>CM052893.1:30269432-30491614 GCA_028534135.1 Potos flavus
TCTTCGCCGTTGCTAAACAATGTATCAAAACAAAACTAATAAAATCAATGACGTTGCAGTCTCTTGCTCAGATCATTTTTTTAAAAAAAGATTGTATTTATTTATTTGACAGGAGGAGAGAAATCACAAGTAGGCAGAGAGAGAGGGAAGCAGGCTCCCCGCTGAGCAGAGAGCCCAACACGAGGCTTGATCCCAGGACCCCGAGATCATGACCTGAGCCGAAGGCAGAGGCTTTAACCCACTGAGCCACCCAGACGCCCCTCTCAGATCATTTTTGCAAACACTCTCTCAGTGACCCGCCTGAAAGCCTGTGAGAGGAGTAGGGGGGCTAGGACGGCCTCGTTACCCCATTCAACCAATGCGGAAGCAGGCGCGGGGGTGAAGGCCATCCATCCAAGGTCACTTGGCCCATTAGAGGCGGGGTCAGGCTGAGAACTCAGGCAGTAGAGGATCATTCCACCTACCTAGTGTTTACCAGGGGCGTCCACAGAAGGTGAGCTTCTCAAGATTGTTAAGAGGCGTTCAGAGGGAAGAAAAAAACTTGCGGTAGATCAAAGAAGTTTGGGAAATGCTGGTTAAACAATAAACGGGTTCTTATGCATACGACTTTTTGGAGTCTTTGATACACTAAGGTGCACTGTGAATAGCCCTGGGGTGTGGGGACGTTAGGAGTGTTTCCCCAGCGTTTTGGACTCTGGTGTCTTGATGAAGCAATCTCCCTGGACTGGGTTCCTCGGATCGCTCTTTAGGAAAGCTGGGTGCACGAAAGCAGGGGTCTGCAAGCCTTTTCAGTCAAGGGCCTGAGAGTAAATACTTTAGCCTTTGTAGGACACATAGCCTCTGTCGCAACTATGAAGCTCTGCCATCGTGGCGCCAAAGCAACCAAGGACAATGCGTAAACGACTGACATTGGCTGTGGGCCAACACAATTTTTTTTACAGAAGCAGGTGTCAGGCTGGATCTGGCTCTAGGACCAGGATTTGCCAACCCCTGAACTAAGCATACAAGACTGTCCTATTACCACTCTGATGTCAAGGATCAGACCCCACTCTTCCTCATAAGCTTCCCTGCCTCCCCCTGCCTCCCCCTGACTACCCCTCTCGGGGCCTCTCCTTCCTCCAACTTCCTGTAACACTTTCTGCTTGGGGTTCAGCAGGGAGGATGCCCAGCCTGATGACCCCGTCTTGGGGAAAGAGGGGACCAGCCTGGGAAGGGTGTTGGCCAAGTGGCTGGAGGCAGGGGTGACTTCCGGAAGTAGAACCAGCTGCTGTGTCCGAGTGCATTAGGGGAAGCTGAGGTCTGCCGGGGGGAGGGGCCAGCTCAAGTTCAAAGGGTCAGAGCAGAGTCAAGATCAGAGTCTTGAGTCCTACAGTTTGGAGCTGGGCAGAGATAAGATCAGAGAGAAACTCTCACCTGGAAAGAAATGGGGCAGCCGCAAGTCTTTACAGCTCTCCTTTAGGGGCTAACCGATGCCTGGAGTGGGGCAGGGGGCTAACCGACAAAGCAGGCCAGCTCCACCACGTGGGATGGTCAGTGATTTGGTTTTTGTCTTCTGTCCCCAGCTAGCATGGTAGTCACATCACTGGGACGAGGGGCAGGGAAACATCCATCACTAGGCTGGAATGAGGGAAGTCTCCGTGGAGACTTAGAATTCAAGACGCAGGGAGCACCGACTTCCCCATGATCGAGCAGGTCCTCCTCAAGAGGGCACAGCTCTCACCGTTGCTGTTCCTTGCTTCGGTATCTCTACATAGCCGGCACTACCCGCGGTTTTCACCTTGCATTTGATGCAACGGTTCTGTAAGGCAGGCATGAGAATTCTCGCTTTCCCAACGCAAAAGCCGAGGTCGGAGAAATGAAGTATTTAGACTCCTAGGGAAAGGGCAAGCGGAGAACTGAACGCAAAGCAGCCCACTTCCATGGTGAAATCCTTGATCTGTACCCCACGCTGCCTTCCTTCTCACTTGGGTTTATGCCCTGGAATCTATTCAGGTCCTTTCCTGTTTAACCTTCGAGAGCCTTCTTTGTTTTCCTCTGTTAAGCCCGCGTGTAGAAGATTTTATAATCATTTCCGGTAATTTGTTTTCTTTGGTCACCCAGCGGGCTGATTCCCAGCCTGGCTAAGCGAAATGTGCAAGTTCATGGACTGGAACGGAGAGCTAACAAGTCAGGCACTACCCCGAGGTCTTACTGGCACTACAGAGCCCAAACCTTTCATTCCCTGTGGGGATCTCCGTCCATCTCGGGTAACCGGGGGCAAATGCTTGACAACCCCCCCCCCTGCTGCCCCAGGCAACTTGTCATTGTTCTCCACTAAGATTTTGGAGGTTTCTTCCTCTCCTCCAGCAGCCAGTGTGGTCTGAGAACTACAGAATCAGCTTAAACACAGCTTTAGTCAGACACAAAAAGGAAGGCATTTCCACGGAATGATCTGTAACGCACTTAAGCCAAGTTGACATGAATTGTGTGATTATTTTACACGGGTACAGATACTCCAGGGCTAAGAGCTTGACAAATGTTCAATGGAAATGGAGATTCTACACAGAAGGCAACCGACCCTCTGGCAGGGTCCCGCCCCACCAAGCTGTCCCCTTCCCGTTAAGGAATGCCACTTGGCTTTTGGGGACTCCTCACCCCCCCCCATGTCCCCAGGCCAGCCTGCTCCCTTCACTCTAAGCAGGAGGACAAATTGTCACCCCCCCCCCCGCCTGCTCCCCAAGGGGTCAGCGGAAACCCCGACGGGCAGCGGAGGACATTACGCCACACCTCCGGAGGCACGTAGAAATCATGAACACTAGGGCCCTGGGCCCACTCTTTGTCCCCTGGTCCCTTTTTATTGAAGACGCATGTTCTCTGGTTAGCATCCGGAGTCTTCTCTGTTCCGCCTTTTCCAGCCTCTGGCCGAGTTCCCAATCTTTGCTTATTTGCTGACTTGGTCTTGATCTACCAGTTCTGCTCTGAGAGTAGAAGGTCAAAGAAGGGCCACTTCTTTCCCTAATGTTACAAATTCCTGACTCCCCCGAGGATCTTAGCTAGGAGGGGGAGGGCCAGGACTGCCACCACCAAAGGCGTTTTCCATGTTGCCCCACAAGCGCCGATGTTGCCCATGAGACAAGAGTTCAGGAAAAGGGCATCGGGGAGTTTTGCTTCTGTAGAGCCTGGCATGGGAAAGGGCATACTGGTTAGTGGATGCAACTGGCCTAAACTCTTCATTTTTCCAGCGCACGACTCCACCCGCACAGCGCAGTAACTAAAATTGATTACGGGGCACATGCCCAGAAAAAAGCAGATTGTACACCACTGCACAGATGGGAATGTCAAGGCTCAGAGGGGCATAGGCTGCCGGGGATCACAGAGGATATTTTCCAGGGGCCTGAAAAGGCAGACCATGGGCTGAAGGCCAGGCTCAGATCAGGAACAAGGAAACGGCACGTCTGCAGAAGGACCCCAGTGGCTTACGAGAGGGGCTGGGTCCTGTTACCTGGCACTCTGCCTGTTGACTTTGGATGCTTACCCTAAAAATCTTCCTCCTTCCGCCCCTCCCTGGCCAGGGTATAGAGGTGGGAGAGCGCAAGAGAGCCGTTTGGAAACCTCAGAAAAGCCTGGTTCATTTGTTCCTGCCTCTCAAAACGAGAGACTAAAAGTCTCCGGGGCCTGGGATTGGCCCGGGGAAATGGAGAGAGCCTTTGGACCAAGGCCAACTTTCCAGCCCAACTTCACTCCTTGCTCTTCACATCAAGCTCCTTGGGGCAAGACCCCGCCAGTCTCAGGGGGCTCCCACCACAGTCCCTGCCTTCACCGCTCCGCCACCCAAATGACGAAGACAAAACCCCCACCCCAGGAGCCCCCAAGGAAATGTTGTTTCCACTCTCTGACTGGGAGTGAACAGAGCTAGGAAAACAGGTGAGGGGTTGGACATGTGGGCAATGACACAGGGAGGCAGGTAATCGGGGAGAAGGAGGCGGCTCAGTGCGTTCACAGGAAAGAGAGAAGAGCCTCAGGCTCTCCTGCGTACTTTGTCGGGTAAGCCGCCCTCCCCAGCACTCTCTAGTGACCAGAACCACCTTCTTCCCCACCCTCCACGCATCACCACCCAGCCGGCCATCCTCCGACTTTTCCCTCATTCAGGTTGTTCTTGACATTGACGTGATGCTGCCAGTCCCAGTCCCAGATGTCAGGCTCTGAGCTCCTTAAGAAGGGCCTGGGGAGCCTCCATGAAATCACTCCATAGCCAGGCAAATACAGGGTATTTATAGCCCATTGCCGCCCACCTACTCCCTGATAGGGAGGCTCACCTCGAAAAAGGCTCAGGCCTCCGAACATATGTCTACACTCAGGAACTGCCCAAAAGCCCACCCGAGCTCAGCCAACTAGACTATCATAGCCCCCACTTTCACGGTGGGGTCCCAGGCAGTGAGCACACCAGGGCCTGCCTTCCCAGCCCGCAGCACTCGGCTGAGCACCAGCAGCGGCAGTCCCCATCCCGTGGCTCTCTCCGGCCCAGGACAGGAAGAGTCCATGCTCTGTTCCTGCCAGTGGAAGGTAACTAGGGGCAGGGATGCCTAGAATATTACCTGCTTGGACATGATAATCCCACATAGTCAATATCCTTACAAGCGGGGGGAGGGGGGCTTGATATTTAGCTTTGGTAGGTTCACGGTCACAGTTCTACTTTCCCAGTGATTGACACTGACATGACTGTATGATTGGTTTGCTGAGGAATGCCGGATTTGGGGTCTGGCTGGCCTGGGATTAAACATTGACTCTACATGGGGTTAAACATTGACTCAGCCAAAGATCTGCACTTGGGAGCAGAGAACTGGCAGTAAACCGCAGCGATAGGCTATTTCATCCGTTCGCTCTTATCTCCCTCGGCTGGCAAAAGCCACATTCATAAGGGCCATCTGCAGGGAGGGACACCAGAGGGCCAGAAGGACAGGGGAGGTCTGGGAAAGGACCCTGCAGCTCAGGCCTCCCCTTCTCTCTGGATGGCTGGTCCACCCAAGGGCTGGGGGCATCCAGCCAATGACGCCAGGCTGCAGGGTCGGACCTGTGTAGGCCTGTAGGTTTGGTCCTCTCCAACCTTCCCTGAATCGACTGAAGGTGCAGACTGAAGTCTGTTGTTGCCCACGCAAACACGATTCAAAAGATTCATCGGGAGAGTGAGGCTCTGGGAAGTGGAAGAAACTTCCTAATGCTGGAAGACCTTGGTTCTCGACCCATCTCTGCCATGATCGCGTTGTGTGAACTTGGGCAAGTCATTCCACTTCTCTGCCCTTGGTTCCTCATCCATCAGTGGGAATCAGTCCTTGTTCTGAAAGCCTGTGCTGTCCCATTCATTTGAAGCTGAATCATAAGCACCTATAAGATGCTTGTGATTATACTTAGTATTATTTTACTTAGTATTTGTAACAAATACACAGGGTAAGTATGATTAACCTCATTTTATAAAGGAGAAAACTGAGGTCCAGAGACCCTAAGAAACTTGTCAAGGGTCCCCTGGGGCCAGCAGGTGGCAGGGCTTGGATGTGAACCCAGGCATGCTGGGTCTGGAGCCTGTGAGCTTTCCCCAAGGCTGCCTCAGCTACCGCCCAGCTGGTGTTGCCCCTTGGCGGTGGTGTGTGGGGTGATGGCTCCTCAGTTAGACCAGACTCCCTGGGGGAGCAGAGAGGCACACGCTGAGGTCTGGAATCTCCCTGAACCTCACTCAAACTGGTCATGGGCATAGGAGACGCTTGCAGTAAGCTGCAAAGCGGCCCCCCCGAAGACACGTTCGCCTCCTGATCCCTGGAATCTATAAATGTATCTTATTTGGGAAAAAAGTCTTGCAGACGTGATTCAGTCCAGACACTTGAGATAAAGAGATCATCCTGGGTTATCCGAATGGATCCTAAATGCCATCACAAGTGTCCTTGTAAGAGAGAGCAGAGAAACATTTGAGGCACACACGGAAAGCAATATGAGCACAGGGACGAGACGGGCGTGATGAAGCCATGAGCCAAAGAAATGTCCAGGGATCCAGCAGCCTCTGGAAGCCAGGAGAGGCGAGGAAAAGATTCCCCCCCTAGAGCCTCCAGTGGGAGCACGCCTCTGCCCACTCCTGATTCAGACTCTTGGCCTCCAGAACTGAGAACACGTTTCTGTTCTTTTAAGCCAGCAAAGTCACAGTAATGGGTTACAGCAGCCATAGGAATCGAACGCAGAGCTCGCTCAAAACACAGAAGCCTAGGACTGGAAAAGCCTCAGAGACCACGTGGCCCAGTCCTCCCATTGAACAGAAGAGTCGACCGTAGCCCTAAAGGAGGAATCGATTTGGCAAAGGTCACTCAGCAAGTTAGAGGCAGAGCCAGGACCAGGACACGTGTTCCGAGTCCAGACTGGTGCCCATGTTGAGTCCCAGGGTCATGAAAGTCCAATGAGAAGCCCTAGTTCTTATTATTAGTATATTCTTCTCATATCATTATTTCAAGAGGGAGGGGGGAGCTTTAAAGCACATGATGGGACGGAAGTTTCAGGGGGTATGAATACTGCTCTCACCATCGTTATTGCTGAGTTGGGCCGTTGGACCCCCTTGGCCGGTCTCTCCCTTCTCAGGACTGGGAGGCAGGCGCCGTGCTCTAGGGCCCCTGAGTTCCCCACAGGGAAGCCACAGTGAGAGAGGGGAAGTTGGGTGGCTCCAGTCACACCGCTAGCATGTGGCTGAGCCCAAAATAAGACGCAGGGTTTTGACTTCCCAACTCTTCCCTACATTCTACTTCTTGTTTGCCCTCTCCCCTAAGCTGGATCGGTAGGCCCGGTGGGCTGTGCGCATGTGCGTGTCTGCTAAGACAGTTTTGGGGGCTCCTGGGAGCACACACCAGGATGGAATCTAGGAAATCCTCCCCAGTGCAGAATAAGGAATGGAGTGGGAGATCTTCGGCCCCCGAGGCAGCCTGAAAAGCAACCATTTCATGGGCGTGCTTCCTTCCCTCCCTGCAAACATTTGTCAGGTTTCTGTCCTTGTACTCAGTGGGCCTCCCTTAACTCCTATTCTAGCCCAGACAACTAGAGCCAAGTTACCCCCTGCCTTGGGGAAAGTGAGTTAATGCGCAATAAGAGAACACAACCTACAGATATATGACAACTGGGTTTGAAAGGAGAGAAGTATCAGAAGGAAAACCTTTGAAAGGGGCTGTAACCTGGCAGAACCAGGCTTGTCCTACCCCTGTCCCCATGCCATCTCCGTCTCCCCTCCTCCCCCGGAGAGCCACCCCGGACGAGGGCGGGAGAGACTGCTTAGCTGCTGATGCACCTGTGTGCCCTCCCGCTCACCGAGGTGGGGCTTTTTCCAGGTTACGGGTGGGGCAGGAGATGGACAATGGCGCAGCTATCCAGAAGAGTTTGGAGGTGCCAGACCCGGGGCAACCGTACCTCGCTTGTCCTGTATTGCCCTTCAGTGGTCCACAGTCTTGTCAACATCCACTGCAACTCCAGTTACATGGGGACAGTGGGGCTCAGAAGGCTACACGGGCATTAGGGGAGAAGGAGGCTCGGCTGCCAGGATCTCCCAAAGGCATCGGGAGGACGCAGACGAGCCCGACTTACCCTGCATCCCTAAGAAAGGCAATGAAAGGCCAAGAGATCACAGAAGTCCTACCTGAAGGAGCCCCAAAATAGGAACAAGGAGAGCATAGAGTGGACCATACATAGTCTCAGGATGGGCAGAGACAAGGGCCACTGACCAGCAGGACAAGTCACATCTCAGAAGACAAGGTTATTTCCTGCCCCAGGATGAAGCCAACCTAGAACCACGACAAAGCAAGGTCAAAATAATAGGGCATTCCTTCTTACGGCCTCGACAGTAGCGTTGACATAACCCACCCCCTTGTCCATGCCCCAGTTCCCCCAGACTTAACATAAAACCAGAAGGGAGAAGAGAGACAGTAAGTCCTGAATGAGACTGAGTTTTAAATCGGGAGAGAAGTGACAGAGAGCTCGTTGAATGGCACCAAGGTCGACCGGAAGTGACTAGGTAATTTTACTTTCTAACATAAGTCAAATTCTGCATTTGGGGTCTGAAATTAAGTTCCGTGCTAGAAAATGCAATTACTTTTCTTGCCGTCCAAACCAATAGTTGCCGGTTGATACCCACTCCTGAGTGAGTAGTGAGCTAAAATAAGACTTGGGGCTCTGACCACCTTGCGTTTTCCGGGACCCTATTTCTCCTTTCCTGCTTCCCCTTCTGGACTTGGCCTGCAGGACGCTGCAGGGAGAGCTTGGGTCGGTCCTGCACAGGTAGGATGGGGCAGGATTCTGTGGAAGTGGGGGTGTGGTAAGGGGTGGGGGGACATATGAGTGCGTTGGGGAGTGGGCTTCACTTGTGTGACACGGGACTGCTGAGATCATTTGGGGCATCTCTGGGGGTCCTAACCGGAGACCACTAAGGACTAACTGAGGTAGGGAAGGAGGTCCCCCCCCCACCCCACCGGAGCTCGGCAGATAAGCACCGACTTTGCTATGGCGCAGAGCCTGGGTCCCAACATGGCTCCGAGATCCGCCATTTTCAGGGGAGCCCAGAAGCAGCCCGTCTTTAATCCTTGTAAGGAGAAAAATGGGACAAACCGCAGTTCCCCCAAGTTCCTGTAAGCCCTGGGGCTGGTAAAAGGGGGCTCTTCAGAAGATGTTTAAAGAGCGGACTTCATCCAGGTTAAGTTTCCTAGAAAGTGGGGGGTTCCCGAGTGAGTGGGGAGATGAGGCCAAAGACTGCGAGCCATTCCTGCCACCTGTGCTCCATCAAATGCATATGAGCCTCATACCACACCTGGACCAGGGTTTTATATCTAATAACTGGCTCTACCCTCAACCTGTAGGTTTGGCATTACTATCCCTACCTGTCTGATGAAAAGAAATATAAAGAGGACTTGCCTAGGATCTTGCAGTTAGAAAAAGTCAGAGTAGGTTCTTCATGCTTGTACTCTGTCTCTCATCCTGCAGCTGAAATGATGGAGGGCTCCCTGGTAACAGTCTCCCCAAGGTCAGGGGGAGCAAATGGAACCAGTCAGAAAAGCGGAAAGGAAAGGAAAGGAAAGCAAGGGATCTGTGAGAGTCACGTGCCCCTGGCCGGCCGCCAGGCCTACGGGAGAGTGTCCCTTTAAGAGCCCAGGTGTGGGTCAAGCATTGCACAGTTTCAGTTTTGGCAGCACCATCCAGTGTCCTGCTGGCAACTTTTGGAAAGCCCCAGGCTGTGGACCGGCCAGCAGGCTGTGCCCCCGAATCTGAGTTGTGGGGAGAGAAGAAAGTGGCTTAAAGTAAGTGTGGCTGCTCTGGGATCTGCAACGGGATGCCATCTGGGAAGGGTCTGGGATGGGGGCTCAGGAAACCCTCTCCATTCACAGTTCCCAGCCTGCAGACCACGGGCTGAGGAGGACAGGGGCTGCAGCGTGCGCGGCTGAGCGTGTGGCCGGGGAGCAGAGGTCCATGGCCCGGAGAGATGAGCAAGGGTGCATGTGTGTGTGGGAGCCCCCACCCCTTTCTGAGAAATATCAGCTGCTGGGAAGAAGGAATGTCTGCGGTCAGCATTTGCAGGTTCTCTCCAAGTTCATCCCCTGAATTCCCAACTAACTCCTCCATAGTTTAACCGTGTGACCTTAGGCAAGTCACCTCATGGCTCTCCGAGCCTCCATTTCTTAATCTGTAAAATGGCGATCCAAATCATACCTATCGCTCAGGTATGTGGGGTTCAAATGGGAAAATATGTGTGAAGTTGCTTTGTAATCTTCAGAGCAACATAGCCATGGTTTGGTGTTTTTCAAATTAGTTCAGTTACTCAAGGATTTAAATGAGCACCAGGCAGACTCGGATAAAATCATGCATAGCAAGTCCTCTAGTCTTGGAAACTTTCCAGCTCCAGCTTGCTGGCGAGGGCATCTGCAGCCCCCTTTCCAGGGTTTCAGAGAGGCTCTGGGATCCTTTCCTGTTTGAACCTCATTTTGAGCCTGTTGATTCCTGCCATATGGACGCATGATACGTGTCGTCATATCACCTACCCTCGCTAAGGTGCGAAAAATGAGGTCCTCTCAGGGTGAGTAGGGTGGGCAGAGCCCCCTCGCAGGCACAGACAGAGTTCTGAGTCCTGATGCTCCCCCTGGCTCTGCAGCCAGGAGGCCCCCCCTTCTCTCCACGCTCTCCCCTTGCCCATCCTGACAGCCTCCCCAGCCAGCCACGGGACCCTCGTCCATAAGTGCAGCGGCTGCACAGGCTCCATTCCCAGGGCCCCCAGCGCCACTTGTGCAACTGTCCCAGGCCTGAGGCCAACCGAGCTGCTGGTGGTTTTGCACCAAAGCCTCCACCATTGCTCTCCCCCTTCACTAGGGGAATTACACGTTCTCGAACATCTGGAGAGGGGATGCACCCGTTCATGGGTTAGGGTAGAAGGTTGCTATCTGCCCACCCAGAGCCAGCTCTGGAAGTCTTCATCCAACCATCCTGCTCCTTGGCCCTGGATGTGGGGATGTAGCCAAAAGAACAATGGGCCAGGAGTCAGGAGAGCCGCTAGCTCTATAGTCGTTGCCAGTCTCTTGACGCCTCTAGACCTCTGTGGCTTTATTTTATCAATAGTGTGAAGACAGCAGATTCCATGTCATGAATTCACTTACCCCAGGCTTTCACAGCATCCTCGCATTCCCACCTGAACTAAATCTAGGAGGTAGGCAAGGTAGGTATCACAATCCCATCTATACGTGAGCAAGCTAATCCTCCATGAGTTTCTGTGAGTGGTATAAAGCCACCCAGCAAATATGAACGATGACATTTTGGTACAGACATTCTGACAGGGTCATGGGGACCTTTTGACATCACCTAAAAAACAAAATGCCCAATTTTAAAAAAAGTAAGATTATCCATGGATGTGCTCGGCAGAGACCCTCCTCAGCTATGTCTTGTCCTCTCTGTGGGTGGGCTGGGGCTGGGATCCCAAAGTCCCTGGCATTGACCATGTGGAAAGAGGCTTTGGAGGCAATGTGTCCAGTTACAGGGAACAAACCTAACGTGCCTGACACGTGGTAGGGGCTACATCAATAGCAGTTATTATTATTTTTCAGGAAGAAATCTCTCTGTTGGCACCTACCTCTGGGTTCAGGTGTCTCTTTACAGGAACTATCTTTCCTGTGAATAGTGAAGAGGAGAGAACTGCACTGACTTCTCTAGGAGTGGCTTTCCTGCTCCCTCCTCTCCTGACTGCTTCCTCTCAATTTCAAGACCCACCTAGTACAGCTTAGCCTCCGCTCTTGGTCCAGAGTACCTGAACTTGAATCCCATCGCAGTCACTTACCAGCTTTGTAACCCCGGGCAGACTTCTTACTCCTCTCTGCCTCGATTGTCTCATCGGCGTAATGGGTTTGCCCATTTTATTCTCCCTCTTAGAGTAGCTGCGAAGATTAAGTGAGATAAACCCATGGAAAGCACTTGAAGATAACTCCATATGTGCTAGCTATAATTATATCTTCCACTTCTAACCTACTCTCCTCTTTCAGACCATTCTGGTCCAATCTGAGTAGCTCACCCCCAGTCTTCGAAGGATGCCCAGTGAACAGACTTCTATTCTCCTCTCACTCTAGGACAGGAAGAAGAGAAGACTGCTGATTTTATAGAGGAGATGGGAAAGGAACTAACGTTTTTTAAGCTGACACTATACTAAGGACTTTACATATGTTGTTTCATTTAATGCTTAGAGTGATTCTCTATACTAGGTGCAATTGTCTCTGCTTTACAAATGAGTCCTTGAGACTCAAAGAGTTTAAATATCCTGCCCCCAAATCACATAGCCCCCAAGTGAGAGAGCTGATAACCAAGCAGCGGAGCCCATACTCGGTGCCACTCTCCTAGTGCACAGCAACCATGAAAGTCAAGTGCATAGACCCTCATTCCCTTGTGCTTAAGAGTGATTGTAACCTCCTACTTTGGAAGGGCACTTTATACTATTTAAAGAACTTCCATATGCATATCGCATTATCCCCTCCATATTACCCCATCCCACAGAAGTCCTTCTTTCTAGAAGACTCAGGGACTATTTTGCTCATTTTACAGGTGGAGTTGAGCCAGTGTATTTAGCCCAAGTGATAGAGATCGTCCACTAGCCTGTGACACAGAAGGACTTAGGACCTCTGGGTTCTCTTCCATCCTCTGGGCTCCTCTTCATGCAACTGTCTCTTTTGTATGCCCCAAAACTGAGAAGGCACTTGGCACAGTGAAAGAAATCAGCCCTGACTTTGCCCTTCCTGCAGAGGGGATAGAGATGGAACCATTTCCAATCCCATTCGACTTTGCTGAGGAGCTGGTCCTCGCCAGATGCTCTCATGCAAGCCCCTGCGGGTTGTAGAGACCGATCCCAGCTGGCCCCTGCCTTCCAGGAGCTGGCCATTTGGTTGAGTGGACGAGACCAGTGTCTACACATTAATGTAGAACGGGATGCAATCAATAACAAGGTTCTAAGTTTTTACAGAAAGGTCATCTGGACATCCCTGAAGCTTATTCCCAGAGCTTCGTGGAGCTTGTATTTCAAATGCTTCATTTCTGCTTCAATTTTGCATTAATGCAGGCCACTTTTGACAGGGATGGGATTAGAAAGTCTTAGATCTTCCTAGGTCATACATTCTTCAGACCCCTTGACTATTCTCTCTCCATTTCTTGCCCTCTAGAAGTCTTATTCCCTTCCCCCAACATTGCCTTTACTTGGAGATTCTCCCACACACCAGGAATTACATAAACTACGTAAACTCTCCTAAGCTCCCACTTGTCATTTCAAGTCTGAGGCCCTTCCAAACCACACATTGATCATGCAGTTTCCGGGATCACTCTAGTACGCGCTCTGCTCCTGCACCCGAGGGAGACAGAAGGGACAGTCCCGCATGGACTCAGGCAGTGACTTTCCTAGAAGTAGGGGAAGGCGCTGCTCAGTCCAGGCCGAGGAAAGCCCCGTCCCAGCCAGGCCGGCTGCTCCCCACTCTTCTGAGCTCCAAGCTTCTTGCTCCTCCAAGTTCACACTCACAGGAAGATGTCAAAAACTGCCAACTTAGGTTCAAGTCCCCGTCGTGCACACTCTCTGTCCTCTCTGCAGCCCCTGGAGCTGAGAGCCCTGACTGACCCTGTGCTATGTACCGAACAGAGGAAGAGCTCAGAGAGGCTGAAGGTCAAATGATTCAGCAGCAGCTGTGCTAGCTCTGGGAGATCCCTCTCCCTCCCAATAAAAAAGGAAACTAGACTCGATGGACAAAGGTTTGGACTCCAACCTAGTAGAGCTGAAGTTCAGTCACTCTAACCGAAGGGGAACCGGGTAGATTAATTTTATAAGGTAATAAACTCTATTCTCCAGCACAGCCTACAACCCTGCCCCAACCCACAATTGTGTAGCCATGTTATAAATGTGTCAGAGATAGTAACTGGGTAACATGGGAGTGATTTAGAAGATCCCAGCCTAGCTGGGAAAAAGAACAACTCCCGCTCTAAGGACAAGAAAAAGTGCCTTCATGCAGGATGTCCTAGCCTTTGTAGATTCCAAAAGGACAGGTCCCTCTGCTCATCTAAGGAGTGATAATAGGGTAGTGATCTAATTCTGCTATGGGTCTTGGGGCCAAGAATCTCTCTAACCTTTTGCTCTCTCATCTATAACATGAAGATAATTATATCTACCTCTTGGGTTCCTGTGATGATAGATGATGTCACATAAGAAAAGAAGTTATCAAAGCATCTGGTGCCCTAGTAAGTGTCCAGTAAATATTATGCTCTTTCCTAAAGCAAATTGTTTAAACCAGCTCTAACCACCATGGCCTGGGGCCTCCTTGAGACCTGAGTTTTCCAGGTTTGGGAGAAAAGTCTGGTTTTGACAGGAAGGGATCTCTAATGATTTTCAAAGCCCAGGGTCCTGCCAGCTGCTAGCAGAGAAACCATGCTTCAGGTTTAGCTTTGGACAAAGATTTCCTGCCTCTGACAGTGGGGGTGCCCTTGCCCTCCCATCATCTCCCTTGCGGATGGACTGTGTGTTCCTCACCAAGGTCACTCTCCACCAGGTTTGCCCTTCCAGCTGTGCACGCCTGACGTTCTCATCCCTGGCCCGAGGCTGTGCAAGGGCTCATGGGTCCATGTGTGTGTCCTCTCCCCAGGTGGACATTAACAGTCACGTAAGCATGTCACAAACGAGAGGAAGCCTGAGCCAGAAGTTGGGACCCGCACTTGGGAAAAGCAGGCACCTGCCTCTCTGTAACCCAGAGCAAGACCCTTTTAGCAATCCGGGGGAGGTACCCATTCCTGTCGCACAGAAACGTTAGGGAGCTTGCTTGTCTAAAGGTGAGAGTGAGACCCAGAACCGAGGGAAGTACTGCTGGCTTGGCGCTTCAAAGCACGTGGCATTTTGTCACTGCACCCAAGGCCCCATTTACCCGAGGTAATTTCCCTGGGACTCTGCAGCCCGGCCATGCCAAGTCTTCCAGAGAAGACAGGGGCTTGCCAGCCTTCTGACGCCTGGTCCCCCTCCCGGAAGTCTGTTTCACGGTGACCCGTAGTGACCACTCAGACGGTTCCTCAAGCCAGCATCCCCCGAGTGCATCCAGTTTGGGGCTGACGCAGGCATTTGGCCGAGAACCTACCCCAGGAGTTAATCGTTGGCCTGGTGTGAAAAGTCTGGGGCAATTAACTGGCATCAAGAAAACCTCAGCTGCCACCTGGCACCCGTATCTGTCTCCTCCTTCCCGAACCCACTCCCCTTACCCTTCCAAAGAACTGGAGAAACAGAATACCTTTATCTGCACAAGGAAATAAAAAGGTTCCTTGCTGGGGAATTCCCTCCCTCTCCCCGGAAAAGAAATAACCAAGATAAAAAGCTCTATTGTCTTTGACTCAAGCTAATGAAGGGAGTCTCTGGGGGCGGGAGCAGGGGCCGGGGTGGTAAAGGGAGCCTGGGAGTTCACTCTCTGGGCTCCCGAGTGCTTAGGGCTTCCTTATC
Organism: Potos flavus; assembly: GCA_028534135.1. NCBI lineage: Eukaryota > Metazoa > Chordata > Mammalia > Carnivora > Procyonidae > Potos > Potos flavus. The sequence continues at coordinate 30,284,407 of CM052893.1, forward strand.
TTTATAGGTGCTCATTACTGCCCTGGGCTTACTGACAAGGGTTTCTCCCTAAATGCTCTCATCGTCAAATCCACTCCGAAGGTTAAAGCCTGCCGAAGTTCGTGGGAAAGTGGGGCTCCTCTGTCCATCTCTTTCCTCCTCTGGGCTGCAGTTTGGATCCTAAGGACAGCAGTGGTAAGGCTGAGCCCTGGGACCCTCAAACTACAGCCCACCCCACCCCAGCCCAAGGCTACATCCACAGATAAGACAAGATTTACCTGCACCGGACCCTCCAAGGGGCCTTATTTTGGATTCTCCAGCTTCCTCTGCCCTGAATCACAAGGCAAGATAATAAGCCACAATACCTACATTTTAAACTCTGACCCCATAACCAAGTCTCTGGGAAATCTTGGGCCTATCACTCAGCATCTCAAGATCTTGATTTTCTTATCCATAAAGCGGTTGTAATGATATCCATTCTGTCTTAGCTAAAGGGAAGTTATAAAGCTCCAGGAAAGCACAAATGACAATGCTTTGATAAGCAATGGGGCCTCTACAAGGGACAAGAATGAGCACAGGGCTAAGCCTGCTCCTGTGTTTGAGGTGCGACCCAGCGCGTTGGGAGAAGGGGAAGAGCTTGGACCGTGGAGTCAGACAAGTTTTGGTTCAAATCTTGCCCATCCCCCCCCCCCCCCACTCACCCACACACTTAATTCCTATACAAACTTGAGGAAAGCACTTAGCTTTAAGCTTTCGTTTCTTCCTAGGTAAGATGTGGGGAAGAAAACCACTTCAGAGGACTATATTAGGTTTAAATGAAATAATCCATGTACATTATTTACCATGTAGGAGGAAGGAGATCATGTAAGGACCATCATGTGGACATTTACAACTTTAGTCCCTATCAGGCCTTCTCTATGGGTCTCAGTTTGCTCATATGAACACACCATAAAGTATGCCAGGGATGTAGAGAGGGCAGCTGAAATGCAGAGATGGGGACACTTGTTGGTATAACCCATTATCCAGCGAGCTGTTCCTGAGATCTTATAGATCTGGCCTAGGACCGTGCCACCCAGACGCGGACGCAGGAAAAATGGCTCCTGTGTCCTTACTGCAAAGGAACGTGCAGCTTAGTTGAGAAGACAAATAGCTACTTATAACTATTAAGGAATAAAAAGCACTGTGGAATAATGGGGCTTTGAAATATAATGGGAATTCATTCTTTCAACAGGCTTTCTGTCAGTTACTGGAACTACAAAACCAAAGAAATGTTACAGGAACTCTAAGGCCGTCTAGCCTTAGAAAACACAAGAGCTTCATCCTTTCTGCTACTGTCTTTCAGCCTCCCACAAAGAAGTCGGCCTGGGTGGCACAGCCCCTCGAGAACCACTAGCGATGGGGCTCCTCTTCCTCGCCTGCCTGCTGGCTGTCTTCCCAGGTGTGTCTGTCAGGCCGCAGTCCACGCCTCCAGGACCCAGTGCCCTGGGAACACTGAAACCAGGGCTGTCCCCAGGGATGCCACTCTCAAAACTTTCACTGACTCAAGGAGGAGTCACACAGATGATGCTGAAAGGTCACGTCTGAAAAAAGACATGGTGACCAGGTGTTGGGGGTCGGGAACAGGAATGGCAATTACTTATTTCAAGGCCAGGGGTCTGGTTCAAGTTCTTTACCAGGAAAAAAAAAAAAAAAAAAAAAGACCTTGACCTCAAAGCAGACATCTCAGGAGTTGCTATGGGATTTTGGGGAAATGACTTATCCTTCTTGGCTCTCCATATCTTTATCTGGAAAAAAAAAAAAAAAAAAAAAAGAATCTACAAAGTGTTTTTAGAAATATAAGAAAATGATAGATAACAAATGCAATGGTGTCGCACCCCCACAAAGTGGCTTTTTTTAATGGACAAGGATATGAAGTAAGTTTGCCGTACCATGGTCCTTAATATGGCGATCCTTAATGAGTCACAGTCAGAATGTAGTAACAATTAATCAATCATTTTGCCCACTCGCAGCAAGTCATGTAAGACTGCCCAGCAGCAGTTGTCCTGCTATCGTCATAGCAAATAATCCACAGAAGACACATGTGTCAGGGGGACAATTTCATCTCCTCGGGGGAGGCTCTCAGGATCCTTTCAGCAGGCTTTACCTGCCAGGGCCTTGGAAAACCTCTGTCTTTTGTGCCCACAGCGGTCTCCATGAAGAGTCCCATATTCGGTCCCCAGGAAGTGAGCAGTGTGGAAGGGGGCTCAGCATCTATCACGTGCTACTACCCAGACTCCTCGGTCAACCGGCATACCCGGAAGTACTGGTGCCGGCAGGGGGCCAAGGGCCGCTGCACAACTCTCATCTCTTCAGAGGGCTACGTCTCCAAGGACTATGAGGGCAGAGCCAACCTCACCAACTTCCCAGAGAGCAACACGTTTGTGGTGAACATTGGCCATCTCACCCGGGGAGACTCTGGGCGCTACAAGTGCGGTCTGGGCATTAGCAGCCGAGGCCTGTCTTTTGATGTGAGCCTGGAGGTCAGCCGGGGTAAGAAACCAGGCTCCTTGGGCTCCTTTGGAAAATCGGGAGGGACTCATCTCAGTTGCCATGAGAGGGCTGGAGGAAGAATTTCCCAAGAGGGAAGAGTTTCTGGCATGGGGCGGGGAAGGCTGTGAGTTCTCTTTCCAGAGGAAAGGACTTTTCATAATAGAAAATGGAAATGAGACAGATGGGACGCCCTTGGGGGTGGTGAGTACACTTTCTAGATCTTCAGGGCCTATGACGTTTGAGGGTTTTACTAAGGCGGTAGCTTAGAAGAGCATCAGGACCGCAGGTTCTCTCACTGTGTTGCAGGCAGGGCAAGAGGTCTTTGAGCTGAGGGAGACAGAAAAGGCAGGGAGAGATTTCTAGGGATCCTTAAGTTCCTGCCATTAGTGAACCCTTCAGATCAAGATGTTAAGGTCACCAAAAGGCTTCTTTCAAAATGTATTTTTGATCTGGGATCCATTAGTCCATCAACACCCTTAGCATAAATGAAATGATCAGTTCTCGCCCAAAGACCAGTGCCCTGCAGAAGTGGGCCACTGAATAAGGCTGTTCCGGTTAAGAGAAGAGAAAAATAGGGAAGATCCTTCTGACAAGGGCTCAACAACACAGGGCATTTCAGATAATCGAGGGAAATTAAGAGAGAAAGAGGTCTTAAGGGAGGAAAACTGGAGGGGTTCTCAAAGATATGTCTCAAAGACATTCCCCTGGGATGTGCCTGGGGCTTATCTGTGTACCGAATAAAGAGTTCATTCAGGTGGTATGGAGAGTCATAAAATAGAAGAATTTAGAGAGCTGAGGGAGCCTGGAGTTGACCCTCTACGGGATAACTGGAGACGATGGGTATACAGCCTCCGATTAAACACTCGAAATGGCAGAAATTCATTACTTTACAAAGCAGCTCTTTCCATATTTGGACTGTTGTAAGTTTTAGAAACTTCCATCACAATGCACTGAAATCCATCACCCTACGCTTATATTCATTGTTTATTTCGACACACGTTAATTTGGGCGCCTACTGCGTATAGACATCGTGCTAGGCACTGCAGGGGAGTCAAACATGGGTGAAGCATGTCTTTGCTCTCAAGGGACTTCCAGGCTGTGGGGAACAGAATTAACTCTAGGCAAGATCAGATGTAATAAGAGATATAGATGTAAGCGTCAAGAGACCACGGAGGAGGAAGAGATTAGTGCCAGCTGGGGGAGGGCCTCACGGAGGAGGCAGCAGTGAGGCTGGTCCTTGGAAGACATTCTGGCAGTGTCCTTCTTGGAAGGAGGACAGCGAAGGTGATAGGTACACCCAGACCCTCACTGCGAGTACTGAGCGGCCCTCTGTTGCAAGAAAGTGAAATCACAGCTGGCCCCACACCCATTATCCTGCAGGTCCTGGACTCCAAAATGACACTGAGGTCTACGTGGCTGACTTGGGCGGAACAGTGACCATCAATTGCCCTTTCAAGCCTGAGAATTCTGAGAAGAGGAAGTCCGTGTGCAAGCAGACAGGCCAGTTGTGTGTTCTAGTCGTTGACTCCACTGAGTATGTGAACCCCAACTACACGGACAGAGCAGAGATCAGTATTCAGGGTACCAGCCAATTAGTGTTCAGTTTCATTATCAAGCGGCTCCAGCTCAGCGACGCTGGCACGTACGTCTGCCAGACGGGGGATGGTGCCAGTGGTGAGAAGAGCAATGCTGACCTCCAGGTGCTGAAGCCTGAGCCGGAACTGCTTTATGGAGATCTGAGGGGCTCCGTGACCTTTGACTGCGCCCTGGGCTCCGAGGTGAAAGATACGGCCAAATTTCTATGCCGGATGCACAATGGGGAAGACTGGGAAGACTGCGACGTGGTCATCAACACCCTGGGGCAGAAGGCTCAGGCTTTTGAGGGCAGGATCCTGCTTATTCCCAAGGAGAAGGGCTTGTTCAGTGTGCATATCACCAACCTGAGGAAAGAGGATGCCGGGTACTACCTGTGTGGAACCCACTCTGACGGTCAGCCTCACCAAGGCTGGCCCATCCAGGTCTGGCAACTCTTTGTCAATGAAGGTGAGACCTGAGATGGGGAGGGGAGGAGGAGTGTCAGCCCAGCAGGCGGGCTCATGCCCTGTGAGTCTATCCATTATCCATCAGTCAACGTCGTCTGCTCCCCATCGAGCCCTGAACTACGTGCTATGTAGGCAGCTGGACAGGAGAGCTAGAAAACCCAGCCTCGGCCTTGCTTATCTACTAATTCTTCTCTGTCAAAGGCCTTCCGATGGCTGTCCCTGATTAACAAGAAGGAGAGCGAAGCTCCTATTTGAGGCAAGACCCGCAGATTGTCTGGGTCTCAGAGAGCCATGGCGAGGACTTAGCATGGAATCCCAGTGCCATGGCAAGGCTTGCAGGGCCACCTGTCCCTCCTCCCTGTCTTTCGAGCAGGATGGCACCTCACCCCTCACACTGTAACGGGAGGCTTATCTTGGTCTTTTCTTGGTCTTAGCTTGCTCTCAGTGCTCTCCCAGGAAAACAGTGCCCCAGCCTCTGAGTTTCCCCCTCAGCATCTCATAGGGGTATTTTTGATTCCACCATCTGGCCTACGCAGCTCTAGTTTGCAGGCCAGCAAGGCAGTGGAATCATTAGACCCCTGCCCCCCCTCACCGGGGAGCACCCTGCAGAGAGTTACCCTCATGAGAAACAGCAAAACAGTACTTGCAGTTCAATGTCACCTGTGACTTTTCCTTAAGGGGCTCACATTCCCTGAGCATTACTTTTATACCCAGCTCAGTCCTCACCACATTCCTCAGCATCTGCAGTTGTCCAGTGTTCCCACTGGATGGCAGCATTAATTTTTGGAGAACGGCCATCTTTTTTTTCCCTGAGATGGCCCTCAGGATCGTCAACAAGTAAACCTTGTGTGCTACATAGTTTATATTTTAAAGCATACCATCCTAAACATATTTTCTTAATTTGGAGAAAAACCATCTGGCCATTTTTATGGGATGAGCTAATAAACAGACAAAAACTTATGTAGAGAGAGATTTTATAAGAAGCCCAAGGAGAACTCATAGTCTCTCCTTAAACTCCTTCCATTCTCTGCCCAGAATAAGGTGGGGAAAGGAAACAAAATGCCCAGACTAGTGGTGAAGGTCACTGGAGTTGGACATCTCCAGCTACAGGCTCTGTGCATTAGGAAAGTCTTTCTCATTTTCTGAGGAGAGTGAGGTAAATGATCTAAACCTCACTCTCTGCCCTAGCTGAGACCATGGGGAAGAGGCTACCCAGACCGTGTTGCTGATGTTCCAATTCTATCTCTATACTTCTAGAGACCATAATTCCCCAGAGTCCCTCTGTGGTGAAAGGTGTGGTTGGTGGCTCTGTGGCGGTGCTTTGCTCCTACAACCCCAAGGAAGCAGACAGCTTGAAGTACTGGTGTCGCTGGGAAGACACTCAAAATGGCCGCTGCCAACCACTGGTGGAGAGTGAGGGGCTGGTTAAGGAGCAGTACGAGGGCAGGCTCACACTGCGCGAAGAGCCAAGCAATGGCACCTACACGGTCATACTCAACCAGCTCACCCCCGAGGATGCTGGCTTCTACTGGTGTCTGACCAATGGCGATAATCGCTGGAGGTCCAGGGTGGAGCTCAAGATTGTCGAAGGTAAGAGCTGAACTGGGACAAGAAGGAGGGGAGGCAGCCCCAGGACTCTTCAGTCAGCAGTGACATCCCCCTCAACCACTCGTCCTCTTATCTCATCCCATGCTGATGGGACAGACCTCAGGAGAGATCCCACCTATCGAGACATCATGTTTTCATAACTGTAACAAGCACCCTTTCCTACGCATACCCCACACTCTCCAAACTACCATGTGTAGCACCTTTTACTATCAAGAACGGTGGCCTCTTTTATAGTATATATGCCATCAGCTGAAGTAGAGTGCAGCTGTTTGTATTGAGTCTAGAAGAGAAGATCAAGGAAAGCAAACTGAGGTCAATGGGTAAGACCCTATGTTTAATGATAGACTAGCTTAATGCATGAGGGTCATCAATAATAATTATTACATAGGCACATAATCACATTCCTTATGTGTTCAGTATAATGTATTTATTCACAATGCTATCCAGAGAGGAAATGGGCTGTGCACAAAGGTCCCCACCACAGTTACTTCTCTGCAGTCTCACCAATGCCGACTCATGTGCCTATCTCTCCCTCCCTCCCTGCTCCAGGAGAACCAGGCCTCAAGGCATCCAAGAATGCCACTGCTCAGGTCGGGGACACCCTCAAGCTCCCCTGCCACTTCCCATGCAAATACTACTCCTTCGAGAAATACTGGTGCAAGTGGAGTAACAAAGGGTGCAAAACTCTGCCCAGCCAAGAGGAAGGGCCCAGCCAGGCCTTCGTGAACTGCGACCAGAAGAGCCAGATCATTTCCATGACCCTGAACCCAGTCTCCAAGGCAGATGAAGGCTGGTACTGGTGTGGGGTGAAGGATGGGCCCCGATATGGAGAGACCATAGCCGTCTATGTGGCAGTGGAGCAGAGGGTAAAGGGTAAGTCTCTGAGGTCAAGGTCTATGACCCCTGGGGACACCAGAGAAGGTTCCTGCCTACCAGCTCGTCCATCAGAGGTGGCCCCCCAGTTTGGCTATAAGCGACTGGAGGCAGGGGGAGATTTAGTCTCTATATAGTTTCCTTTAGCCCTCTACAGGGAGCATCTGAAAAAAACATATGAACCGAAAAAAAAAAAAAAAAAGTGGCTTTGCCATATAACCTCAGCTTCCAGACAAGTCCTATAGTTGCCCCTTCAGGCTATTTTGAAGCCCTTTCTATGAGAGAGGACTTCTACATCGTGGTATTTCAAAGTCACTATCACATGCAATACATTCTGCCAAAGCCTGCTCTGGAAAGAGGCCAGATATCTTCATGTATAAGATATAACAAAGAAAATTAAGGCAAATTCTTCTAGCATGTTTGCATTTTAAGTTTCTTTTTAAAATGTCACATGAAATATTTTATCCCTAGTGAGGGTATCATTAGTCCCTCTAGAAATCCTACCAATGCCCGGGTCCCACTGGTCTGGTTCGCTAAGGGAACGATTGCCAAGCCACCACCAGGGGGCAGCACCATTGCACCCAGCCCTTCCGACTGGAAACCTGGGGCAGAGTTTCAAAAAGCTGAGAAAAATCTCGGTCTCCAAATGATGGGCCAGCCCCCATGCAGAGCTGAATCTATGCCATGGGGCCTTGGAGATGGAAATGAATTTGCTATGAACGGGACAGAGATCATCTATTTCTAGTGTTATCCTGGACTCGACTCTAACAGCCTTGACATCTCACTCTGACCCCGTGATCGCTAATGAAGTCCCACTCCTCGGATTCCCTGATATCAAGGAGGGAAAACAGAGCAAGAACAATAATCCAGCCCCGCCTGTCTTTCTCCAGGGTCCCAAGAGGTCAGCCAAGTGGATTCAGGTCCTGGTGAAGAGGTGGTAGAGTCAAGTGTCAGGGAGGTTGAGAGCAAAGTCATCCAGAATCCCAGGCTTTTTGTGGATGACGAAACAGTGAAGGGTGCTGGAGACCCTGCTGATGGGAGCAAAGCGTCTGCAGACACCAGCAGGTGAGGGAGAATATCCCAGAGGACAAACACCTGATCTTGGGCCGTGGGGAGCACAGAGGCGAGCCTGTCCTCCTCTCGCTGGTTGGGCAGCCCTCTCTGCCTTTGTTTGTGCTCAGGAGGGGCCAGTGGTGCTCTTTGTCTTTCTCCTGAGGCCGGGGGGCTGGGGGTGCCCACCATTCAGTTCAATTTCCCAGGCCTGGGATGCAGAGAAGGCCCAGTCCTTGCCTTTGCCATGTTTGGGAAGTCTCCTTAGAAGATAGAGCTAGGGGACTGTATCGAGAGGAGGGAAAGAAAGAGCTAGGGGGACCCAACCTGCTGGCACATCCTGGGACCCCAGGCTTCCGTGCCGGTGACTAACTCAGTCCTTCTTCCAGCTCCGCGGGACAAAGCGGGAGCTCCAAAGTGCTTGTCTCCACCTTGGTGCCCCTGGGCCTGGTGCTGGCCGTGGGGGCCGTGGTCGTGGCGGTGCTCAGAGCACGGCATAGGAAGAACGTTGGTGAGTGCCTGGGATGGCCCTGCCCCCCATCTCCAATCCTGAGCCCTTGGACCTCAGTGGAGGCCTTAGCTGCCCTTGGTGTGGGGCTGCCCTGGTCCCTTCTCTTTCACAGGCTCTGAGAAAGGGTTCTGGGAAAGCAGGGTGGGGAAAGATAAACTCATACCCAAAACTCCCATTGAATGCTGCTGTCCCAGGAAGGCCAGCTGCAATGGCTCAGGGTCCACGTTCAGAGGCAGGACCTCCAGGACGAGGAGCTCAGGATGCAGGGAGAACGACACTTCCGGCCTACTTGAGAACTGGCTGGCTGTGTGCCTTTGGGTGTCCCCATTTCATGCCTCCATTTCTTCAGGGTTCAAGGCGGGGATGATAATAAATGCCTCACAGGGCTGATGTGAGGACAGAACAAGGCACTGTGCCTTGAAAGGTCAGGAGTCCTTGGGGTGCCTGGGTGGCTCAGTCTGTTGAGCATCCGACTCCTGGTTTTGGCTCAGGTCATGATCTCAGGGTAGTGAGATCGAGCCCCACATCAGGCTCTGCTCTCAGTGGGGAATCTGCTTCTCTTCCTGTCTCTCCCTTTCCCTGTGTCCCTTCCCCAGCTCTCTCTCTCACGCACACAAATAATCTTAAAAAAAGAAAAAGAAAAAGAAAGGTCAGGGGTTGCTGATTCTTGATTCTCCTTGAGAAGAGATGGAGAAGGAGCCTCTGACCATTTCCATTCTGCTCCGGGTCAGAGTCAGAGATGAGCAACATGTCACACTGTCCCCTCCAGCTATCCCGTGGGGCTCCCTCAGAGGCAGCATGTCCTGCTCGCATATGTCCTCTGTCCCTACACCAACTCTTCTTTCTCTCGGACAGACCGGGTTTCAATTAGAAGCTACAGGACAGACCTTAGCATGTCGGACTTTGAGAACTCCAGGGATTTTGGTGCCAATGACAACATGGGAGCCTCGCCAGTCACTCAGGAGACGACTCTCGGAGGAGGAGATGGTATGTCCCTCACTCAAAGGGAATGCCCGACCCCCCAGGGGAGAAAGAATGGGACCCGGCCCTGCCTCTAGGGTGGGGATATAAGGCCAGTGAAGGCTAAGCCCCCACCTCGCTCCTCACACAGAGTGCGGCGCTGCCACCGAAAACACCGTGGAGACTGAAGAACCCAAGAAGGCAAAACGGGTGAGAGTGAGGAGGGCGAGGGAGGCCTCACTTTTGTGACAAGGGACTGCAGTTAGACCTCAGGAGAAACTACCTCAGTGTGGGGGCTGATGTCAGAATAGGGAAGGCAATGAAAACAGTATTCAGGAGAACTTTCTGAGGGCAAGACGTGCCTACTGGTTGTGGTGTTGCTGTGACTGAGGCAGAGGCAGGAGGTAAGCTGATGGGCTGTGAACACGCCAGAGGGAGGGAGACCGAGGGATAAGAAGGAAGTACAAAGAAGCTGCAGACACTGGGTGGGAAAGGTCAAATGTCAAATGCCGCCGGTGATTAGGGGGATCCCCTTCCTGGGCTGTGGTTCCTGTGGACTTCGGGCCACCCAGCCTCCCTTGAGAGTTTGGTCAGGACCAGCCTTCTGCTTGGGTCTGAAAAACATCTGCTGGCAATGGGCACTTCGGTAGTCACCAGAAGCCTTTTCCCATCCCAGCCAAGCGCCATATTGCTTACGACCCTACCAGAGGTGATTTCTGGCTCTGGGTCACATATTACCCTCCTCCCATCCCCTGTGCCTCCTTAATCCAGGGTTTTAATGCTTTCTATCATATCTACTCTCCCTGGAAGCAGAGAGACCCCGAATCTGGAACAAGTAGGGGAGGAAGCTCGCCTTGGAGACGACCTCCCCCTCTAGCTCTCTGCTGTTGCTGAGCTCCATCTCCAAGCAGGTAGTGAAAGAAAAACATGAACCACTGTGGCTGATACCAGTCTAGACCACCTTGCCCATGGACTGTGTGGGCAGAGCTTCCGGGGACAGGCCCGAGCAACAGAAGTGGTTCCACTCCACATGTCGGAAGGCGGTAGTGAGACAGAGGAAGATATTTTTAGAAACTGCAACTTTCCGCTTCTCAAAACTAGTCCTTGGTGAGCATGGGGAGCTAGAATAAGAGCAGCAGGTCAACACAGGCTTGAGTTGCTTAGGCCAAGATTATGAATTCAGGATATTTAGTGCCTACACTCCCTCCGACCCCCACCCACTGAGCCAGTGCCCCAAACACTGACTCCTGTCCTCTTGCCCCCTTAGTCCTCCAAGGAGGAAGCCGACATGGCCTACACCGCCTTCTTGCTCCAGACCAACAACATGGCTGCCGAAGTCCTGGAGGGCCCTGAGAAAGTCTAGGCGCCAGCTGCTCTCTCCTCTCCCACCACTCATGACAATCACCTTCAAAATCATGTTGATCGTCAGGGGACCTCAGCTCCAGGGGCCTTCAATGCATGCACTCACACCCCACTTTCCTACCTGTGCTCAGAGGGTGTGCTGGTCCCTCCTCAGTGGTATCCAAGCCTGGCCTAACTGTTCCTGGTGGGGTTGAGGGGCCAAGAGGGGTTCCCTCTGCAGCTTATTTCAATGAAGGAACCCAAGATGGGGAAGGAGAATTAAGATCTTAGAGGCACCTGTCAGAAAGAAGGGGGTGGGGGTGGGAAGATCATTTCAAAAAGGCAGCTTTTCGCACTCTCAATGGGATTCTTCTCTCCAGTCCACCCTTCCTTCTCTTCATCTCCCCTCCCTTCCATCTTCTCCTCTTCTTTCCTTCATTGAAAATACATATTTGGATACTCACTAGAATCAAGGCGCTCTTCTAGACACTGGGACAGAGAGGCCGCAGACCCAGCCAGCAGCCTTTTTGTAGACATCCCTGAATCCTTGGAAGCTGCAGCTTCTCTCAGTACAGTTACCCTCACCAAAACCTGAAATCCTCATCAGGGACACTCACCTCCGCCCTTAGTAGGAGAACTCATGAACTGCCCAGAGTCCTAGGGCCCGAGGGATCAGGTAACAGGAGCATATGTACAAGGAATCATAAACACACACGCTAACCATTTCATAGGAGAGAAAATGGCGATCCCAAGAGGTGATGAGGTTGGCTCAAGGGGACCACGTAGCATAAACTAGTTCAAATCCAGGGGTGGCATCTCCTGTCGTCCTGGCCAGGAATCTCTCTACAAGAGCCCCTGCACTCCTGATGGAGGCAGAGTTCTAGAATAAGGGGGAAGCACTCCTGATGGAGGCAGAGTTCTAGAATAAGGAGGAAGTGGGGGAAGAGGAAAAACATAACGGAGACTGGTCTTTCATAAGCCACACCTCAGGGAAGAGGACTCTTTCACTCAGACGGACCCAAGGGGATAAAAGAGTGGTCAAACTCTTGCACGCCACTTATGTGAAGAGTTCCCACCCAAAGGGAAGTAAGGGACGTAAAGAAGGTGTCTGATGATGCCAGGGAGGGGCTGATCTCCAAAGAGCTAAGGTTTAAGGTCTTTTTCCCTCTGAGTTCTGTACTTCAACTAGCACCTACCAGCTCACGCTCGCTTACAAATAAAAAATGTGCCTTCATTAATAATTAAAGACCATGATTGCCACCAAGGAGGCTCAGGCTGCATTTGTCCCCATGCCTTCTATTTCCCAGACAGCCTTTTCAGAGTGTTTTGCTTTGGTCCCACTCTCAGACACTCCAGGCTGTGGGCCCAAGCCAAAGTCCCCCCCCCCACCTCCAATGCTGGGTTGAGAGGGGGCTAAGAGACTGCCTACAAGTGGGACCAAGATGATCTTCAGTAAAAGAATAGTTTGGGGTTTACATCAATGGTCAAGATCACAAAGCTCTGTGTCACAGAACGTAATTAGGACTATTTATAATGGAATAAACTGAAAGCAAGTACAAATGCACTCCTCTTTGGCATTAAAAAAAAAATCTTGGTTAAGCATCCATGGAATACTTGACCTTGAATCTCATACCTTCTTGGGATATCTTCTCAGATGGTGAGGCTATTAATAAAAAATCAAGTAACCGAATGAGTAAACTCCCTCCGTAGAAATATCAACCAGAAGCTAGTTAAATGATAACTTAGCTTTTAGAATAGTTGACCCAAAGTGTCTTGGGGGACAGCAATTAGATAAAGGACCCCTTTGTCTGCCAAGGCCATTCCTAGGTTCTGGGACTAAACCTTGTCATGTCCTATAAGCCCCCAGCCCATGCCAGACTCATCCCTAGAGACTCTATGTATGAGAGTTCTCTCTGGGAGAAAGTTCTTCCCAGGCTTCTATCCTGCCTGATGTGGGGCAGAACCTTTGCTTCCACACAGACCTTGACCATACTGTTTTTGCTACTTTGTGCTTCTATGCTTGCCCTTGACAAGACTCAGACTTCAGTCCTCCTTGGTCTCCTCTCCTGCTTTACCAACTGCAGTGCCCAGCCTGGATTCCCAGACCATGACCTAGGTCAGAGCCTTGGGCTCCACCCTGGCCTGGAGAGGTGGTCGTCAGGAATGTTTATATCTCTGTTCTCTATAATGGGGATACATATCTAGCTGCTTCTGGAATGATGGGCCATCATTCCAACAGAACCAAAACTACTACAAGGTCCGTCAGAACTTATCACTCTTTTCCCCCTGGAAGGGGCCCCCTGACCTCCAAAGCATCATTTCTAGGGCAGAAGGATTAAGATGCAGCTTCCATATTAATGCCAATAACCCACAAGCCAATCGTCACCACAGACAGCCTATCCCGGTCCCTAGAATCAAAGGCCAAGAAATGCCACTAAAGCCATAGACAACCTTACGTTTTTCTAATTGATATTATAAATAGGTAATAGCGGGTGTAATAATGTACTACCCAAAGTCCACCTTAAATCTTTCCATGAATGAGGAAGCTGGTCTATAGCCGAAATGGGATATCTAATAAGTTAAAAACTCACCAGTTTGGAGGAGTATATTAATTTCCTAGGGCCACTGTGACAAAGTACCATAAACTGGGTGGCTTAAAATAACCATAATTTAGTCTCTCACCATTCTAGAGGTTTGAAGTCTGAAATCAAGATATCCACAGGGTTGGTTCCTTCGGGAGGCTATGAGGCGGAATCTGTGAGGGGGTTGTGCCTCTCTCCTCACTGCCAGGGGCTACCAGGCGCCTCCAGAAATCCTCGAGGATCCTTGGCTCGCAGCTGCACCGCTCCAACCTCTGCCCCGTCCTCCCTTGACCTTCTCCTGCTGTGTCTCTCTGTGTCTTCACAGGGCCTTCCTACAAGGACACTTGTCACTGGATTTAGGGTCCACCCTGATCCAGTGTGGCCTCATCGTAATGAATTGCATCAGCAAAGTGCCCATTTCTAAATAAATATTCTGAGGTTCCAGGTGGACATAAATTTTGGAGGGACACTATTCAGCCCAGGACTGGGGAGTAACAATCAGCTGTGGGGTTAATGATAAACCAAATGTCAATGATCAGTGTCCAGTAATCGCTCAGAGAACTACTTAAATATTTTTGATGACAAAAGAATCTTCCTCAAGTTCTTGAATTATCTTGATTTTTTTTCTTTTAAAATATCTATTATGTAATAATGATTACCTATCACTGAGGTCCAATAGTGGCTGAGAATCTGCTTATCGCAGTTGATTTTAGTGTGTAAAGATATATATATATACATCGTTTGTCCAAGACTTTCCCAAGAGTGAGGACAGAACGTATCTCCCAAGAACAGTAGACAGCAGACAGGAGCTGACTGGCATGAGGTCTCGAAGCTGGTCCCCAAGGCAGAGAAACAAGGACTGCCCCCTGACCCCACAAGCTTCTCTGAAATGATGAACTCCGCCAGGAAGTCTATATGATAAATATAATAAGAGATCACCTCAGAAAGAGCACATATCTAAGTAGACAGCGGACACACCACGAGAGGACATGTAAAACGGAGACCGGTGGCCCCCAGCTGGCCAGGGAGCTGGAACAGGAGGGGAGGGAAGACGGTCCTGTAAGACTCCAAGAGTTTCACGGGCTTGGTGAGCCCCTCCTAAGGCTGATAAAGAAATGGGCAGCCAATCTGCCCTCACTAGAGTTAAGGTCTTTGATTAAATGTGTGGAAGCGAATACTCTAAATTTCAGATGTTTGCTCTTAAGTCACATTAAAATTCATGCAAAATTCTACATATTCAGTTTCTAACCTTAGAATACCAACAGAAGTATAGTCATATTCAGCTAAGAAGGCTTGCCATTTCTTGTAGCAGAAAGCCATGAGTGGGCTCATAATAAAGGTTAACCTTCCCAAAGCCCTATTCCTGGGGAGTGGCTCGCTCTGGGACAGGCAAGCCTGCGGCCCAAGTTGTTGGAAGGTGGCAACTACAGGACGCCTGAGCCGGGTACCTCTCCCTGAGTGGGCTCCCCAGCGAGTCCAGCAGGTGGGGGAGTCTCACCGTCTGTCTTTGGGAAGAGCAGTGTTGGGTCATGGGGAGGACCACCTGGGATCTCAGCGCTCGGTCTGGAAAGGCCCAGGAGATGGCTGTTCGGAGACTGGCGACATGGGAGGTCAAAGTAGGGTTGTGCTGTAACCAAGCACAACCCATAAGGACAGCGTCCGCCTCGGTGGCAAGGGCTGATCTCCGTGGCGCTTACGCTGTACTCCAGGCAGCGTGCTAAACCCTTTGCAATGCTTACCTCAGGCAATCCGCACAGCAGCCCGATGAGAAATACCTTTCCTACCCCATCTGTAACATAGGGAGGATAATAAAACCTAAGTTTTTATGGGGACTAAGTGAATTTTCCTGAAGACTTAGAACACTTCCCTGGTATTATTTGTTCTATCCACCTGCCTGTCATGAGACTTGGAATTTTTTCCCTGGGGTTCATCCCTCTGGTCAAGCACTGGCCCCAGAGGATGGTAGGCCCTCGAGTCCCCTGCGTGTCAGTGTGCCTCAGCTTCTTTCCCCTTCTCCCGGGAGTGGGAACCCCAGGACACGGCAGCTGCCTGAGAGGCAGAAAGGAGAGAGAAAATTCAGATGGAGAAAATAAGAGAGGGAGAAGAGAATGAAGACAGTAAACTTCTCCCACTGTGAGTTAAGCCAGAGTTTGGTATTCCCCTGGGGACCTGGTCCCCGAGACCCTGGGGCAACATGTGGAGGTAGAGACTGGACAGCCCAGGTCTGGGAGTTGTGATTCCTCAGACTCCAAACATTGCCTTCCTGCCTGGCACTCATGAGACCCCTAATTCTTGCTCTTGACAACCCCAATGTGATGTCTCTAAGGGTTTTATCTGGGCCACACATCCCCAGGCATGGCCTGGCGGGACCCCGCCATAGCACATCCAACCCGCGTCCTCATAGACACACACGTTCACACACGCAGCCTGTTCACAGCCACCCGCCACACACCCCGCACACATTTGCACATTCACAACCACACACCACACATTCATACATCACATCACACATGTTCACACACGCAGCACACTCACAGCCACACACCACACTCACATGCCCTGCACAAACTTGCATAGTCACAACCACACATGCTGTACACACAACACACACATTCGCACACTCACAACCATATGCCACACATTCACACATCACATCACACACATTCACACACTCAGCCACGCATCACATAATCACACCTCACAGGCCACACACGCGTTTTCGCGCCGCACATCATACACGCACACACTAACCTGTCACACGTGACACGTTCCCATGCCA
This sequence comes from Potos flavus, assembly GCA_028534135.1. NCBI lineage: Eukaryota > Metazoa > Chordata > Mammalia > Carnivora > Procyonidae > Potos > Potos flavus. The sequence goes on from CM052893.1 coordinate 30,300,661, forward strand.
TTCCTCACACTGTCCCACATGGCGTGTACTTCACACAGTCACACATCACAGTCACATGGCACTCAACACTTACACACCACACACCCACACTTACACACTCACGACCACACAACACACACTCATGCACTACACATCACACACACACACTCTTACTCCCACTGTTACACACATGTCACATTCTCTCTCTCCAAGGCAGTCCCAGGCCTTGAGCCCAGCGAACGGCAGAGCCCAAGAGTGGGACAGCTGAGGGGAACTGGGAAGAGCCCTCCAAGTAGGGAAGGGTGGAGGCTGACCAGAACCAAGACCTCCTGTGGTCACTCACTCCAACCAGAGGCCTCAGGCCTGCCCTCCGCCTGCCACCTTGGCCAAGCTCGTGGTTGGAGGAAATCAGAACCGCGGCAGCTCCGCACTGCTGGAAACCCACGTAGGGGCGGGCAGGGCCGGCTCCCCGCCCACACACCCATTTCCTCTGCACCTGCTCTGGGCCTCCCATGCAACTTCTACTGCGGATGTTGTCTTTTAGTGTTTTGGAGAGCATGTGACGAATCGGGGGTGTGTGGGGCCCGTGGGGAGCAGAGTGTACAGGACCACCGAGAAGGTTTCCCAGCAAAGGGGTGGGAAATAGTCCATGGGCTCAAGAGGCTGCAGCGCCTGGACGTGGGGATGCTGGGAAGCCACCTAAAATGTAACTACCAGGAACGAAGCCCTGGGGATCCCCTCATAAGGAACAACCCCCCGCATCTCCACAACAAAAGGCTCTTCGACCATCTCTATGACCACGGCTCTGGCTGGGCCTCATGAAAGCCCTGTGATATACGCAGGGCAGGAATCATCCCCACTTATCAATGAGAAAACTGAGGCCCGAAGCTAAGAAGCACCAAGCCGGGACCAGAACCCACATCTTCTGACTGGACCCCAAAGCTCTTTCTGTGACGCCCTGTGACCGAGGGCCTTAGCATTTCTTTCTTCCCCATCAGTCACTGGACCTCCCCCATGGTCCGTCGGGGGCTTGAAGGCTAGCTCTGCCAGACTGTGTGACGTCAGGCACTGTGGCACCATCTCCTGGCAGGCCCCTGTGGTCACTGGGTGGTGGTCTGGGCCCCAGTCAGAAGGCAACATCTTTAGGGGCACAGCTGGGGGATATGAGGGGTGGTGGATATGAGGTGCTGGGTAAACTGAGGTTCATTAAAACTCCAGGAACAATGATCTGCAGGAGGGAATGCCAGGCTCATCTAGTCCCCCCTTCATTTTCTAGTTAAAGAGATCTAGGCTTAGAGAAAGGGAGTGGATTCCTCAAAACCTATGGTTAGGAGTCCCACACAGTAGGTGCTCAAAATTATTTATCGAGTAAGTTCAGGTTGCTACAACCGGCATCTTCTGAGTTCAGGCCTAAGCTTCTGTCCCTATGGTCTTCCCCAGGTGGAGAAAGTCTCTTTTGTCTCTTTTGTCTCTTTTGTCCAGAAGGCAGGGATAAAACAAGTGACTCTGGCTCGGAAGTTAATGAACAGACATAAAGTGTGGAGGACCCTCCAAGAAAGAGTGCCCGAGGCAAAGAAATAGCATACCTGAGAGTTTCTAATAGCATTTAGGAGTTGCCCAGAAGCCCTTTGAACCCTGGTGACCCATTCGCCCTCAACATAACATGTTTTCTTAATTCCTAACTTCCGCTGTGGTTTGCTGGTATTTCTTTTTTAGTCTAAGACTAGTTAGAAACAAGACAAGTCATTTCCTCATTTTCAAGCCTTGCTCCTCGTGGGGCCAGAAATCTCTTTCAAGCTCCAGATTGTAAAGATTTCCTGGGTGAGCAGTGGGTCTCTGCTCCGGTCTCCAGGGGCTCTTGGATGGGACTTTGCTCTGGAAGGAGCCATGGACCTCTGGCTTTGGTCACTTTGCTTCCTGCCAGGTGAGTGCCACGGGAAAACAGCCCGCACGTCTTAGGAGGTTCGAATTGGCCACAGGTAGGGGAGCTGTGGGCCATCTCTAGCTCTGCTGTTCCTGGACGGATTTAGTTGCAGACCAGTACCCAGGGCAGAATACGGATGGAGACCATGTGAGGGCCTCTTGGGAGGCCTTCCCTGCTCTCTGCTAATGCCCCTCTTTCCACTCCAGACACATCTCCGGTGGGACTCGGGTGTTGTCTCATGAGGGGTTGAAGGTACCACCCCTCCTAGACACATTAGCCTGATCATGGGGGATTTTAAAGCAAGTGCCTCCAAATTCCTTTCTTTCTACCTCTACATTCTCTTTCTTTGGGTCTCTTTCACTGCTCATTTTCAACTTCAACTTTAAATGAAGGCTCCCTCATCCATTCAGTAACCCTAGTCCATCCCCCAAGTTCCATATCTCAATTTATAGCTGTCTTCTGGGAACCCCCACTTCAATATCCCACCAAGATCTGAAATGCAGCATATCTAATACCTTACTTCAAGTTCCTTACTGGTCCCCAACAAACCAGCCACTGTATCCATCTTAAGTATCTCTGATACCAGCTGCAGAATGTAGAATGGTTTTTTTACCACCTCTTCCCATTTATCTCTACCTAGACTTTGACCCAATCAATGGCCCATTCATGTAGTTTCTGGGTTAGTATTACCAGAATGAGCCGCAGTGCAGTCTTTACTAGAAAGGTAAGAGAGGGAATGAAAAGGAAGAGAACACACAGTCATCCCATAACTATCTTTCCCACTTCCTCCAACCTGCCCCGCCTGCAGCTCCAGATTACTCTTTCTAATGCTTGACTCTAATCATAGGATCGCCCTTCTAGCAACCTTCAATGGCTCCCACTGCCTACAAACTCGTCCCTTGTGCTCCTTTTACCCTCTGAGCTTACCACACTCCCCTGCACTTCCCTAATCTCCGGCCAAAGAGGAGTCCTCCTTGAACCTGTGCTAGACTTTCTTGCCACCATGTTCTTCCTCAGGCCATACCTTCTGCTGGGAACATCCTTCCTCTCAGCTTCACCTCTTACCCATCAAAATCTACCTCAGGCTCCACCTCCTTCTAATAACACTTTTCAGAACCCATCTTCTGAATCCCCATAACTGATCTCATTCTGCTTTATACTGTGACTTAGCATATATTCCTTCATTTTGTTGATTAAATGATAAGCTCCTTGAGGGTCAAAATTATTTTTTATTCATATTTGCTTTCTTCCTGATAGCTTATATGTGGAAGGAAGTCAAATACTTGTTGAGTTGAAGATTAAAAAGTGCTAAATGTCTAAGGAAATGCAACTTTAATGAAATATCAGACTCTGTAAGTGGTAAATGAAATGTCACCGTGCTAAAAGGGAGGTAGTAGGACTTATGTGAACCAGTGGATGGTTAACTAAACTTAGGCCTGAGAGGAGAGAGGGGTTAGGTGGGGGTAGAAGATCTCTAGGAGTGAAGGATACTTAAGTTGTACCACTGCAGTCTGTCCCAAGCAATACCGCCATTCTAGCTGGGCCAGAGTGATCTCTGCTCTGGGTCCAGAATGTCTCCATTTGCGCCCTTCCCCACAGGGTGAGGAGTTCACAGACCCAAGGAGATTGTCCACCTCAGCTCCATCCATGTCCCCTCTTCTAGACGTCAAGTTCCCCGTCCAAATGACTCTGGGCCTACTTTTAATGACTGTGTGAGCCTCTATCCTGGGTCTTCTATCCTAGTATTCTAATTCTATAGAAGAGTGGCCACAGGTGACCATTCGGAATGAGATGGGTGGAGCTCATACATACAAGCTGGGCTATCTGTCATGTCCATACCGGGACCCTTGCGGTGTGAACAGGAGCCAGGGATGAGAAAAGAAAGGAGATAGGACGGAGGCTAGGAATGTGGGGAACATTCTTCCCACATAGAAGTGATTTAGAATGGACATCTAAGGAGTATGTGAATTTGCCAAGATGGGGTATAAAACACACTTTATTCAACAGTTCATTAGCTTTATTTATAACTTTAAAATACTTAGACATATGATAGTTGGGCCTTTATTTGTATTTCTGCCCCAGGTCGTACAAATGTTGGGGTAGTCCTGGTTCCCAGGAACCAGGGCTAGGCCCCAAGCCATAGACCACAGTGCCGAGAGCCCTAAATGAATCTCTGTAATAAAGCAAGGCAGTATTACATGTTGTAGGCTTTCAAATCTTTTTTTACCTTGACCCCCAAAATAATAATATATACACTTGATGTTGTGACCGGGTCTGTGCTTGTGCACACACACACGCCCTTAAATTTATTCTTGATTTTTTAATATAATATGGGAATGAGTTTTGGACTTCAGCAGTTGGATAGATGCTGGTGCTATCTTCTGAAATAGGAAGAGCTTAGAAGAAATAGACTTTGGAAGAGAAATCAAGAATTTTGTTGTTGCTGTTGTTTGTCTCTTTGTTTTGCCATTGTAAGTTTGAAATACATCCCAGATATTCAAGTAGAGTTCAACTGGAGATATCGGAAAGGCGAGTCTAGGGCTCAGAGGTATAGACAAGCCTGGAGATCAATGTTCTGGTGAAATCTACATAGAGTTGGCATTACGAGCCATGGGCATAAATGAGCTAGTCTGGGGGGAGTAAGGGAAGACCAAGAAAAGAACCGGCCCAACCTTCAGGCCCTGGGGTAGCCCAACTCTGAGAGGTGGATAGAGAAGGAGAAGAAAGTAAGGAAATTGAAAAAGAGCAGTCATTCAGAGTGTGGTGTCAGGGAAGTCACAAGACGTAAGCGTTTCATGTGGAAGGGCTCAGTTCCCCCAAATGCTCCCAAGAGGCAAGTAAATGAAGACAAAGACACTAAATGTAAGGAAAAATTGGGGAAAAAGGAAAATTTTGCTGACCTTGGCCAGCAGTTCTAGTGGAATCTTGGAGACAAAATTCCAACAGGTGTAGGCGGAAGAGGAAGTAGGAGGTGTGGAAGAGGATTCCATGATCATGATGACTCGTGTGAGAAAGAGAACAGAAGAGGGGTGGCAGCTGAAGGGGAGGCAAGAAGTAAATGGAGGGTTTTTTCAACACGGACAATATCAGAGCAAGTGTGTAAGCCATGGCAATGCCGGCGAAGAAGACATCAATGGTACAGGGAGGAGAAAGGGACAGCTGTACCAGAGAAGCTCTAAAGAAGGTGAGCAGAACGGACTCAGGACACAGGAGGAGGGACTGGCTTTTGGGAGGAGAGGGGACACTCCATTCCTTGTGACAGGACAGAGAGCAGACTGCCAGCCTGGACACACATGTCGGTGTATGTAGGGATGAGAAGTTGAGTCGGACGTTTCTCATTCTTTTTAAAAATTCACACTCCATCTGACAAACGTAAAAATCTCAAGCCAGCTTCCTTCTTCCAGACATAATTCTGCTGTGACTTGAGTTGACAGGGTTCTCATCACCTGGAAAACCATGGCTACACAGAATCCACAGTCTGTCTCCAGAGAACCACCCCAGCCAAGGCCCTGTGGCCATTCACCAGGTTTTTCATCATGGAAATAATGTGTTTTTTCCCCATGCTCCAAATACACACACACACACACACACACACACACACACACACACACACACACACACATATATATATATATATATATATATATATATATATATATATATACTTATATCCAATTATATGTTAAGAGGGACTTTTTAAAAACACATATATCCATGTCCCCTACAGGGGGACATGAAAACCAAGTCACCAACTTAGAGATCAATGTCGCTTACTGAGTAGCCTCTCTAAAATACCAATATTAAGCAGGGTGGGTCCTTTAGGCACTTCTTCCACCCCTCCCATTGGTCCCCAGAGTCATTTGGAAATATAGCTATGTAGTTCAGAATTGCAAAAATTGAAGGGCACTTAGGATGCTTATTTTATTTTATTTTATTTATTTATTTTTTTAGGATACTTATTTTAAAATGTGGGTCCCCAGGCCCCACCCTAAATAGATGTAACCACCGTGCTAAAAGGGAAGATCAGGTCATCTGCAGCCTAGGAAGTTTCTCCAACATGAGTCTTATGCACATGGAGCATAAGTTCTATTTTTTTAAAATATTTTATTTATTTATTATATAGATAGAGAATAAGCAGCGGGTGGGTAGGGGCAGAGGGAGAAGCTAAGCAGGGAGCCGGATTCGGGGTTCAATTCCAGGACCCTGCAATCATGACCCGAGCCGAAGGCAGATGCTTAACCAACCGAGTCACCCAGGTGCCCCTGTGCATAACTTCAAAACCCGGAGGTTATATCTGTCTTTTCTCTCTTTGGGAAATTTGCTTTTTTAAGCCTTGCTTGTGGGCTAGGAGCTCCTATGAACTCCAAGGAGATCCGGGGTCTGGCCATTTCACATCTCACCGACTCGTACTTCCTTGGGAGCAGAGCTCAGTGTATCCAGCAGCTTTTCTTGTGTTCCATCCATTCAAAGTTTGCACAGTGAGGATGCCTTAGTCTGTTGTGGCTGCTTCAATAAAATACCGTAGACATTGTGACTTGAACAATAGGTTTTTCTCGCAGTCCTGGAAACTAGAAGCGCAATATCAAGGTGCCGGCAAAGATTGCCCTTGGGATGGTCGTCTTCCTGGCTTACGGACAGCCACCATGTCCTTGGGTGCTCACACGGCCTCTTCTTGTGGCCATGGAGGGAATGAGGACACTAATCCCATTGCGAGGGCTCCACTAACCTCATCTAACCCTGATCACTTCCCAAAGGCCCCCCCTCCTACGACCATCCCATTGAAGGTTAGGGCTCCAAACCATGAATTCTAGCGGGACACAAACATGCAGCCCATAACAGAGGATCTGGGTAAGCCAAGGCTTTACTGGAAGCTCATCCCTGAGCCGAGTGAGGTCACTGGAAGTGTCCACATAGGGGGAGGCCCCCCTCTGCTCTAGCTTGCCCCTGCCCACACTGTAGCTTCTTGCTCTTGGGAAAGCAGCATTCTTTCCATCTTGCTCTTAGGAAAGCAAACCCCTTTCTGGCTGGGTTGGTCCAAAAATACACGTTCACTGGTAGGTGCTGGGCCTCACACACAGGTGCGGGCTGTCTGGTCACACAGGGTAATTCCCCCACCCCTTGACTGGGTCTTTGTCTTTTGAATGGGTTACCCTTCCATTGCCGTGCTCCAGTCACGCGGCTGCCTCACATACCTCGGTTTCCGGCAGGTTGGAAGCAGCGTTGGATTACTTCTGTGAGGGTTCCCACGGCAGATATTATGTGTCTGGCTGGCCCCCGTGCGTCTCCCTACCCCGTGGGCACCAGCTACACTCTCAGACTTGAATAGGCTCCTGTAAATACTCCCCGCCCAGCCCCTCTCCCCCACTCACTCTCCCATGGTAGTTTCAACCTCTTCACTGCTATCCACGCTCTCGCCTCTCTCCAAAACGGCCTCCTCAGCTCCCTCTGCTCATCTAGAAACCTCAAGCCCTGCTTCTTTCCTCGACTTCCCTTCTTTCCTTTCCTCACCTTACTAAACTCACTGGAGCTATTCTTAATGTGCTCAGTGGATGAATTTCGAGAAATTCGTCAACTCCTCTCTGCCCCATGGACGTGCCGTGTTCTCTCTCCTACCCTCGCCTCTTTGGAGACCGTACTCACTGCCTAGAGGAGTCTTTCCTCCTCCACCCAAGTCCCCTGGCCCCCCTCCAACACACACATTCCACCCTATTCCCTCTTCTCAGAAATATGTGGACCCACTTGGTTGGTAATTAATCATACTTGGACTTAGCCTCCTCTCCAGCTGACTCAAAGGCATTGGACCTGCCTTCTCTCAGCCAGAGCATAAGCGCTTTGATTTCGGGGACTTCCGAGCCATGTATGTATTCCTCCCGGCGTCGCGCCCTCCCCGCCCCCCCCCCAGCACACACAAGGTGCATACACCTGGGCACACATGAACGCACACTCACCTACTCCCTTGTGTTCCATCCATGCTCCCTGCTCCAGGGAAGGCGATCATCACTCTCTCGGCCGCCCTCCGTGCCCAGTCTTCCAGGTCACAACGGAGACATCCCTTCTTCCAGAAGCCCTCCCTCTGCGAACCTGGATCTGGGGTCTCTGCTCACTGCTTCCAGAGAAGGCTGTGTATCTCCGTTGTGGGCTTTATCCTGCTGTGCCGGTGCGATAGTGACCGGCCATTTGTATGGCCTGCTAAATGAGTCAGTGTGTGCATGGGGGGAGTCCAGCAGCCTTCCTGCCACATGAAAGGCATTCAGTAATGCTCGGGTTTTTGTTTTGTTTCGTTTTTTAATGAATTAACAACTGAAACCGAGGGTGAACAGTCGTTTTGGCTGAGTGGATCTGAGCAAAACAAAATTAGACAGAAAACCTCCTGCAGCAAAATCGCACTGTGCCTCCCAGCTCCACACCGAAGTCGCTGGGGCACTATGGGCTGTGTGGGGTCACCGTGGCATGGGGCAGTACTTTGAGTATATTCTTAGGGGGTTGGTGTCTGGGATCTTACGGGTTTGGGTCTGAAGGGGGTTGAAGGTTATGTTAAGGCTTAGGCTGGAAGAGATCTGGCTGGGAGCCAGGCTTGGGCCAAAGGGACCAGGGCATAGAGCCGGGCTTGAGACATACATAGGGTTAGGGAGGAGGCCAGGGCTAGAGGTCAGAGAGGGCTGAGGCTGCGGGTCAGCTGAGGCTTGGGCTGATGATGGGATAGGGTTGGACCTAGGGATGAGTGCGAGGCTGGGCTGGGGCCTGGTTTGGAAATAGGGCTCTGGTTGGGGGTGTGGTTGGGAATGGCGCTTCCTCTACATTAACTCTCTCTCCCTGCAGTGGCTGGGGCTCTGAGGATCCTCCCAGAAGTAAAGATGGAGGGAATGCTTGGTGGATCCATTACCATCGAGTGCCCACTTCCTCAGATGCATCTGAGGTTCTATCTGTGCCGGGAAATGGCCAAATCTGGAGGATGTGCCACCGTGGTGTCCAACAAGAACTTCGTCAAGGAAGAATACAAGGAACGAGTCACCCTGAGGCCTTGTCCAGATAAGAATCTGTTCCTGGTGGAGGTGACAGAGCTGACCAAGAGCGACAGTGGAGTCTATGCATGTGGGACAGGCATAAACACAGACCGAGGCAAGACCCAACTAGTCACCCTGACTGTCTACAGTGGTAGGTGTCCCAGGCTCAGTGCACCCAGCAAATGTCTCCACCCGCGAAGGCTGGGACAGACATCGGTCCCCCAGACTCTCATGCTATTGCCATGTTAGCCAGTCCAAAGATATTGGGATTTGTAGAGTTGAAACCTCACAGTCCCCCAAATTTCCCGTCCAAACCGTAGGAAAGGAACAAGAGCAGCACTCTTCTTACAACACTTACGGTGTTGTACTGTATCCATCCTACCCAAGGCCTAAGGGGACTAGGGGCTTAAGATTGAGGAGGGGCTCTGAGACAGGAAGAAATTAGAAGCAAAAGGACCTAATTGTCCTACATAGTTGGCCCGTGAGAAATATCAGGGACAACTATAAAGGAAAGACAGTCATTTTTCAAGCCACATTTGTAAGCCAAACTTGGCACTTTATAATCAGATCCTTTCTGTATGTCTTCTCCTGAATCCCACCTTCTTCCATTCCTCCACTGACTTCCTGACTCAAATGCAGCTTAGAATCCCAGTGGTGGCTAGCGCAAAAGTTGGCTGAGTGAAGGTGAAAGAGAATTTCTTTTGGGGAAGTCTCCAGCCCGTTTCTTTTTCTTCTCTTCCTGGTGGGCTCTGCCCTCATCCCCTTGCTGCCATCCACCCTGGCTGGGCCAACTTCAGCTCCTACCGACATCCCTTCCCCAGGTCTCGGTCCGCTCTTAGAGCCCACAGCTGTATTCCCCTTGCCTCTATAGAGTATGAGCGCTTCTGGGAAGAGGAGCCGATGCCTGAGCCTCCACCTTGGTTTCGTAAATTTCTACACGTTCCGGTGCCCCCTTGGCTCCAGATGCCTGCACATGACAGTTCTTTTGAATTCATACCTAAAGGTCAGTTCACCAAAGCTAAGGTAGGAGAGGAGATGGGAGAGATGATGTGGCATTGTGACAGTGGAGGAGGGGGGATGTGTTCAGTTTATCGAGTGGTTGGCAGAGCACAGCTGAGTCTCAGATGTGTATTTCCCTGTCTTGGGAGAGGGTACCTCCCTGAGATCAGCATCCTATGTCCTTCAAGCCCATTCTAAAGCCTTGTCCACTTGGTACTAATTGCAGGACTTACACATCACCACCAGGTGGCACCACAAGTAATGGAGTTTGTGCTCCATTCACAAAATCTTAGTTCTTTTATGAATGACTTGCAGAATCCAAGACTGGGCAGAATTTTTCCAGCCAGAGGTCCTCATGTCTGCTGTTCCCCAAAGGGCCATCTACATTTGCTGGAATACAGTGATTTTTAACAATTCCATTTTGTAATAAAAAGACTGATGATTATACTAATGGTATCTTTGCATTCCTATATCCTTTTCCTGTTTTAAATGCATTTTCACATACGATATTTCCATCACATCTTCACATCTATGTTGTATAGTAGATACATCAGTTGAACAATTGTTACACTAGAGGACTTTGCTGGGTGCTAAGAGAGATAGTGTAACTGAGTGTACTATATACCCAAGGTTGTGTATATATATGATAGGTGTAGAATGGAGAATAGGCAAGCACACAAATACGGCATAAAGCAGAGTGGGCATGGAACTACAAACAGGGTTTTCCCCATGCTCAGAGGAAAGCAAGCTCTTCTGCCAAGGAAGTCCATGAAGGCTTCCTGGAGGAAATGGCATTTTGAAGCAAATATATATAGAATTTACTAGGTGTAGAGGACATGCTAAGAAGGCATTTCAGGCCATGAGGCCTGCAAGTACAGAGTCTAAGTAAAGAGAAGGAGTGTGTTCAGGAAAGGGAGGGTGACCTAATCCTGCTGGAGACTAGAGTGTGTATAGGGAAAATCACTTCTTTCTGCTATCTCCTGCAGTTACCACACCAGCTGAAAGGACAGAGGCCCCTCCAGAAATCCACTCCTCTCCCACCACCCCAATCTCTCACCACCTTCGAGTTTCCAGAGCATCTTCAGTAGCAGCTGCCAAGCCCCCAACCTTCCTGCCATCCACCACAGCCTCAGAGACCTCAGCTCCAGAGAGGCTGCTTAAGCCCCAGACAGCCAGCTACAACTACCACACCAGGCTTCACAGGCAGAGGTAAGAGGTCTCCACCATCCAGAATGAGCTAGCGGTCAGGCAAAGCAGTCTGGAGTTAGGAGATCCACTGAACTCTTCCTGCAACATCTGCCAACAGAGACCCTTCTTGTCTCTGGGCCCCTGTGGACCATACTACCTATGAGTGTAGCATATTAGCTCGTTAATCCAATGACAAGAATACACGTGGCAATGCCCCAGCGGGAGATCCTGTAGAAATGAGACCCAAATCTTTAAGTCACTCAGCATTCATTCAGATTGGCTTTGATGGGGAACTAAATAAGAAAAAAACTAACAATGAAACTATTAACTATTCAATTAGTTTCACCTGTTTTCTTTTGCTTTTTCAGCGTGGCTAGGAAATTTTTTAATTACATGTGTAAATAGTATTTCTACTGGAGGGCACTGGTCTAAAGGCTGGGGCACACCCAGGAAAGTGCTGCAATGGACCACTAGGGGGCAGCATTAGAGCAGCCTCCAAAGAAAACCTATAAGAATTGGAATTATTGGGGCACCTGGGTGGCTCAGTGGGTTAAAGCCTCTGCCTTCAGCTCAGGTCATGATCTCAGGGTCCTGGGATGAGCCCCGCATTGAGCTCTCTGCTCAGCGGGAAGCCTGCTTCCCCTCTCTCTCTGCCTGCCTCTCGGCCTACTTATAATCTCTCTCTCTCTGTCAAATAAATAAAATCTTAAAAAAAAAAAAAAGGAATTATTTTTGCCTAAGCAAAGACAAGCATGTTGGTGAGGAAAGGGACCTCCAACACCATTTGGGTTTTATACATGAGGAACTGAGGTCATCAGAATTACGTGTTTTCAAATAGAACTAGGACTCCTGATTCCTAGTTCAGTAGACTCCAGCAGCTGGCCAGTGGAGAACTCAAGTCAATTCGACCAACATTTTCTTTTCTTTTTCTTTTTTTTTTCAAGATTTATTTATTTGAGAGAGAGAGAGAGAGAGAGCGCGAGTGCACACAAACAGGAGGGGCAGAGAGAGAGAGAGAGAGACATCATCTCAAGCAGACTCTGTGCTCAGCACTGAGCCGTCTGGGGCTCACTCTCATGACCTTGAGGTCAGGACCTGAGCTGAAACTAAGAGTCAGAAGCTTAACTAACTGTTCCGCCCAGGTGTCCCTCAACTACTATCTGCCAGGCATTGTGCTCTGTCCTGAAAATGTAAGAAAGATGAAAACACGCAATATCCAGGTCTTCTCTTACTAATGCCAGTCTGATTATAATAAGGGTTGTAATTTGTATAAACACAAGAACTGAGGACAGTGAGAAAAAATGATTCTAGTTTGCCATGATTGCAGAAGAAAAGAGAACTGATGTTCTCACCCTTTAAGGAAAGTAAAATTTCAATCTGCAGACAAAATGGAGGGAAGACCTTCTAGGCAGAGGGTACCCCATGAGAGAAACATCTTTTCCCCCATTACAAGAAACTTACTTTGCTTAGTATTTGCACTAATCTTGTAAAGAAACTGAGATGCAAACAATCAGAAAGGGAACTGACATTTACTGATTGCTGCTTGGACCAGGTGCTTCACTTCTTTATACCTACAATTTTGTTTCATCCTTGAACAGTTCCATGAAATAGGCTTTACTATACCCATTTCTCTGGAAATGAGGCTTAGCGAGGTTGGGAGGCTGATTCAAGATCACACAGCCAGTAGAAAGCTCAACCTGAATTTGAATCCAGGTTTCACGACTCCATAGACAAGGCTCTTTGGGGGCGGGGTTGGGGGGGGGGAAGGCTTCTGTTAAGAAAGGGACAAACCTCTGAGCCATTTCCAAAAAAGTTGGCTTTTTGGGAGTGCTGCCTTAAACCTCCCTCCTTCCCTCCCTCACAGACCTCTTCCTTCCCTCTCCCTCTCCTTCCTTCCTCAGAGCCTTCCACCAGGACCCCGTGCCTGGGTTGGAAAACCAAGGATTTCACGTCCTGGTCCCCACCACCCTGGCCCTCATCCTGCTGGCACTGCTGGGGCTGTTGATGAAAAGGCTCATTCAAAGGAGGAAAGGTGAGCGGCTGGGGCTCAGTTAGGACGAGATGAGCTGCGAGAAGGGCCCAGAACATTCAGACTCCGCTGGAAATCGCCCCCACCCCAACTCCCTAAGGGAAACTCAGGAGCTTCAGATGAGCAGCCTGGGGCACGAGAAACGTGGCAGGGGGGTCAACGGTCTGGAAATGGGGACGAGGACGGCGGCCTGGGCCCTTTGGTCTTTAGTGTTGGGCTAGGTTGTGCCTCATACATTCAGAGCATCTCCACTGCAGACCCGGCCGAGCCCCGGGGAAGGAGACAGCCTGTAGTTTCCTGGGACCCGAGGACGAGGACGGCGGCCACCGGCCCCTGACGCCTTTCTCCTCTTCCCCCGCGGCTTTGCCGGGCAGCCCTCTCCAGGCGGGTCCGCGGATCGGCGGTGAGGATGCGCACACTGGAGGCGTCCCAGCGGCCCCGGCTGCAGCGGCCCCGCGGCTCGCAGCCGTCGCGCTCCCAGAACATCTACAGCGCCTGCCCGCGGCGGGCACGGGCCGCGGACGCTGAGGGTGAGCCGGAGACCGGGCGCCCCGGGGACAGCGGGCTGGGCCGGGCGGGGATCCGGCCGGGACCGGGCCGCGCTGGACCCTTGGGCGCGAAGCAGCCGCAGAAATTGGGCAGACGCGGAGGCTGCGCGGGAGCCCCTTGCCTCCAGGATCGCCCCGCGCCTCCGCGCCCGCTCCGCCTCCCCAGGGCTTCCGGCGGGCCTGGGGCGGGCCTGGGGGCGGGCCGGGGGCGGGCCGGGGGGCGGGCAGGGGGCGGGCCGGGGGCGTGCCGGGGGCGGGCCGGACCTCGGCCACGCCCTCAGCTCCGTCTCCCTGTCCCCTTAGGTGAGGGGGAGGTACCTCTCCCAGGCCCCCGAGCGTCGGCGCCCGCTGCCGCTCCGCAGGTAAGCTCCGCCCCGCCCCCGACCGGCAGCCGCGGCCCGAAGGCGGCCCTGGACCTCGGCTTGGCCCTGGGAGGGGGCGGTCCCCGAAGCCGGCCGTTAGCCGGCGGGCACGGCTTTCCCAGTAGCTCCTGGGCCCCGAGTCTGGGAAGAGGCTGTGTCTCTGAGGGTGTCCGTAGACTGAGTGTCCGACATCGCGGGAGCCTTCGTTACCCGGCTTCTAGCCAAGCGTTACCGTGGGATAAATGGGCGCTGAGTAGAGGAGACGGATGGCAACTCTACACCCAGAGAAGGACTTTCATGGGAAAGAGCTGCGATTTCCAGGAGTCTTAGGGATAGGAGTCTACCCAGTTTTACCTGAATATGAGGGAGAACTTTCTAGTAAACTCTGTAGAATGAGAGGACTTGGCCCATCACTGGAGGCAGTAAGCCTGGCCTAGAGGATGACTAGGCAGACAGATATCAAGATGCAGATAGAATTCAACCCTTGGCTGAGGAGGATTCCTCTGGAAATCTATGAATGGCCACAGGGAACTCCTGTGTCTATGGATGGCCATTGGCAGATAGGTAAAAAGTATTTAAACTGTCCATTCATTTTTGTTTATCCAAATTAAGAAGAGAAACTATTTTGTTCTCTAAAGCAGCCCACCCTTGCCGGTACACACCCCTGCTAGAGAAGGTTCATGGTAGCATAGACGTGGCCCGGCAGCATCATGACCTTTACACCAGCCCTTTCCTCTTGAACTTCACTGCTGCTACACACACCCTCACCCAAACCTGTACCTTGCTCACATCTGATTCTTCCTCCCTGCTTGAAACTCTCATTCCCATTATTAGGGACAAAAATCTTGACCAAACCAGTCCAACACAAGGTATGTATGATTAATGGCTCAATATTTTAGCTTTCATAGGGAGCATCTTGATTTTTCAAGCCGAATAAATTAATCTTAAATGATGAACTGTGACAAGCAGTCAGGGATATATTTTTGAAACAAATTGGAGCTCATTCCCTCTCTGCTGAAGTTCACAAAGTAATAGTTCCTTGCCATGACCGAGCACTTCCTGAGTGCTACCCTGTTCAGGGGGCTGAACTTGTAGTTCTCAGCACTTATTTTTCAATAGATGACTCTCCCTACTGAAGCCTTCTTGGGTGGATGTTGTAATAATTGTGCAGTGTTGGAATCATGGCACAGCCCCATCCTCCCAAGAACTGACCCATCCTGAAGGCAGATGATCCTGAAGTTTCTTTCTGGGGAAGAAGAGCACCACTGTGCCCAAGTGGCCTACTGCCTTCCTCCTCTTCCCTACCCAGCCCCTTCCTGGAATGTACTGTTATGCCACATCACAGCCTCTCTTAGTCCTTATAGAGGTGCAAGGGATGACTCACCGTGCTTCCGAATAACTCCCTAAGAAGGTGCATATTTATTCCACAAGTCACACCATCTAATCCCAGAGGGGAAACTCCTCTAGCAGCTGAGTCTCCTTTAAACCCGCGCTTAGCCATGTGACTTGAACCTGAACCCCATTCAAGGCATTTCCTGCCCGTGTTAGGTCTAAGTGGTTTCCAGTTATCTGCGGTGAGACGCCACCCTGAAACTTCCCAAGGCTGAGCCGCTTTTGTGTCTTTGCCTTCTAGAAATCGGCAACCATGCACATGCCCCCCACTGCCCACCGTGGAAATCTATCCGGAGAGATACTAAAATCACCCTACCCAGATCCAGTGATGCTTGTTTGCTTGTTCCCAGGTGTCTGAAGCTCTCTGGCTCCATGCCCCGTCTCTGAAGACCAGCTGTGAATACATGAGCCTCTACCACAAGCCTGCTGCCAAAGCGGAGGACACTGATTCTGATGACTATGTCAATATCCCCTGCCTGACTCACCTAGCCAGCTGTCCCCCTGCGCCCAGACCCTGGTGCCAATGAGTCCTGTCTAGCTGCTGGAGTCCAATACTTGCTCTGTTTTCAGAGCCCCTGTTACCTCCCATGCCAACCTTGAGTCTTGTTCCTGTCTCTCCTGAGAATAGCTCAGTAACCTCTCCCAGCTCTTCTTGCACCCCTCTGCAGCCCCCTGTGGTTTTCAAATGGGCTCTGGGCACACGGAGCATTTGTCCCAGTGCCACCTGCTTCCTCTCCAAGCCATGGGATTCGCAGAGTATCTTTGATCACAGGGTCTTCGCTGCCCCAGCTCTAGACTCATGGCATCAGGCTGGAGCATAGGCATAGGTGTTGCTTCGGGAGACTTTCTCCGGCTTGGGCATCACACCAGTAGAAGGCCCCCGGACCTCCTAGTGAGGGCATGCCTCAGTCCGGTGAGTTAGGGAGGGGCCAGGTATGAAATGCTCCTGGCAACATCTTTGCCCTGATCTTGAAGCTGGCTCTTACTAGTGAGCTTCTATTCATCTTGAGTCCTATGATAAGGACATTTTTTTTTTTTTATATGATGAAAGGCTGTAAATTTTCAGAACCTAGACTTGTTAATGTCAGTGATTATATGTATATATTCCTAAATCCTCTATACTATCTCCCTCCCTTTATGTACATAAGTACCTTGACCCCAGTGTCTCCCCCCTTTTAAAAATAAGATCGTTTGTGCCATCTCTTTATCTTCCTTCTGTGGCTTAGCAATGATATTTGTGCCCTTCGCGTTACATCGCCCGTTACATCTCTCTGCGTTCAGAAATGCCCCCTCATCTCTTTGCCAGGTAACTTCTGGCAAGGTAGGGGAGGAAAGTGGCTTCTTGGGGGGCCAGGCACTCTGCAGTAGCACTTATGTCATGAAAGAAGAGATAGCCCCCCCTCCTGCATAAACCTTCTCTTAAGTTTTCCAGGCAAGGGCATAGGCAGACTGAAGTCAACTACAAAATTCAGCCAGAGCTCAAGACTAGAGATCACCCAGTCTTGCTGTTAAGAAGAAGACCTTTCCTGGAGGCATAACTCAGCCTTACTGGCACTTGCCCACACTCAGGAAGAAGAGGCTGTAGGAACTGAGTTCCCTGCTTCTTATTAGCAGGGAGTGGCATTGAAGACTGGACAGTCATATGATGACACCATTAGCCGTGTCAACTTGACAATGGCACCCTCTCCAGCAGCAAATAAGAATGAGTAGTATTAAGAAGGGAGGGCCCCCAAGGAGTAGGGATGGGGAGAAGGGAGTGGGGAGAAGTGAAATGTTTAGTGAGCCTGCTTTGTGCCGGGCCCTTAGCCTGCACGGTATCTTCTATCATTTCTATTCCAAAAGGATGCCCCTCGCCTCCTCCCCAGTGCTGTGCTCTTGCAGATCTCATGGCAATATGGTTTCTGTGCCCTGAAGCACAACTTCATATCCCAGCACCCCTCATTGTTCCTCAATCATTCAAAGACAGACAAAAAAAGCCAGTTTCTTAAGCATTTACTTAGCACTCATCCACTGCCCCCCATGGTGTCAAGCATCGTGGAGGATAAAAAAGAAGCATGGGACACAGAACTTACAGCCCGACGAATAAATACGGCATCAATTAAAACACTGACAGGAATTAAATAGAGTTGTAATAAATATAGAAATCTACTTTGTAGATTATTCACAGCATCCAAGAGAACCTTCCATGACCGTCTCTGGGGCGACTTCAAGAATGAAGTCTTTGAGAATAAGCCTGGCCTAGAATGAAATCCTTCGTCAAGGGGGTGAAGTGCCCAGAGAACATCACTGGAAGGGATACGGCACATTTGAAATGACATGGAGAACAAGGAGGGTATCCTGGTCTTGGCATTCAGAACTGGTAGAATTTCTCCATCCAGGTCAAGAGAATGTCCACTTCTCCAAAGGCTTTGGTCTGGGCTGATTGGATGTCCAACTAAAGAGAAAGGAGAGTCGAAGGTCTACCATATTAGCCACAGGAATAAGTTTCCTTCCCACTCACCGCTCCAGGAGCTGGCTCTGTCAGCTCTGGGATGGCCTCTGATGAGCGCACCCACCCATCACTTGTTCCTTCGCGGGGGTGGGGGAGGCAGTGGGGACCAGGGGACCAGTGAGTAGCAATGGGTAAGGAGCAAGGGAAAAGCATCCGGAGCTCCTATAACAAGAACTATAGAATCCCTGTGCGAGGTGGATTTTGCCACCTCCCGAGTTTACTACGCAGATGAAGAAACTGAGGTCCAGTTGGCCCACTTCCTGTGTATATGATTCCTCTTCCCCATTTATTTTTAGGCTGATCTATCTGTTCCTCAAAAAAGTGATCAAAATCATATATTTTTTGGAGGGGGCCTGCAGATGAAATTTGGATTTTTTTTTTCTTTTGTTATCTTTATTTGGGAGATGGTAATATATTTCCCCCTGCTTTTTTCCTCACAAACTAGACCATTTGAGCATTACGGGAAATACTGCCGATATGCAGTGCGTGTTTGGGGTCGGGGGGCCCGCTTCAGACTCCAACCGCCCAGCTCAAGTATTCATAAAACTTTCACAGGGAAAGTCCTTCATAAGGAAAGCATCTTGTAGGGAAACAGAAAAGCATTTCAATATGAAAACTGGTACAAAAATGGATCCTGTCATTTGTGGAGCTTGTGCAAAGTAGATGATAATTGATGCAAATATCCCTGTGCGTGTGCAAAATTAGGGGGCTTTGGGGCACTCCTGGTGGGGTCACCTGCAGTGAGTTCTGCGTGAGGCACCCGCGTGGGACAGTTCAGGCTAGTCTACTGGTGGGTAGGCAAGCTCTTGAATCCTGGCCTTGAGTACCTGTTTAAATGCTCTCTGAAACAGCAGAAACCGCCTGCGTGCACTCTCACTGATAGAAAACATCTCGTTTTCCTGCTGGATAAGAGGGGGAAAAAATTGGGTCAAGCGTTGGGCAGCAGCGGAGGCAAGCCCCCTCCCCCTCCTTCCTAATGATGCCACGGGGGTTCCCCAGGCCAGCTCTGAATCCCACATTCTCAAGGTAGCCACTGCTGAACTCCCACCAGTGGTGGGGGCTGACTCCTTTCATTTTCACAGCAATCTGGTCACGTAGCGTGATTATCTACATTTTATATGTAAGAAAAACGAAGCTTAGAGAGGTTGACTGCTTTGCAAAGGGTTATCCAGCTGGTTACAAGCAGACCTGAACTTGAATCCAGAACTACTCGTTTCAGAATCCAGAGCCTGTGCACTTTCCCATGACACCATCGAATCCCTGTCATGGCATAAAAGCCAGGATGGGATAAGGGGAGAGAGGTTGTCTTCTCAAAATACGTCATTTCCCATGGGCCCTGGTCACAGCGTTGTTTTACTCACACTGGGTTGTAGTTTTGAGGCGATGACAAAAAAGTTGTTGGCCAGAGTAGAGAATGACTTCTGCGTCCTGGAGTCAGCTGCCTTATCCAGAGAGTTTTTGAAAACGTTATTCAGGTAGAACTTCAGCAGGGCGCGGATGAGGTAACAGCTCTCGGCCTCCTGGGGACGATCTGGGTTACTGCAGAGCCGAGCCCTCCGCCCACCCTGGCCCCGGATGAACAACCACATGCCACATGAGGCAAGATAAGCACACAGAGAAAGAGATCTTCTAGGAGATGCTGATCAACACTAGATCTGAAGGAGCCTTCAGGGGCATGCAGAGCGGCGCCTTTGATTGACGGGAGGAACCGCAGACCCAGAAAGGACAGACACACAGCCACGCAGTGGCAGACACAGACCTAGGTCCCAGAAGTCCTCATTCCCCATCTGTTTAATGTCCTTTCCTCTACACTACACGGCCTCTTTAATAGCTCTGTGTAGGGGTGGGGGGGATGATGGACCCTGGAAAACCCCCCACACTTGCTGGTTCAGAGTTGAGAGTCCAGGGAAAGAACTGGAAAGAGAAATGAGAAAAGAAAACTAACACCCTGGAACACATTGCACTCGAGCCCCCTTGAGCGCCAGAGTGAAGCTCAGTGCCTTGCAGGGATCAGGGCTCAGTACACGCGCTCGCTGACTGCCTAGCTGGGTGTGGGGATGACAGTAATGAGTGAGAAAGATGGGAACCAGAGACCGAAGCAGGTGTGGAATCCTGGCAACTCTGGCTAAACGGAGAAAGACACTTACGAGCCCCAATCCACACCACCCTCCGCGTCACCACGCACACATACCCACGTAACCCACACACTGCGGTGATGACCAGATGTTGACTTCTCTGGCTCCCTGCCCAGCCCTGTCCTGTGTAGGCTCAGTCCGGGCAGAAGCAGTCTCTAGCAGCCTCCCCTCGACCACCCGTAGAACACAAGCCACCAGACACAGAGACAAAGTCCTTCCCCAGCGTCTGATTACCGAGACGTTCTGCAGAACCTCCTTCCGTAGCAGCCGGACACCAGTGATGTTATCTTTAGCTTGCTTTGGGAATAGAAAGAAAAGATGCATCCAGCTTGAAGGGCAGCACAGAAACCAACCTTGCAAATACATGCTGGCCCCCAGATCTATCCAGTCTGAGATCTCAGAGGCCAGAGGAACCAAGGGAGGACCCAGGAAGGGCTGAGTGAAGGTAGCGCCCGGGGGTGAGGGTACAAGTTTCCAGCCACAGAAATCACTAAGCTTAACCCCCAGAGCCAGATGGAATCCCAGGAGAGCTCTCAGAGCCTTGATGCGGGACCTGTTTGTTTCCTTCGGTCAGGAGGAAATAAGCCTATCTGGTTTAAGAATGACTAGGGGCAAGGTTTTGCCTCCATATGCCGTGGGGGTTGGCGTGGGGCGGGGGTTGCACTCTGAGCTGCCTCTTGCCCTTGGAGCTTCCCCTGCAACCAGCCACATCCTCCAATTCTCAGATTATAGTCAAAGCATCCCGGTGAGAAAGGAGCTTTAAAGCTCATTTTCCCACTCCTCAATGTGCAGACAAGGAAACTGATGGGGGAGGGGTTCTGTGCCTGGTTTCAAGGTCAAGATCACACCGAGGTGTCTTGTCCCCAGTCCAGCACTCTCCCCTCCCCCAGGCCGTCTCACTAAGCTCCCTCTTTCTGCCCCAAACCTGAACCATTGTGTAAAGAGTGCGTCTGCCAATGTGAGCACCGGATCACCTTCAGGACCCGGAGAAATTCCCGGTCACGTTTCACCAGCAGCCCCCCCCATCTCAGCATTAGCCACTCTTTTCACCATTAGCTAAAGCCTTGTTTCCTCACGTACAAGAAGGAATGCACACTTGTGATGCCTCTGATTTCATAAAGTTATATAGAACAATAATCAGCGAGTTGCAAAGGGCTCCGTAATCGTGAAATAGCCTCTTGCACTCTCGGGAACCCCCCAGCCGGGTCCAGAGCAACTCTTCACTCACCACAATGTCCTTCATGGCCCAGAAGGCCTCCCACAGTTCCTGGAGGACTACTCCCTCCACTCGGCAGGGTCCGAACTGGAACTCTTGGCCCTGGACCCCTGGCGCCTGGCTGCAGAGCAGCAGGATCAGACTCAGGCCGAGGAGGGCAGTTGTGCGCCCTGGAAAGCCCATCTGCCGCAGAGGAAGGGGCAGGAGGATCCTGCTGGAAGAAAGGGAGGCATCGCACTGAGGCAGGACTTCGGCCCCGGCCGTAGCATACCCGGAACAATGCTCCTTGGTTCTCCCTCGGCCACCTTCGGGGACACACAGATGTGAAATCTGAGACCTGAGTAAGTTCCCAGTTCGGAATATTGCAAGCGTGTGGCCTTGCCGCGGTGTGCTGGGGTGGGGCGCGGGTCTTTCTGCCCCTGCCTCTCGCACCCGCCGGTCTTGCTGTCTCTCTGCCCTTCCCCACCGGGCCCACCCACGTCCCCGACACCCAACACAGCCTACCTCAGTCCATGACAGTTCTCTCCAGCCAACAACTGGCCAGTCAGAATTTAACCAAGAAGAGTGAAGAAACTGGGGCAGGGGTGGGAGCTTAAAGTACCAAAGAACTTGTGTAGAATGTCCTCCAAACTCGGGAGGATAGGGACCTTAGCTAGGCGATCGCTTGTCTGAGCGCCGGCCTGAAGTCGCCAGGCACCCTCGGGCGGGTCTGGTCTCCTCCCGGAGAAGACCATCCTCACTCCTCATCACCAGGGAGCCCAGGATGAGTCCTGGCCCACAGGGAGGGGCCCGACTGCAGTTTAGGGTCACACACTCGCTCTGCCACCTCAGCTGACCGACTCACCCCTGACTCGAAGAATTAAGTTTTCAGGTAACCGAACAAGAGGGAGGAATCAGATTTCCAGGTGAATCACCTTGAAAACCTCGCACTAAAGCACCAGTGGGATGACTGTCTGAGGAGGCCCCAAGCTAGGGGACGGCCACCCGCTATCTGTGTGTCGCACCCATGTGCAGAGAGTTTCTCCTCCCTGCTTTCTTTGCCCTTTGCTTTTCTTCCTTCCTTCTTTCCTCCCTCCCTTTCTTTCTTTCTTTCTTCCTTCCTTCCACGAACATTTACGAACCTGTCCTACTCTGGGCGCTGGTCTCACACCTGCGGCCGCTCACCTGCAGCCCTAGACTGGCGGGAAGGTGGGAGAAGGCCTGTCTCTGGAATGACTGCGACACACAGGCCAGAGGGGCGCAGGAGGAGCGCCCAACAGCCTCTGTCCCCGAG
This sequence comes from Potos flavus, assembly GCA_028534135.1. NCBI lineage: Eukaryota > Metazoa > Chordata > Mammalia > Carnivora > Procyonidae > Potos > Potos flavus. The sequence goes on from CM052893.1 coordinate 30,323,201, forward strand.
CTCGGTGCCTCCGTGTCTCCCTCAGGGCCTTTTCATTCTCTTCCTTCCAATGCCACAGTTTTTGCAGCCTCTCTTAACAATTCATTTCTGGGCCTCATAATCCTCCCAGCCTTCCTTCCATTCAGCCCAGATCCTTCTCAGTGTTAAAGCGGAGACTGCAGCTCCTCATCCATCCCCCCGGCCCTGTTCCCAATGAGGCAGCAGTCCGGTGCTTTGTGCTTCAAAGCAAAGTACTCCTGCAACCCCCAGCACTCACCTCAGGTCCCAGAAGGCGTGCTTGACGGCTGGCTGTTCCAGGGTGGCTGGCTCCTGCTGATGGAGGGGCGAGTTGGACAGGCACCTTCCCCATTCACTGATCAGGGGTGTAACCGCGGGTGGAAAGTTCTTCTCCCAGCAATGAAAGCCGTTTCAAAAGTAAAGGTGTGCAGACTAGCAAGGCTCTGTGGAGATCATATATATGGGGGCTGGGGGGAGGGCGGAGGGAGAGGGGGAGGTGGAGAAAGGGAAATTGGTCATGCTTTCCTAGAGAATTACTTCACTGCCTACTCACCCCTCGCTTGAAGACAATGAGGCAATGGTGAGCTGAGGTGAGCCGAGGCCTGGAGGTGAGTTCTGGCTGTGCCCCCAGCTCTGGGACCAGGGACAAGTCCCCTGACTACCCTGAGCCTCAGTTTCTGCATTTATAAAATTAAAACAAACAAACAGAACCCCCCCCCCCAAAGGGCAGGTGCAAGGAGCAAATGGGAAAATGACAATGTGCTTTGTAAACTGTATACACATGAGACTACATTATTGCTGTGCAGAGTGCCCCGGTCTCCTTACTCCAAAAGCATTCAATAATTATGCCCTATTAATGATGGAACAGTGACTTGGAGACTGAGGATCACCCACACGTACTTCTGTGATGGCTCAGAGCTGGGAATTTTAGAGTGTTTCCTCACATGCAGCCCCCGACGGCCCCGTCTCAGGTTCGGGAAGAATAAGGCGGTGTGTGTGTGGCCAGACCTAGAAAGCTGAGGGGTCCGGTGTCCTGGTGGGCTAGCCTCAGCCTGTGCTGCTCGGCCGGGGTTCACCCATGGGATGCGGCATATCAGGAGCCAAGGTGAAGATACCCAACCATGTCCAGCTAGCAAGGCACTCAGGCTTTGGCTGCCCCATGTGCGAAGTGAAGGGTAGACCTGAGCCATGCTCCCAAAGCACGTTGCCCGGAACCTGGTCCTGAGGGACAAGAGACTTCCTCATCAGTAGATTCCAGAAGGCTGGCGTGTGCCAGCCCCTCTTGGGAATGTGTAATGCTCCTGAGAATAAAGAAGACTGAGAAGTCCCATAAGGGCCAGGGGGCGGGGACATGTGCTTGACTTTGTTTAATGCAGCACGTCCCACGAGTGTTGGACCATGTCCCTGGGACACATTGTGGGAAAAGCCGGACCCTCAATCAGGGATTGACAAACTATGGGCCAAGAATAAGCTGAGAATGGCTTACCCTGTGACCTAGGAAGGGTTTTTACATTTGTTAATGACTAAAACAAAAACAAAAAACAAACAAACAAAAAACCCCCAAAAATCAAAAAAATGAAAAGTACATGAAATTCAAATTTCAGTGTTCACAGATAAAGTTTTACTGGGACACAGCCACACCCAATCTGTTACATATTGTCTATGGCTGCTTTTGTGCTACAGTGATGGAGACTAGTAGTTATGGCTGAGACCGTATGGCCCACCAAGCCCCAAATATTTCCTCTCTGCCCTTTGCAGAGAGAGGCTGCTGAGCCCTGCTCTGAATTACCTTCCTGCACAAACATCCGGGATCAGGCGAGAGACATGGGAGTAGAATGTGATGTGAAGGGTAGGATCATTTTCCCCAGCTCAGTGGAGAAGGACGAACAGGGGACCCTGGAAGGAATCGGCCCTTCCAAATCCCTCCGGCGGGCAGACCCATCTCAGTCTCTCTGGCACCAGCACCCCTTCCCTTCATCACACATTCAATGCATTTATTTCCTTAAGCAGACAGAATACTTGCTGCCGTCCCCAGCCAGCCGCCTGGTCGGCTGTCGCCGGTTGTATGAGGACCAAGCTTGAATCCTTCGCTCCTTTCGCTCCTGGAGGACCACCATCTTGCCCTCCAGTCTTCGGCAGGAGCCCACACCACACCCTCTCCTCCCCTGTCAGGATGCAGGGCATTACCCAAACCCCTAACTAGTACGGGAAGAAGATGCCCAGAGGCATTCATGAGATAAAAAGAACACAAAGTACAAAGGTAGCAGCAGTAGACAAGGGGGAGACAGGAGAGGACTGGAGAGACAGACGGCTGAGGCAGGAAGTTGAGAGGGAGAGAGCCCCGGGGCAGCGGCAGTGCTAGATGACTGCCTCCTGGTCGGCAGGCGGGCAGGAGGGATGAGCTGTTAGCAGGCAGGCTAGAACAGACGCATGAGGTCATGGATATAGGGCGATACGTTCCAGGATCCCCACGTGGGGTCATGAGCGGCTCATTCTGTCGAAGGAAGACAAAGTATAATATGGATATTCCAGGCAAACATGTACCTGAGCTTCACATAGCGGGATGACCTGGGAAGAGAGGGCAAGGAAAGCACTCAAGGACCTTGGCCCAAAGCCAACGGAGGTTGCCCGTTATAAGCACAAGGTTTGCACACAGGCAGACTTGGGTTCAAAACGTGATTGAGTCGCCTATGAGCTGTCTGCGTCTCAGTTTGCTTATCTATAAAGTCAAGTCCTATAGGCTCACAAGGACACAATGATGTAGAGCCTGGTACTCCCAAGTGTGGTCTGCGGACCTGCAGCAACAGCGGTATCTGGGAGCTCATTAGAAATGCAGAATCTCAAACCCTTCCCCCAAAACTACGGAACCAGAGTGTGCATTTTAAGAAACTCCAAGGTGATTCTTAAGCATACTAAAATGTGAGAGGCACTACATAAAACACTAAGGACAACCCAGTGTCTGTCCCGCGGTGACTGCGCAGCAAATAAGCGCTTCAAGTGAACGTGGAAGGACTAGAGCGGTGATTCTCAGTGGGGCATTTTGGTCCCCAGGGGACATTGGACAGTGTCTGGAGATGTTTCAGGCATCCTAACTGGGGAGTGTGGGAGGTGGAGGTGCCACAGACACCGAGTCAGGGGTGCAGCTGAACACCTTGCAGTGCACACGGGAGCCCCGCACCACAAAGAATGATGGGACCTGGGGCGCCTGGGTGGCTCAGTGGGTTAAAACCTCTGCCTTCGGCTCAGGTCATGATCTCAGGGTCCTGGGATTGAGCCCCGCATCGGGCTCTCTGCTCAGCAGGGAGCCTGCTTCCTCCTCTCTCTCTGCCTGCCTCTCTGCCTGCTTGTGATCTCTCCCTCTCAGTCAAATAAATAAAATCTTTAAAAAAAAAATCTTAAAAAAAAAAAAAAAGAAGAATGATGGGACCCCAAATGCCAACAGCGCTGAAGCTAAGAAATCCTGGTCTAGAGGAAAGTAGTAGCTGTGGGGGAAAGAGCTGAAATAGCACCAAAGATGGATAAAAAGGGGGCCCTTACTGGGAAGGGGGCTGTGGACAGATCACATGGTCAGGGAAGTGGAAAAAGCAAGATGGCAACTGGAAAGGCAGAGCCCAAAGGCTCCTGGGAGGGAGCAGATGGGCAAGGCCCGGTCCACCCCACTGGCTCACCCCTGGGGAAGCTCCGAATCTCTGACTTGGAAAGGTCAGAGAAATTGGGGCTGGTCCTTTGGGCTATATTCACGTATTTTTACCCAAACTCCAACCTAGACCAGACTAAGACCAGAGGCTCTTCTAATCTCTCTCATCCAAAACTTGGGGAATTTCCTTTACAAAAATATTGGGTAGGAGAATATCTCCTCTGAGAATCAGCTTTGATTTACAAGGCTACTTTCCCCCCCAAAATATTCTTCATTAGATTTGCAGTGTTTACTCTGTTAATCTCATACCACCTGCCAGCTATAGCTCTCTATAGAGTTTCAATTTTATGTTTGAGAAGTAGATCTACTCCTACCCCACATCTCCTATAAATCCCCCTAAATCTATAGGGAGAGAAAGGGACTGAATCAGGATGGAGAAGGGTCCCATCTGCACTCTCAAGTGAAGCAATAAAGAGTTCACTCTTAGAACTGAATACCCCCTCTTTCTTTCTTTTTTCTTTTTTTAGATTTTATTTATTTATTTGACAGAGAGAGAGAGATCACAAGTAGGCAGAGAGGCAGGCAGAGAGAGAGGGGGAAGCAGGCTCCCTGCTGAGCAGAGAGCCTGATGCGGAGCTCGATCCCAGGACCCTGAGATCATGATCTGAGCTGAAGGCAGAGGCTTTAACCCACTAAGCCACCCAGACGCCCCACCCCACTCTTTCTGAGAGATGGGAACGCCCTGCAGGAGAGAAGCAATAAGCCCATGACCTAGGATTTCCTGATAGCCAGGAGAGAAAAAAAAGTTACATCACCAAATTTTCTTCCAATGAATTGACTTTAATCTTCACCCTAAGGATGATCGTTGTCTCCCTATTTGGCTAAGAAACTTACGTGGTAATAGATGTGGGTTATCTGGGCATTTTGTCAGCCTTTTTCTTGTCTTAGCTGCTATCATTCCAGGAGCAGAAATGAAAGTTCGTGTCTACTGGTTGGCCCCCTTAGACTGGCACTCTGCCATGCTACCTTCTCTTCTGTCGTTGGTGTAATAAACAATTTATTATCACAGGCATTTCAAAAGATGAAACTAAAAACAAATTCTTTTTACATTTGTACAACATGCTTAGATATACAAAACACTTCCAAATAAATGTTCCCATTGATAGACACCGTAACCTTTTGAGATAAGAAGGACAGATATTATTTCTTTGCAGATTAGAAAGCTGAGAGTCAGAAGAGTCAAATGATTTTTCCCTTGGACACATAAATCATCAACAGAAAGAACTGGAGTGCAGGTCTTCTGGTTTTTAGTCTAGTACTCTTTGCCTCGTACCACCCTTTCCTAGCCACTTCTCAATCGTGCAGACGTGCATTCACTTACGGAACAAACATTTCCTAAGCACTACTGAGTGCCAAAAGAGGCTATACCAAAAAACGAATCACTGTAATAGCATTTATGTAAAAAAGTCCAGGAAAGACAGATCTATAGAATTGTGGTTGCCTAGGCCTTGGAGTTGGGGGTCTTGGTGGGTGGGAAGAATGGGTGTGACTGCTAATGAGTTTAAGGTTTCTTTTGGGGTGTTAAGAAAATGTGATAAAATTAGATTATGGTGATGCACTTTGTGAACATTCTAAAAGCCATTAAATTATACACTTTAAATGGGTGAACTCTATGGTCTGTAAATTATATATTAATAAAGCTGTTAAAAAAAATTAAGATGCAGTCTTCTAGGCTCTGATGCATCAGTAAAGTGGAGATACACTCTCAAACAGGTAAATTGTCACACTGTGTCTTGGGTGCCCTTAACAGAAGGATCGCGCTCATGGGAACATGGAGGTGAGACAGAATCTCCCCCATCTTGGGACAGTGCTGGAAGGGGTAGAGAAGGGGTAGAGAGGCTTTGCAGTAGAGGTGATGTTTGATCTGAGGCTTGAAGCCTGAGCAGGAGTTTATCAGCAAAAGCAAAGGGAGGGCACCTACCTGAGACCGCTGTGACCCTCACAAATTCCATGGCCATACAACTACTGTAGGGGGCCAAAGAAAAGAAGGATCTGGAAGCTGCTAGAAGACGGACCACCAGTGATTGTTATTTTGCTTAATGATTCATGGAAACCAATGGGGAACAGCAATTTAAATACAACTTAAGAGCATGTCAAGGGACCTAGGGTGCTGCTGATCCCTCAGAGCTGCAGGCAGGAATGGGAAGTGGGAGGGAAGGGCCATGGTCCTCACTTTCTAAGCAAAGGCTTTTGGCCGATCATAGGAAACAGAACCACACGAGACATCCAGTTCTGAGAACTGCCCCTACTCCCCAGAATCAGGCTTCTGTACTCTCCCACAACCTGCAAGGCACCAGCTCTGAGTCCCAAACACACGGATATTTAAATACCTGACAGTATACAGGTTGGGGAAAGTGATAGTTGCAGTCTCCTGAGTAGATCCAGGTCTAGGATTGTGGTCCTTTTTCGTGTGTTGCTCTTTTTCTCGCATATCCCAGATTGCTTTTCCTAATGGAGATTTTCTTTCTTTAATGGAAGGAAGGAAAGGAGGGAGGAAGAAGGGAAGGGGGAAGGGAAGAGGGAAAGAAAGGGAGGAAAAAGGAAGGAGTCTTACAGACTCTTCTTGTCTCACCCCTCTTTAAAACAGAATGCACATTACTCTGGAAGAAACTTCTAAATGCACAACTCGATTGTATTACTCCTCACCCACCAAGCCATCTTTGGTTTCTGGTGAGAATGCTCTCCCTTCCCCACTCCCACCCATCACTCTTCTTTTCCGTTTCTGTATCCCAGCAGTGCCTTAGCACAGAGCCTTCTACGTACCGAGTGTTCAGGAAATATGGTTGTTCTCTAATCAATTGTTAATTTCAAAATTGGGTAAATGGAATGCACTTAAGGGGGAGAAAAAGTAAATTAAACTGATTTTTACTTTTGTGTGATTCTTAATTATTGGTGGGTAAAATCTACATAATGGAACGCTTTTCAGCCACTAATAATTTATATTCAAATTCTTAAAAAATTACATTTTAGGTTTAAAAAGCAGGTTACAGAATGATATATGCAGCGGGTTACAGAATGATACAGGATTTTTATACAAAAAGAGTGGGCATCTATTTTGAAAATGATCAAGAACTATAAACACCAAGATGTTAACAGAATTATCTTTGAGTGGTATGATAATGGATGTTTTCCTCCTCTATAGCTTTTCTTCATTTTCCAAGTTTATACAAGTTGAATATAAATGCAAGTTTCTTTAAAAGTTATTTTTAATTTGGGGCATCTGGGTGGCTCAGTCGGTTCAGCGTCCAGTTCTGGTTTCCGCTCAGGTGGTGATCAAGCCCCACATCAGGCTCTATACTCAGTGTGGAGTCTACTTTGGATTCTCTCTCCCTCTCCCTCCTGCTCGCTCTCTCGCTCTCTCAATTTTTCTCAAATAAAAAAAAATAAAATAAAATCTTTTTAAAAGTTATTTTTTAAAGATTTAATTTATTTATTTGACAGAGACACATCAAGAGAGGAAACACAACCAGGGGAATGGGAGAGGGAGAAGCAGGCTTCCCGCTGAGCAGAGAGCCTGATGCGGGGCTCGATCCCAGGACCCTGGGATCATGACCTGAGCCAGAGGCAGGCGCTTAACAACTGAGGCACCCAGGCACCCCTAAAAGTTATTTTTAATTTAAGTAAATCATTAGTTTCACTATTGCTCACTGAAAACTGTTGAAATTCCCTGACCTGGAAATGCACAGTCTCTGAGACTTGGTCCATTCATTTTCCCAGTTTCATTGCTTCCCCGCACCTCTGCACATTGTGCTCCCAGCCCAACTGAGCTGCTCATCTCTACCTCTTGCCTCTGCCCCTCTTCACAATCTGGGATGTCTTTACCACCTGCCAAACAGTAACCACCACCTTTACCACCTGTTGCCTTGACATAGAAAGATGGTCATGATATATCGTTGATTGTCAAAAGCAGATTGCATATATGTGCATATACATGTACACACACACACACACACACACACACACACCCTGTTGAGGATACTTATTTCGAAGAAGTAAGAGTATAGCCTGAGTATAATTTTATTTTCATCTTTAAACTATTTGGTATCATTGGCATAAACAACAAACACCTACTACTTTTGCATTAAAAATTTTGCCTGCTTGTCAAGTTCTCTTCCTTGAAACCATTTCCAAAAGCTGCAAAGAATTTCTGTCACCTTTGAACACTGTAGCAATTTGAATCTCTTTTTGGGGTACTAAATCCCCTTCCCTTCCCTTCCTTTCCCTTCCCTTCCTTTCCTTGCCATCCCCCTCCCTCTCTTGGACTAAGACCTTGGGAGGGCAAAGGGATAGATATTGCATCCTTCTCTTTTCCTTACACTGTTCAGCATAGAAGAATAGGTTGTTGAATAAATAAATAGTAAGATACTCAATGTGAAAGTATTCAAAATGATTTGAAATCTGCATTTTGCTGGGTTAATCTCAGCAGGTGGATTAAGATTTTAAGTCTCTGAATGTACTCTAGGTTGGATACCCACTTTGATGTATGGCAGGCATTGCAGTTGTTCCTCACCTTTACGGCTTCCCTCTTCCCACGACATGGGAAAATCACACTTCCCTGCCCCATTGAAGTTAAACGGGCCATGTGACTATCTTGGGTGGAAGAATTAGAAGCCAGTGCATACTTCTCCATGCTCACGTCCCACTCATGTTGAGATGGTAGCATTACAGGAGGGAAGTAGTTCCTTCAGCCTGGGCCCCTGAGTATCCACGATGGGCAGAGCTTCTTGTTAATGTGTCTCGGATGTGTGAAATAAGGGAGAAATCACTTCCGTTGCATTAAGCCACTGAGAGAGATGAAGGTCTTGTTTACTACTGCGGCATAAACTTCGCCTAACCTGGCTAATGTTAGAGGGGAGAATAATTTAAATGTCCTTAAAGATCCTTTCAACCCTCAGGAAATGAATTTAGACCCTGATTTAGGAGGGACTGTTCGTTTAGAAGCTATTTAGACAACTCACTATAAGTCAGAGATTCTCAAAAATCCTTCTTTGATGGAAAGCACTACTTTCTCCTGAAGCACAATGCAAGCAATGCACTCAGCAGGTTCTGGCATGAGGCACACCACTTTGGGATCCAGCAACTGGCTGCTCAGTCATTTAGGAGTCACACAATGGGACAACAGCTCCAGAACGTAAGACGGATGGAGTCCGAAAGCCTGTCTGCAAGACAGTCTTGTGCTCCTGGCTGGAGTGATGGAAATGACCCTTCTCCTGGTAGGTGCCAGTAAAAAGCTTTGAACAAGCCAACAACGACAACGACAACAACACACACACACACACACACACACACACACACACACTTCTCCCACATACTTACTTACTACATGGATTTTAAAACTGGCAAAGAAAGGCAGGTCTGAGCTTGCCCCAGAATACGAGAAACTAGAGACTGTGTCCCTGAAAAGCCTTGTATATGATGCTAGAAATACAAAATAACTTGGGCTCCTTAAACCAAACTTTTTTCATGTGTGGTTCCTTATCTCCAGCCTTTACCCACAGATAAATGATCAAATCCGGGGAATCATCAAAAGTCCAGGGACTGATGAAGAGTGCTCGCTGCTTCCAGCAACAGTTGGGTGGGGCTCATTGTTCATTCTGCCTTCAACTTCCGAAAAATATCCTCTTGGAAAATGTATTACTCATGGAAATGAAGAGAGGGTATTTCCCTCTGTGGAGTATTTCCTGCCTCGAAAAGTCACCGTGCCTTTTCCCAGGCCCGAGAGATGGCCCTCCAAGAATGGGTCTAATTGCTTAATCCTGGTTGAGTGAATTCCTCTTTCCCACAATAAAACAGTAATAAAAATAACCTGGAATAGGATAACCTGAATGTTCATGTTTCATTAACCTGTGATTAAAAATTAGAAATTAAATATCTCGAAGTGCTGCGGTCCCAAATACTCATGTAAACATAGCAGGCTCTTGCAGAGTCCCGCTCTCCAGAGTGTTCTGAGAATTCTCAGAGGAGTGTCTCTCATAGGCATGTCCATGCACTGTACCATCAGGGCTGGCCAAGCCAGCTGGTGTAAGCTCCAGCTGCTGCCCCAGTGACGGTGAGAATGGGATTCTCCTTACCAGGTTCTCAGCGCCAATTTGCCCCAGCCAAACAAATGTTGCAAAATCTCATTCACCCCTAACAGGATATTGTGCCCAAAGTGTTACAGAGTTCAGTGAAACAGCTTTCCCAATTTATATTGCAAGCCCTTCTTGGCCACATACTGGGACACCTACCAGGAAGATTGGTTTGGGGACAACTTCTGGTAGCATGGGACTGGAATTCATCATTTCTTTAGCGAAGTGGGGGTTGGAGGTCGGTCTCAGCTGTAGTCCAACAAGCCAGCTGTTTGTGTTGTGCCTTACAAAGTACTTCCACAGTTTGGTATTCCCGAAAACCATGTAGGACAGAGCAGATATAATTTCCATTTTAGGGATTAGAAAACCAAGGCAAAGAGAAGGACCCTGGGATTCTGACTCCAAGACAGAGTGCATGAAAGGCAGTAAGCACAGTACACTGGAAAACATGCAGCCATGAAGTCATACTTGGTGTTTGGGTTCCTGACTCTGCAATTTACTAGGTGTGTGACCTTGGATAAGTCTCTTAATTCCTCTGTTCTTCAGTTTCCTCCTCTATGAAGTAAGAATAACAATGCACCTCATAGGTATTGTTAAACGAGGAAGTACATGCAAAACACATGGAAGAGAGAGCCTGACACGTTAGCAAGCACAGGAAAGAGTTAGATGCTATTAAAATATTACTAATATTATTTTTATATATTACCATGACACTCTTAATGCCTTTTATTAATAAAAAGAGCTTGAGATGGCTACAAATAACTTCTTACCCTTTATCTATATGCTCTCCCATTTAGGAAGAATAAGAATAGTGTTTATAATAGTACCCCATAGAGAAACAGTAGAATAGACTGTGGTTAATCCCACTTTCTATCATCTGCTTAGGATGTCTGCAAAGTTGCTTTAAAATGATAATAGTTCAAGAGAAGTCATATAAGAATATTACATGAAAACCTCAAGACCATAATTTTTAGAGTGGGCTCCTTTTTGGTTAAGATTTACAAGGAAGACAAATGAGAACTAAGTCATTTCCTAATAAGCCAGATCATCTTGTCCCAAAATCATTATGCCTTAAATAACTATTCGTATTTTCTGCTAAAGTTTGTTGATCTGAAAATGTTTTTATTTCATGTTTATTTTTAAAACAATGGCTTTTTTGAGCTATAATTCACATACTATAAAGTTCACCCTTTAAAAGTGGTTTTGGGTGTATTCCCAGAGTTGGGCAACCAGCACCGTTATCTACTTTCAGAACATTTTCATCGTCCCAAATAGCAACCTCCTACCCCTTCTCAGTCACTCCCCATTCCCCCTGCCTTTAGCCCCTGGAAACCACTGGTTTATTTTCTGTCTCTATGCCTTTGCCTATTCTGAACATTTCCAGACATTGTATTTGAAAAATTATGATTTCAAGCTTAGAATATCATTTTCCTCTGAGGTGGATTTATATTTGCTTCTGAAAGGAGAGTAGGGGATTAGTTATCTCAGATTACTTTAATTACTCAGATGACTTTAACAGACTGAGATGATTCAAAGCTGATTTTTCTGTCCCTGTTCGGGCCAGTCTATGGAACACCAGGACTCCTCGGGGCAGCTCTTTGGGGTCTCAAACCCAAGCTTGGCAGGGAGTTAGTAGGGCCCCTCTTCAGCAGGCTCTGAGCTCTTATGGTTGTCGCCCCAATCCTGTAAATTCGTGTTAAATTCTACACATCTTCTCAGTCTCCAAACCTTTCCTTAATTTTTCTCAATTTAGATGGCTTTTTCCTGAGGGAAAAGCCATCTCCAGGGCTGAGCCCAGCACTGACTGCGTTTCCATCTTCCACTTCTTGACTCTGTATTTTTGCCTATCTTGTTACCTCTCCAATATCTTCAGTTCTTATTTCCATATTTCTTGATTTTTCTAATCTTTCTTGGATTCTTCTCAGTGAGAAGTATCGTTTAAAACCCAACAGCTATTTCCTCCTTCATGCAATACAGATGAAGAGGAAAATGCTTCCACATATTCAACCGTTCCCAACAGCTTCAGAAAAATCTCTATGCTCTGCCATTAGGAGGACAGACACCCCGACCGTGCGGGGTTTGTGAGGGTTCAATCAGATAACCTCGACCAAGTGCTTAGTAAGTTTGTAATAATCGTTTCCCAATTTGTCCCAGCTTGTATAAAGCACAGAGCCAAATTTTGATCCTTCTAGCAATTTATGATTCAGAATCTTATGATACATCCTTTGTGGAAAAATCTTAGCTCAACTTCATTGTGTTGTCTGCGTTCCAACTGTTTCATCCATTTTCCTTAAATCTTGGATTGCATGTATTTTTATAAGCCACTCCAAATCACTTTAGCAGGAGGTGGGACATAAATAAGTAAATAAAATAAGTTAAATAAAGTTATTTTAAACTATATGCTATAGGCTATACATGCAGAAGGAGATATTGATATTAGCACAAGACTGAACCAGTTGCCTAGGTAGCAGAACTTTGAGGTCCTTTGTCTTCTCGTGCCACTTGCTGACATCCTTGCTCATCCTTCAAGGCCTAATCCAAGGATATCTCCTCTGAAAAGCCTTCTCTGGTCTCACCTCCACACAAGTTTCTTTCTTTAATCATTTTGGGCCATCTATTGGGGACAGTGACTTGCCCTGCCAACCTCGCTCTCTTTATATGCCTGTAATCTCTACAATGCCTAGAAAGAGTAACATTTAGAAAACATTTAGAAACATTTAGATAAATTTAAGGCATTAAATTGAATTATTTTACAACAGCTTTACTGATATATTATTGTCATGCAACGAACTGCACATATTTAAAATGTGCCATTTGATAAGTTTTGGCATATGTATACATCTGTAAAACCATCACCACCATCAAGATAATAAACAAATCCTCCACATTAACCATTCATTTATTGGTGGACATTTAGGTTATTTCAAAATTTTATTTAAAAAAAAGCTGCTCCAAGCATCATGTACAAGTCTTCATATGGGCATATGCTTTCTTTTCTCTTGCATAAATACATGAGTATGGAATGGCTAAGTCATTTGGCAGGTCTTTACTAACCTTTTTGTAAACCGCTAAACTGTTTTCAAAGTGGTTTTATCATTTTACATCTCCAGTAGCAGTATACGAGACTTGCAGTTCCCCCACATCCTCCCCAACACCTCTATGGCCAATCTTTATACTTCTAGCCATTCTAGTTTGTATGACGTGGTATCTCCTTGTGGTTTTAATTTACATTAAGTTGCATTTACTCAATGCAACTTAGTGTTGAGCATCTTTTCATGTGCTTTTTGTTTTGTTTATCTTCTTTGGTGTCTACTCAAGTCTTTTGCATATTTTTTAATAGATTGTATGCTTGGATCTATGGTCCATTTTGAGTTAATTTTATGTATGGAGTAAGGTATGGAGTCCAAGTTCATTTTTTTCCATACAATATCCAATTACTTCAGCACTATTTCCTAAAAAGGCTATTCTGTCTCCACTGAATTGCTCTATAACAAACTGAGCCACCCAGGGGCCCCAAAGAAGAACTCTTTTACATCTTTAGCTTGATTTATCCCCAAACATTTCAGAATTTTTTATGCTGCTGTCAATAGTGTGTGCGTAACATGTGTATGTATCATATACACACATATATTATTTATGTATATTATTTACTTATATTATTATTTGTATTATAATAATATATATTATTATTTCAACTTCCAATTGTGTATTACTGGTATATGGAAATACAGTTGATCTTTGTATATTGATCTTATATTCTGCTACCAAATGAAACTTTTTTCTTAGTTCCAGGAGCTTTTTATAGATTCCATCAGATATTTCTACCCAGACAAGCATGTCCTCTATGCATAAGGACAGTTTTACTTCATTTCTACTATGGATGACTTATTTTTTCTTGAATTGAGTTGAGTTTGTAATGTCGAAAGTCTAAGGACCTGAGTTTTAATGCCAACTCTGCTGTAACTACTGTTCAACCCTTGGCAAATTGCTTTCCCTCTCTGAACCCCAGTCACCTCGTAAAATGATCTATGTTGTCTCCCACTTCTAGCATTCAGTGAGACAAAGAATGCTTTCTGAAAGGTATTAGCACCCTAGTTGTAATCCACGGCTTCCTGCCTCCAGGCCTCTGAGTCCTGCCTTCTTCCCGTTAAGCGTTAAGCGGTTGACTCATCCTGCTCGGGGACAGTTGAGTTGAACTGGAGGGTGTCACCTCTTCTCCTCCCAACCTTCCAGTGAAATAGGGGAGTGGCTGTATTCAGTCATCCTTTTACTATTTGCTCTGCTGCCTCCTATTGGCAAAGCCCAGTCTTCAGGGTGGGTTATCTGTGTTCTGGCAAAAGCCAGAGCATTTAACTCAGGGAAAAAAAACAGGTGAGAGTCACATATGTAGAAAAAGCAATTTCATTTGGTATTTTTAAAAACTTTGTCATTACACGCATTCCATCTTTTTGCCTTTGAATTCAGTTCTTATCAATAACGTAATGTGATACTAAGATAGGATAGGCTAAAAAAAGGTGAAAAGACACAGTCCTGTCCTTCAGGAACTTGAGACCACAGAGGGATAGGCAGACAAAGCTACGCTGGACTATGTTGGAGAAGGCATGGGTCCTTAAAAATGAGCAATTTGGGCAACCCCAAGCTATGATGGGAATGAGAGAGAGAGTGGATGTTTTTATTCTTTTGAGTTACCCTGCATCTAGATCTCATTTCTAGGTGTGGGAGCCATCTCTCACTCTGAGAAGGAGTCCACCTCCCATCGGAGGGAAGGCTCTCCAGCCTTCCTAGCATCCAGGGCACCCTCTAGGCCTGTCCAATCAGATAGGCTCACCCCTAATTCTGAATCCAAACCTGGTGATACAGCAAACTCCTCCTGGCGATGGAAGACAGCAGCAGCTACATCTGACCCCTCAAGTCTGTTGTAGCACATCTCGTTACTAGAATTCAGAATCTCCTGTTTCAACTCTTTCATTTTACAAATGCAGTGTGGAATACATTAAGACCAACCAAATGAGAAAAGGCAAAGGCTATTTATTCAGAGCTTGTTATAGAAAAGAAGTCATCTACTATCACTTGTGTTTTAGCACAGACTTAAAGGCTTGCAGGAGTGGGAAAGCTTTACAGTAGGAAACAAGGAAGCCTTTGGGGACACCTTGATTGGCATGAGGAAGTTGTCAGTGGGCTAACTAGAAGCAGGGCATCCTATGTGATTGGTTAGGAGTGCCTATTTGGCTTTCCTGGTTCATGCGAAGTTGGGAGTAGGAACAAAACATAGGGAATCTATAGGTTACCATTCAAATCGTGGCCATCAAGGGACCAACTGTTACAGGGGTTATGGTTTGGCTTCCTGGGCTGGTTGCTAGATAGTGCTCTGATTTCATACAAATCCGACTTATAGATAGCAGACTGGCTTCCTGGGCTGGGCACTGTAGGCAATGGGTTGGTTTCCTAAGCTGCAGATTGTAGATCAGAATTCTACTTTTACATACGGTCTAGCCACTGTCCATTTGTATATTCAATCTCTCAGTAGAAACTGAGACCTGGAGAGGTAGAGTAACCAGAACTGATAGGTCAACATGAGGTTCGGCACATGTGTCTTGTGACCTCCAAAGGAACTTACGTTCGGCTTGTGGAGGAGACAAGGTTAAGACCATGGAAAAATGAAGGTCAACACAGATGTCACAGAGAGTAGTTGTACCAGGAAGTTAGAGTTACCACTACAGCTTGGTAGAAAGGCTCATCACCTTCCTCTCAAGGCAGAACCACTACAAGAGCCAGAGCTTCTATTGATCAAGGGCTCTCTATAGACTGAATATTCTGTCCAGCCAGTGAGGTGGTCAGATGCATGGTTCTCCAGTCTTCTTGCTGCATTCCTATTTTGCCTCCACTATTGTAAGTTGTGTGAACTTAAACATGACACTTTACCTTTCTGGTCTTCAGCTTCATCATATGTAAAATGGGAATAATCAGAGCTATCTTATCATGCTTTTACACAAATTAAATGATTGGGCACTTATAATACACTTAGAACGTACTGGTATATAATAAGTGCTTGTTCAAGTTAGGCTATGACAATCTCATTTAGTGTTCACAGCAACCCAGTGTGGTAAGTAGTATAACCTACACTTTGCAGATGAAGAAACTAAGGATACCTTTGTCACTTGCCCAAGATAGTGGTTGTCAAAGTTAGGATTTTTATTCATGTCTCTATGAAGTCATCACACATTTTTGCTTCCTACTGTAACTCTGAACCCAAGATGCCATTGTTGGAAAAGTGAACAGTAGAGGGGGAGACAAATCATGAGAGACTATGGGCTCCAGGAAACAAACTGAGGGTTTAAGAGGGAAGGGGGTGGAGGGATGGGTTGGACCGGTGATGGGTATTAAGGAGGGCACATACTGCATGGAGCACTGGGTATTATACACAAACAATGAATCATGGAACATTAAATCAAAAACTAATGATGTACTATATGGTGCCTAACATAACACAATAATATAAAATAAAATAAGGAAAAGTGAACAGTAGAGTGGGAAGCATATAGGGCTGTGCTATCAGTGTGCCAACATTCAACTCTTGGTTCTGCCCCTTGCACAAATTACTTCCCATCTCTGAGCACTTTGTCCTTTGCAAACTGGTAACAAATACAATCTACCTCACAGATTTGTCTTAAGAATTGAATAATGTGATCTATGTGAAGTTCCCAATAGAGTGCCTGAGACATGATGAGTACTTAATAAATGACAATAATCATTTTAATTGTTGGAGTTGGAAGTGACAATCATAAACCATTCTTTAGAGTCTGTCCCTCACTGGCCCCACCTTTATGAAGTTTTCCCTTTGCCCATAACCTGATGACTTCTTCATCGCTGAATTCCCTGTTGTTGGTACTACGATAGGTCAAGCAACGACTTGGAGGAAGAGATGGGTCCTGCTGGGGAGAGGAATAGGTAGGCAAAGAGGTAACAAGTTGTTGCTAACATCGTCATATATAGTCCCCAAAGACCTAGGCTTCCCATGGCCCAGACTTCCAGAAGAATCAGAAACATTTCCCAGGAAGCAAATGGAGGAATTTCCTCCTTAGCTATGGGGTCAACCTGTGACACACCCATCTGGAAGACTCACACCTTTGGCAGGTAAAACCAGCCTCCTCCTTGCTATCTCCAATGTCTCCTAGAGGTGGTCGTTCCAACTTTAACACTGAGTTCAGGGAGGTGGGCTCCTCAACTACTCCTTGAGGGTTGAAGTTAAGTTGTTTATCAGATTGGTCAGAGAACCAGGATACATGCAACTGAAAAGTATGATAGAAAACAGGTGAGATTGAGTAAAAATCTGATAGCAAATAAATGATAATTACATGGAATATGAAAGCAGAGGTGTCTTATTTTCAAAGGAACATAAAAAACCATGCCTTCCATCACCCCGAGAGGTAGATATTATCATCCTGTGTTCCAGAGGGAGAAACTGAATTCCAAGAAGGGTTGAGTCATGCTTTGGATCCAAGAAAAAAGATCTGGGAAAAATACACCTAAATGTTTAAGAGTGGATAATAGGTGATCCACATTTTCTTCTTTATGTTTTTCTGTATTTTCCAAATTTTCTCTCTTGGGTAGTTGTTACTTGTATAATGAGAAGAGAAGTTAATAAAGTTATTTAGACTTCATCAAGGCCCAATCTGAGGGCTGAGAGCAAAAACCAGAGGCAGTAAGGGGAGCTGGCTTTGGGAGCCTGCGCATCATCATTAGCCTCCTGTTCGTGAAATTGGGAAAACTAAACTGCTAAGCAGGGGGTGCAGTTCAGGGTGAGGTGGGGAGAAAGGAGGCAAAGAGCCAGTACCAGAAAAGCCCGGGGAAACTCAACATGAAAGGAGCCTGAAGAGAGAACACTGACTTAGCAGTTGGTCACAAAGACAAAGACCTGATCCAGAAACAATCTAGACCCTGGGGCTGGCCAGAATACAAAGTAGAAGAGCCTCGAGAGAGTGTTCATGCACCAATGTGGGCAAGGCTCAGTAACTACGCTTTGTATCTGTTTTCTTAACCCTTATAATAGAGCCTTCTGCCATTGTAATTTGTGTTGAAATCAAGACTCTGATTGCTAAAGTATGAGAACATAAAGTGAGAAGGAAAACCAGAGAGGACAGTGCTCAAGGCCAACAAGGTGAAAGCAGACTGAAGCCCTTCACTTGGTCACAGCCCCTTTATGTAGAGGGCAGAGTTGTGGCATCAGAGATGTGAGTCAATTAAGACATAGAGCTGGGAATGCATTCAATAGGAAAAGAAGGCCCAGATTCCCGCTGGCATCTTCTTTCCTAAAACAGCAAGAAGTCCCTACGTAATAAGACATTCAAGGTCTCCCCACCATTGTTTTTGCTCCTGAAGCATTTCCAAACTCCACAAAGATATTATGCAAAGAAAACTTTATTTGTGGAAATACATTTTGGCCATACAGGATTCCATAGCAAGTATGGGTTTGGGGAGTTGAGTGGGGGCGGTCAGTAATTGTAAGATAAGTCCTCAATTTCACATCAGAATTTCTTCCACAACCCACACTTAGGAGCCACTAGTTCACTTTTAAATATCTCACAGTCTTGGCATGTCCTTAATTTAATAAAATGAATGACACCCCTAGCCACCCCTCTAGAATTTAGAGGGTTTGTTTACTGTACAAAAACCTGCATGAAAACCTGTAGTCAGGTTATAAATATAATCCGTGAATTTTTTAATGAGTCTTATTGTCACAAATAAAAATAAATAAGTTAAGTAGCAAAAATAAATAAATACATTAACTAATAAATATACCCAACGGTAGAAAAGATATTATCAAAATCTTATAAAACCATGGTCTAGATTAAGAGTAGGAAAACATGGAGACAACCACAATAAGGAAGGAAATAATAAATAAATAAATAATATACGTGGTGACCAGCCCTAGATTATATAGCAGCGAGATGGTGGTTCGGGGTCATGCCTCCCCCAGTACCAAGCACTGGGACTCTTGGCCAGCACTACTGCCAGTAAGGTCATCACTCTCCTCCTATTTCATCTCCTCCATCCATCGCAGGAGAATGTCCAGCTCTCCCAAAGCCTTCACCACTGCGGCCTGATGTGTAAGCTGAAAGACACACACTTCTATGGTGAGCACTTCCTAAAGAGACAACACCTGCTCCCGGGTTGACTCTCTCCTTTCACCGGTAGGTCTGCAGGGGATTGTAAGCACAGTATTCTTTTCAAGATGGAGAGCTTGAAAGAAGTTATGGGATCTTGGGATCTCACAAGAGAAAGGAAATCATGGAGTCCCTCACATAGGGAAACTAAAGCCTGGGGGGGTGGCAGAATTCAGACTACAACCCAAGCCTCTTGAATCACAGAGATAAAGTAATTAGTCTGTTTTTTGGTGGTTTTGTGTGTGTGTGTGTGTGTGTGTGTGTGTGTGTGTGTAAGCGTTGCTACTATGCAACTTCAACTGAACAAATATTTATTGTGTTAAGCATTGGGCTGCACAGGGATTCAGAGATGACTGGCACAATGCCTACTGACAGGGAATTCGGGCAAGTGAGGGAGACAGAAGCAGACAACTAAAATGTAGTGTGGTGGATAGAGGATGGAGCCCCCACGGGATGACAGGAGAGGTAACTAATTTGGGGAGATGTAGTCAGTACCTTCCTGGAGGTGATGCCTAGGATGAGTCTTAAAGGATGAGTAGGAATTAGTCAGTGAGGAATAGACTCCAGGCCTTCCTGGCAGATATGCAAAGGCACCAAGATGAGAAAGGATACAGCATGGACATGTGCAAGATTGTGACTGAATGTTTTCGAGGGTATGTATAAGTGTGTGAATGTTGGAAAATTATTGCCTCTTATTTGTACAGCTGGAAGATCCAGATGTCTCTGGAGTGACTTGATGGAATTAAGGCCATTCCCTCTTGAATCCCAGAGCGCCTTCCAGAGACAGCACCCTTCTAGAGCCTGGATGGGTATCCCGTGGGTTAAAGCCGAGGGCTGGTCTACGTGACCTCAGAGGGTTACTGAGGGCTACAGGATTTCTAACCATATGAATACACATTCCACCTATCTGTGATCTCAGTCACCCAAAACACACCCATCCCAACCAAGGCCAAAATTGCATATACCTCTTCGAAGTGACTCAGAATCTGGCTGTATTTCTCTGTTGCTTCCTCTCCACAAGGGCATGTCATATGGGTGTGCTGAAAAGAATGCCACAGAATAATAGATTTTATTAAAGGCTTTGATTTTCTGCCCTTGCCACTACCACGAAGTAAGGGGAATTCTACTCTTTCACCTGCAGTCTTGCACATACTCCATTCTCATAGAAAAGGCTTTGCAGACCTCATCACTGCAGAACTCATCACTGCTATTGAGTTCAATGGCTTTGCTGAGGGCTGCCTGGACACAGGACATGCTAACATATCGTAGGCTCTTTCACCAACAGAAAAATGTAATTTCATGGATTATAGATAATTATCCTGGATATTCAGTAGTGTCTTGTAGTTCTTTAGACTTTTTGCATGGAGCGTATACCCAAAAGTCAGTAAAACTGAGTTCTTATTACCTAGTCACATGGCACGACACAGATTATGAGAACTTTTGGACTCAGTTTTTCTATCCATTAAATGGGAGTAAGAAAGAGCTTGGTTGCTAAGTCATTGAAGTCATGTGCAGTGATGGCTTCTTTTACCCAAGACCCTCACTCACACAGAGCCGGAGGTCCTTCTTGATGGTAAGAAAAGAATTAGCAAGACTGCTGGTCTTCCGGAGGATATGGTGGTCAGGAGTCCGGTAGTTTTTGAATACTCTGTCCAGGTAGAATCTCAGGACGTGGCGGAGGAGGCAGCATTGATCTGCAGGCTACAAAGAAGACCAGTATGTTGGTGGGGGGAGAGCATCCAGGGACAAGACCCAGCGATGGAGATGCCTCCAATTCATATTTCCTCCCAAAACTTTACGGACCAAGCACATACCTTTGTGTCTTGCAAAGACTCAGTCTTCCTCAAGATTCTGGTATCGATGATTTCATCTTTGGCTTGCTAAATGGAAGAAGGCAAGGCAAGAAAGGACGGGTCAGTGACTACTGCCAGATCTTGGACATCAAGACCTCTCAACTTCTCCCTGCCACACAGCCCAGCAGACAGTGTCCCTTTCCAAAACATTCTTTAATTATGAACTACAGCTGTTTCTTGGGAACACATCCTCCTGGTAAGGAGTCCCCAGCCTATCTTTTATTGTGATCACACTGCTGGGCTGCCAGAGGACAGAGAAGGACAAGTAGAGAAGAAGAGAGACAGCCACTGGAACAGGGAGGGGCGGCCTCCCTCACTTACCACACTGTCTCGTATCTCAGAAAATCCATTTCGCATTTCCTGAAGGTTTGTGGTGATCACACAGCTTCCCAAGCGGAGTGTCTGCAGCCCGGCAGAAGGTGTCCAGAAGAGATAAAATGCAGCAGAGAGAAGGCAGATGGGAAGACCAGAGGCTTTCATCTTGTGCCAGAATCTGAAGACCGAAAGAGCTAGGAATTCAAAGGAAAGAGAATGACTTACTGATTTTCCCAACATCATGTCTTAAGAAGCCAGTTCAGTCACCAGGGACATGTCCTCCCCAGGTGTCCCCTGGTGAAACTCAATAGCTTTGTCTGGCTTTGGACAGTCTGGCCCTTTCATCTAACTTACTAAGAAAAGCTGCTGAGCCTCCTGGAAGAAACGACTGCGGGTGTTTGTTCAGGGTCTGAGTGTGAGCGGGTGCTTCAGGTCCTGGCTCCTTTATTTTGTCCT
The DNA here is from genome assembly GCA_028534135.1 of Potos flavus. Lineage (NCBI taxonomy): Eukaryota > Metazoa > Chordata > Mammalia > Carnivora > Procyonidae > Potos > Potos flavus. The sequence goes on from CM052893.1 coordinate 30,344,751, forward strand.
CATCCCAGCCTCATCATCATTGCCCGTCAGGTAAGTCCTGGAGCAACAGGCACTTGTAGTGAGTAGACAGAGGATTACATTTCAGGGAAAATGTTAAAACTTGTTTTGGCGAATTGACGTATACAGTCTTCCCTTCCAGAATGCCGATGTAGCTCACTCTTCTGGTCCCCTTAAGCCCAGAGGGGAACTGCAGGAAACCAGAATCTCACAGAAGCTGTTGCTGAGCCACCAAAAACACTTGGGCGTTTTCGAACACCCACAGAAATTGTCTGTGGATTTTATGGCCACCCCTGGGGGCAGAAGAGCTTAGTTGTTTGGTATTTGTCTGGGATCAGGTTGGTTATTTGGAGATAAGAGATTTATTTCAGCCCCGAAGGCAAATAGAAAGTCAATGATTTCATAACAGTCCTACTGCCAGGGAAAGTCAAGATCTGATGGGCAATTAGCCCAGTTACACCGAACGCTTCTCCTTCCCGAGGTGGCTGAGCTCCACAGCACCCTCTACAGGAAGACTACATATCTGAGAGGAACGCAAGAGGGTCCTCTTTCCTCAGTTCTGCGACTCCTGGCTCCGCCCAGGCCCCCCCAAAATGAGAAGAAAGGCAGGAAGGGAATTCATTTCTTCTTGGGATAGGCTGCTCCTATCCCAAAACTGCTGAGTTATAAGATAAATTATAAGGGGCTGAGATTACGGTGAGGAGAACTAAGCACTCACCTCAAGCACAAAATTTAAGGGGGCACCCAAAGTCTCAACAATCAAAATAAGTAATATTTTAATGCAACATCAGTTGAACAAAATCCATGATGAACAACATATCGACATTTTAAACAAAGACAGAATCTGACGGTACCGTGCTAGACGTACTGGCTACAGGTTCCCGTCAAGGTAGGTCGTTCCCAGTGTGCTCAGGACGGAGGGGGATCCCTGGACCCAAGACTTTCAGTTTTAAAACTGGAAAAGTCACAGGTAAACCTGAAGGATTTAGTCACCCTACATCTACGTGACCCTGGACAAGTAAACTCGTCTTTTTGAGTTTTGTTTGCTTAGCCCCCCACAATGGTGGTAATAACACTTACCCCAGAACGTTGTTTTGACATTTAAGAAAGTGATGCATGATTTATACATCTAAAATATAGCGAGTAATCGATTCATTTAAAAAAGAGAATGAGGGCGCCTGGGGGGCTCAGGGGGTTAAAGCCTCTGCCTTCGGCTCAGGTCATGATCTCAGGGTCCTGGGATCGAGCCCCGCATCGGGCTCTCTGCTCAGTGGGGAGCCTGCTTCCCCCTCTCTCTCTGCCTGCCTCTCCGCCTACTTGTGATGTCTCTCTCTCTCTGTCAAATAAATAAATAAACTCTTTAAAAATAAAAAAATAAAAAAGAGAATGATGTTAGTTGCCTTGAGCATAGGGGGTGTATAGTAAATATGGTTTAAATTCAACAATTTGATTAGCATTTATCGAACACCATCTTAAATATTGTGCTAGGTACTGGTGCGAGAAGGTAAACATGACAATTCTCTACCCTTAGGATATTTTGTCCTATTGGAAAGGGCTCTTTTAGATGTGACCCTGAACACACTTGGGGGAATGATTGGGAGAACCACCCTGACTCCCAGAACTGTGTGAATAGTATAGAGAAAGGGAGTTCTCTTACCTGAGCTCAGGAAAGGCTGCTGCTTCTCATCTCCTAGGAGTCTGTCTCCAGCCAAGAGGCTTCCAGTTACTTATATATGTCACATAAAGGAAGTGAGCTCCTGCAGGTGCGGTCTGAAACTCCCCTGGGATTTCTCTGGTGGCATTGCACTTCCTCCCATCCCAAGCCAGATTAATCGCAGGCTGTATTACCTCAACGCCTTCCTCCTAAAGAAGCCTTCTTAGGAGACTACTGGTTATAGTTTTTAGATAAAAGCTGTGCCTCTTTCTTCCTGGCTCCCTTCCAGGAGGAAGGGGAAATGGTAATCAGGGCAAGAAAGGTCGCTGAATTACAGAACTGGAAGAGAATTCCAGGACGTGCTTTTGTCCCCTCCTTTATTCTTCTAATTTTTATTTTTTATGATTTTATTTCTAAATCATCTGCACACCCAACGTGGTGCTGGTGAAGCGGGAGAGCGAGGTTCTTGTCCCCCAGGGTGGAAGAATGAATCTCGGGGACAAAGGAGAGGGAGTAAAGCGATAGTTTTGTTAAGTGAAGATACAGGAAAAGCAATCGAGAGTGAGAGGGCTTCCAACAGGCTTGCCATTAAGGGCCTCCACCGACAGTCTTTAATTTAGAACTGACCGGGGAGCTTGTAGCCTTATCATTCTTGTGATGTCTTGGCTTGAGTAAGGACTGGTGATAACATTTGTAATGGCTTACTTCTTTTTATAGTCTGGTTATTCTTTGTTGGTCACAGGTGACTGTTATAAAAAAAAAGACACCCACCCCTGATGCCTAGGGCAGGGTGGCTGGCTTTGTTCCCTTATCTCTGGTTTCCCCAAATTTCCACCTCTTGGGGATTTCTGAGAGCCTCATCACATAGCCCCCTATCTATCTCTCCCTACCTAGCCCCGCCTGTCCCTTATTCACTGGAACTCACAGCCCTGAGATATAGAGTCTCATCACTACCAGCTGTGCCCGCCAGGCACCCCCCCCCACCCCCTCCTTTAAATCCAGTTCCCTTTAACCAGGTTTCTCTCCAGCCCAGACACTGGGCTAGCTCCTGCTGTTCCTCCTTCGCTTTTGTTATTTCCATCGTTTCTCTCTAGCAACAGCCACCCTGCTTTCCCTCCATTCATCATTAACGAATGGACCCCAATTCTTTCTTTTTGAGCTATTCCAGGCCACGCGAATCCCTCCCTTCTCTGGCTTCCGATTGCAGACCTTTCTTGGCACGTGAGAGAGTCTGATGTTGCCCTCTGGTTCGTAAGCCTGAGCCTTCTCTCCCTAACGACACTGCAAAGTTTTCTGAGACAGGGACTAATCCATCAAGTGGGACAACACTTCCGGGTAAGATTAAATCAAAGCACCTGGGATTAACTACATACGATGCTTTGAAAACTATCAAGATGGCAGAGATCATAATATATTCCTTTTCAGCTCTTTTCTTAATACCTAAGACTCTGGGGTCCTGTGTTTGAGTTCAGGGATTCCAAGGTTTACAGGATGACTTTCCCATATGATTTCATTTTTCTGGATTTCAGTTTACATATCTGTTTATGTGTTAGTTTACACACAAATGAGAGCAATAGAATAGGTACCGTATAAGGTCCATCCCAATTCTGATATTCAATGTCACTATGATTTCTTGCTCTTCGACCTTTTAGAACAGAGCATTCTTTTTAATGTACTTTGATGTCTCCCTAAAGTTCCTTGAAAATGAAGACCATAACTTTTCATTGTAATGCTTGATAATGTTGAAAATATGTGTGAATATCTGATCTAAATATCTCTTGAGCTCACGCCGCCTGTTTTTTATTTTTTATTTTATTTATTTATTTTTAAAGATTTTATTTATTTATTTGACAGAGAGAGAGAGATCACAAGCAGGCAGAGAGGCAGGCAGAGAGAGGGGGAAAGCAGGCTCCCTGCTGAGCAGAGAGCCTGACTCGGGGCTTGATCCCAGGACCCCAAGATCATGACCTGAGCCGAAGGCAGAGGCTTTAACCCACTAAGCCACCCAGGCGCCCCATGCCTGTTTTTTAATCATTGCTGCTAGGCGGACCATTTCTCATGATCATCCAGAACGGTGATTAAAGTAACGAGAAACATGGTTTGACAAGAATACTTAAAGACAAAACCTTCAGAAAATTTAAGCTGTTCTCATGCCAGTGAATTCCTTTCCTTTAAGCAAGAAGAACACAGTTGCTTTGTTTGAAGTTACCTGTAATGATTAACTTAACTTATTCATGTACAATCCTGATTCTACTTTAATAATTGAGTCTCTCCTTTTCCTACATCGAAGTACTTTCTTCTCTTAAAATCCATCGAATAGATTCCATTCCATTCCATTCTCTGTACAGACACCAATTCAACTCTCCACCTCTCTAAAACTGCCCCTGCCTCACCCTACCCTCTCTCTCTTTCTCTCTCTCCCCCCCTCCCCACCCCCATGTCCCAGGGCAAAATTGGTCCCTCCCACCTGTGGACCTCCACTCTACCTTGCATATTACTTCTTTTGTACCTATCACAGTTAACTGCAGTTTTTTGATTGCATATCTGTATCTCTCACCAGCCTGAGAGCTCTGTGTTCATCTGTGTGGTCTGTGGTCCCAACACTCGATGACTCCTGGTAGGTGCTCGGTTAATACTTGATAACTAGCGAATGAACATACTGATTTAAAATGATGTCTTCTTTACGTTATATCCTGCCACAGGCTCTCAGGCTTGGCCGAACCTAAAAACAGAGACATACAGAGCAATTAGTCGTTACCAAATGGCCCGAAATCAGAGAGGGATAGGAGGATGGTGATGCGAGATGAAGGTAAAAGATAAGCTGGTTTGGGGCACCTGGGTGGGTCAGCCGTTAAGCGGCTGCCTTCGGCTCAGGTCATGATCCCATGGTCCTGGGATCGAGCCCAGCATTAGGCTCCTTGTTCAGCGGGAAGCCTGCTTCTCCCTCTCCCACTCCCCCTGCTTGTGTTCCCTCTCTCGCTGTTCGCTGTGTCTCTCTGTCAAATAAATAAATGAAATCTTTAAAAAAAAAAAAGAAGATAAGCTTGTTTGAGATCAGAAGTAATACTGGTCATATTGAAAAATTTGGATTTTATCCAAAAGCAAGGAGTTATGAAGACTTTCAGCAAGGAGCAGCCTAATCGGAGAAGCAAACTAGAAAAACTACTCGAAGCTGTTAAGACAGGGAGGCGTGGTGTCCAAGGAAGGGCTTTCAGGACAGAGATGACGAGGGCAGCAAAGCTCACCATGTATTTGGGGACTAGCAAACAGCCTAGCTGGTTGGAGCTAGATTTCGTGCAGAGGGGCAATGGGAGATCAAGTTGGAAATACGGCTTTATCATCAAGGTTATCATGCCAAGGAATGTGAACTTGGACTAGGAGTGTAGAAAGATATTGTCCAGCTCTAGCTTTACCTGCAGCCCACTGTGTGGTCTTGGGGAAATCCCTTCCCTTTTCTGGATCTCAGTTTCCTCATCTGTAAATTATGGGGAAATTAATTAAATGATGTAAGTCCTTTTCATTTCTGCCTTTTGTTTCTGTGATTCCTTGTCCTCATCACCCCCCTCCCTGAAGCAATAAGGAGCTATGAAGGGTCTTAGAGTGGGGGGAGAGGCGTGGTAGTGACTGTGCTAACCGTGAGATCCTCAAGGGCAGCAGAGCGCTTGGCACACTGTTAGCGACCAGATAAAATACTTGGCAGACGATGTGGCTGTGGTGCAGAAATGGGGGGTGCATTTCCTGAGCACATCCAGTTAACTCTAGGAAATAGGGTTTTAAAACTGAGCGTCAGCATATAATCAGTCAGCCAGTGTAATTATAAAGGTAAGCCTGGCAGAGGAGAGAAAAGAAGAATCCCTTCTTATGACATAAATTCAGCTTCCTAACCAAGCCATTTTGGGGCAGGAAACAGTTTTCTAGAGACCAAGAACAAAACCCAGCCACTCCTTTTTTCCCAAGGCAAGTCCTGCGTTTGCGGCTCAGGGTCTTCCCTGTCTACCCCAGCGTCACAGCTGCTGGCACGTGGCTTCCGGCCCAGTTGCATCACCTTGCAGGGAAACACTGGGGTGTTCAGGTTCTGCTGAAGGAAGAACTTCAGCTCCCTGGATGGGCGCACGTAGAGACCGTTCTCACTCCCGGGGACGCCGTGTGGGAGCTTTGCCCAGCCGGCAGCCTCTGGTACCTCCCCTGCCACCCCCCTGAGGGGCGGGGATGGGCGGAGCAGCTGACGCTGTCTGAAGCGCACATTTTCAGTTCCCTGTCCTCAAAGCCTGCAAAATGGGTGACGTCATTTCCTTTTCCTGCCCGTCTTTTCCATCTCGCTCTGTTTAACTGACTTGACTCGCTGCCTCCCTTTCTCTTGAGACTTCCTCTGACACGGCTGACCCCAGAGTTGGCTAATTCCTCCCAGCCTCTGCCTGCAAAGTGGCAACCACTGGGAAAATCCTCCCCTGGACATGGAATCTGGGAACAAAAGTCCGGACGTGGCCTTGAATTAAGTTTCCTCATCTAGAAGAACAGGGATGACCATAATTCTTTGCCTTTTTTTTTTTTTTTTCAATTCTTTGCCTTTTAATTCCACCAACAAGCACGGAGACTCCCATGTGTGGGCACTGAGCTGGATGACCCCAGAGCACCCAAGTGAAAAGATTGGTGTCTTGGGACCTCTTGTGGGACTCAGCGCCTTTAATGTGGGAGATCATAAGCTGGAAGAAGTTGGATGGAAAAAAACCACATCTTTTCCCTAGCCTCTAATCAAAATTTAGCATTTTCTTTGATTATGAGAATAGGAAATAAATACAAACCACAAGAGCATTAGCAGTACCTGTGACTTTGTCACTGACAGAAATCGCAAATATTTTTGTATCACATTACAGTTGTTTCAGACACTTCAAAATATCATTTATACTCATCGCTACTTAGAAATGTCAGTAGTTTGTAGGCCTGCCTGCTGCTAGCTCTTGTAAATGCATTCATAAAGAAGCACATTCATTTCATATTACCTATTGTCATTCTGTATTTTGATAGCTGTGTTTTAATATAGTTGATTTCTTTTGTAATCCTATGTATTTTATTTTATGCATTTAAAAACATTATTCTGCGTAGGGTCCATAGGCTTTGCTGTGTGCCAAGGAGGTCCAGAGCACACAGAAGGTTGAGATCCCTGGCTCTAACGGCAGGTGCAAAGACCCATTGATATGCCAATCATACTTTCCCAATCGTGACATGAAGTGGGGGAGGAAGGAGGTTATTTATGGAGATGATGGGAGAGATTGCTATCAGGACATTCCTAGAAAATGCAGTCTGTTGCTCATCACAGGCACACAGTATATGGAGATTACTTCTTATCTGAGTTGGTTTCTTGGAGAGATCCCGGTTTGAGCAAGGCTTTGAAGAACTAATGATTTTGTGAGGTTTGGGGATGGAGAGGCTGTGGCAGGAGCAGAAGGACCCTTGCTCCTTGCAGTGGGATAGCTAGAACAAAGTTTCTGAAGCAGAAGGAGCTTCTATACCTGAGGGAGGGTGCCCCTGTGGGTGTCGGCTGGAGTAGGGGAGCAGGTATTGAAGAATGTTGAAAAGGGTCAATGCCATGAATGGTGAACAACAGTCTGAGGAAGCGGCCCTCTGAAATCTTCCATTTCTAAGAACCAGTGACCAGTTTCCTTTAGTGATGCTTAGGTCAACATTGCACACATCACAGGAGCTCAGCTCTCCTGCTTACCGATTCATTTCCCTAACTAGATTCAAAGCCCTTTTTCAGGCACCGGTTCCCCACAGAGACTAAGCTCTCTGCCGTCCAACCACTGTCCCCTCAGACATCATTTCTAGCGCCCCAGGCATAACCCCATTGCCTCAGCGCCGTCCTCCCGAGGTCACCGCTAGTGGGCGTCGTGTGCACTCGGCCTCAGGGGCACCCTTCCAGAGTCGCACCGCACCTTTCCCGGGCTGGGCGTGGATCTTGTTCAAGACACTGAGGAGGTGAGGAAGAGGTGAAGTCAGTACTTCTTGAGTTTTCTCCCGGCTCCCAGAGCTGCTGGCCCGAAAAAACTGAGACCTCCCTGCCCAAGAAGGAAGGTGCGGGGGCTGGCCTTGTCAGAGCAGACGTGTGCCGTGGCCGGGACACGCGGGACCGTGCTGCTCCCAGGGAAGCAGGGATCTAGGTGACCAAGATACCCAGGGGGCTGGCTGGCCCAGGAGAGAGATGGGAGGCACTGACCTTCAGGCTTCAGGATGTGCACTTGAAGACCAGAAGACAACAATCAGGGGCAAAATCAACCCCAAAGCTAGGGAAGCCAGACAGAGCGGAAAACGGACACCTTGTTCTGGGTTAGAAACGGGGGTACCAAACAGATGTATCCGTGGAGGACAAGGCGTGTCCTAGGCAGCCGAAAAGCAAAGCCACGGGTTTCCTGCGAGAGGGAGCTGCCTAGACAGCTGGGATGGGCTTGGCTTCACGTACGCATTAATCTGTTCAAGGCATCTTTATGCGCTGAGTGCAGCCATTCTCCATGTAGCCGTCCCCGAGGGGCACAGTCTGGAAAGAGGAGATGGACCCTAACGGATCTCTGACTTGTCAAACACTGGAAAACCGCGCCGGTCCCGGGGAACACAAAGGGGGGAGGCATGGGGGTGGAGAGGAAGGAGCAAGAGGAAGACTGCTCTCTGTCCCCGGGACAGAGCTATGGTTCTTGGGAAGTTCAGCCCAGGCCAGAGCAGAGATGGGACAGCAACAGACCGTGACGCGAGGCTCTTCTGTTGTTTGTAGCACTTACTGAATCCCAGGCACTGAATATTTCATAAAATATTAACTCATTTTATCCTCGGGCAACCCACGAGGTAGGTAGGATTATTCTTTTATTTTCCAGGTAAGGAAACTAAGAAGACGTAAGTACTTAAGTACCTTCTTAGTACCTAAGAAAGTGACCAGACCTAGGTATCCAGGCTCAGGGCACGCTGGGGCAAACGCCCCTCGTGGCAAATGCTGGATTCTGAGCCCTCGCCGGGCCCCGGGCCTGGATCAAGCTTCGTCCCTGCATAGAGAAGCCCTTTTCTATGGCACCCTAACCTACGGATGGTGGCTCATGGCCGAGGTCTGAGACCAGGCTAACCAAGTGGCTCTCAGCAACAGAATTGGAAGTAGAGACTCTCTCTAGAATGTTCTAGAGCTCCTTCATAACAGCTTTTTAAGAATTTATCCTCCTCCAAACTCCTTGGCCAAATGCGAGATACTGGTCCCCAAACCGCCCTCCAGGAATGAGTCTGTGTCTGCTCCTGGCCGGGCATTCATTCCCAGCTGCCTGGGAGCCCGCCTGTGATCTGCAGGCTCTGGGAATGGTGCTGGCCATGAATGAGGCAAGGTCCAGCCAGGGTAAGGGAGGGGTCCTGCACTGGGTTGAGTCTGCTGCTGACGAAGGAGGAGAGCAGGAGACTGTTGGTGGAGCAGAGAGATTCAGGAAGACAGCCAGGGCCTGGCAGTCTGCACAGAAATGCACGTTTCCTCTCAGGGACTCAGCCGACGCCTCCCAGAGTGCAGACCCGGAGGCCGGTACCTTTGGTCTGGTCTCACTTGCTAGTTTGAAAAACCCGTAAGAGGAAGGCTTTCCCAAAACAACGGTGTCGTATGGGAAATAAGATTAGAAAAGGTGAGAATCATTAGGAGCAACCATCGTCTTTAATGAGCACCTACTATACATCTACTATAGATGACGCCCTGACTCCTCATAATCCGAGAGGCGGCTCTCTCCAGCATTTGTACCAAGAAGGAAACTGAGGCTCAGATTAAGTAGATCGCCCGAGGTCATACAGTAAGGGCAGGAGCAGGATTTCACGCAAAAGCCTATCTTCTTAAACTCTTGGCCCATCTTTCCGGCAAGACCACAATTCTAAAAGACAGGTGCCCTATGCATGCCTGGCTGCCAGCGATTTGCTCTGGAAGATGGAAGGAGGAGACAGTGTCCTCCAGGAGAAGCCCAGACTCTCAGCAGGACCAGGACCATCATGTGATACATTCAGAAGTTGGCCTCTGCTTCTTCGCTCTGTGGTGGCCCATTAATTAGTGTGCAACTTTACAGGATTGTTGCTAGTAAGTCCGGGTACTTTTTCATACATCTGGGGTTAAGGATCTGCCTTGCTTGCATCCAGGATAGTAATCTAGGCCCTGGATTATATAGTCTTGGCCAAAATAAATTGAACTCTCCCAGTAGCAAGGGGAGAGAGCCCTGGAGTCGGGAAGATGGGACCTGGATTTACCGTCCCCATCTGCTGTCCCTTAGCCACGTGATCTGGGACAAGCCTCCCACCTTCCTGGGCCTCAGCCTCTTTCACTGCTCACATGGGGGTAAGACCTCCGACCACCTCGGCTCCTCTGGAACTGGAGAGAGATCACATATGTGAGGGCGCCCGCCATGGTCCTGCCACCTACTGTGGGGTCCCTCCCTTGGCACCTTAGCAGTGGAAGGTGAGCCCTAGGTTTGCAAGGGTGCCTAGGGGCTCATAGAGGACTCAGAAGGGATGGTTTGGGGGAATTTTATACTTCGTTCCTTGGCAGACGTGTATTAAACACCAGCTCTGTGAAAGCAGAAAACAAACAAACAAAGCAACAAATCAAAACCAAAGTCAGATCTCTGTTCCAGGCCCCCTGTGGGCTACAAAAGAGTCAGGAGACATTCCTCAAGTCTGGAAGGAAGGAAAGGACAGGTGCACAAGCAAAGGGGACAAAGTGAAACCCGCAGACAAGAGATATAGAAGGAGGGGCGCCTGGGTGGCTCAGTGGGTTAAAGCCTCTGCCTTCGGCCCAGGTCATGATCTCAGGGTCCTGGGATGGAGCCCCGCATCGGGCTCTCTGCTCAGCAGGGAGCCTGCTTCCCCTTCTCTCTCTGCCTGCCTCTCTGCCTAGTTGTGATCTCTCTCTGTATCAAATAAATAAATAAAATCTTAAAAAAAAAAGAGAGAGATACAGAAGGAAGAGAGAGGGAGAGAGATCTTCTCCTTCCCTAGTTCTTCCTCCCCTCCTGCCCCGTCTCTCCTCCTCCTCCTCCTCCTCCACTACTTCTGCAACCCGGCAGGTGCAGCCCCTGAGGCCGAGAAAGCGCCTTCTCTGCTGGCCTCCCATCGTGCGTGCCCAAGGCGATGCTCCATTGTGACCGAGGGCCCTGGCTTTGGAGTAGGATGCCCTGAGTTTGAATCCCAATTCCACAACCAGCTGCATGACCCTCGGTGTGTGTGAACCTCGTCAAGCTTTAGCTCTCTTCATCTGTAGAATTGGGCTGGCCAATCGTCTTTACCTTACAGAGTACCGGGAGGAGTGAAGGAGAAACGGTACGTCCAGTTTTCACCTCAGTGCCTCACAGACTGAGCGCTCAGCATGTATCTGTTGTCACTGACATTATGGTTCATTCTGAAACCAGGTTCCCCGGCTCTGCTGCTTGGCAGCTGTGTGACTTTGGGTCTGTTACTTAACCTCTCTGTGTTCCGGTTTCCTCCTTGGGGTTTCGTTATCTGTATTGCTAGGATTCAATTCAGTGGCCTTTTTTTTTTTTTTTTCATTCTCAGAACTGCTAGAGAATTGTTGTGAGAATTAAATAAAATATATATATGCATATTATAATATATTATGGGTGTCTTTTAGACTATAGCCTGCCACATAGAAAGCACTATATGAATGTTTGCTATTATAATCGTTTAAGTTCATCCAGGCCATTTATTCAAGAAATGTGAATTTAACACCTATAGTAAGTGCCAGGCAGTAAAGAAACCAAACTATCCTCGCCCTCGTGGAGCTTACATCTGAGTGGGGAAACAGGTAATAAAATAGGATGCTGGGGAAACAGGAAAGGGGTCTAAGATGTGCTCAAGGTGGAAATGAGGGTTTTGTACGTACATAAGATACCTTTGAATAAAGGCCTAGAGGAGGAGGTGTCTGGGGTCAAGTAGATGCCAAGGCAGGCATAAAAGATCAGAAATGCTCTCACGGAGCTGGTCCTGCCCTCCTCCAGCTGGCTCAGGATGGATGTCTATCCAAGGTCACCTTGCAAAGAAGGGGTCCTGAGCAAACAGTCCTGCTTTCTCTTAATAGCCTATTCATCCCATCAGAACATAACACTGGATTTTTTTTTTTAACCCGACCTCTGTTTACCCATACGTGTGCCCACAAAGTGCAAAGGCCGCGAGATGAGAGCATGCCTGGGGTGTTTGAGGAACCCAGCTAACCGGCCAGGACGGCGGGGTCGGAGGGAGCCCCACTCGCGGTCGGGGCGTGGTTAGAGAAGCGGAGCTGGGGAGGCCGTGTGGGCAGATCCCAGGGCTCTCTGGGCCGTCCTGATGACTCTGGCTTTGAAATGAGCACAAGCAGGAGATTGTGTAGCGGTCATTATCCCCATTCCAGACAACTAAGGACCAAAGAAAGTCAGTGACTTGCCCCAGGCCGTTCATGGCTGGAGAAGCCTGGAATCCAGTCCCTGGCTCCTGGTTGGCACTCTTTCTACCGCTTGGTGCAGCTGCCACCCTGCTGGCCTCCCGGGGCGGGGGGGGGCGGGGGGTAGGACCGGGGGCTTCACCACGCCTGATGCTCACAGCAACACTTTCCAGAAGAGGACGCTGAGACAGAGACATCAAGCAGTTTATGCCTAGTCACCCGGGTTTGGAGCCAGCTTCAGACTTCAGAGATCCTGCCCTGCCACGGACGCCTGCTCTGCGGGACCTCTTCCTCGGGGAGCAGCGAAGAGAGGACGCTTCCGGCAGCCACTCACAGCACAGATGATGACCCAGGGGAGTGCCGAGAAAGTGCTTGGCTCAGCACCCGGCACGAGGCAGATGCTCAGTAAGCTTCAATCGTTACTGCCGCCAACCACGTGAGGAGTGTCCTTCTGGAAGACGGTGCCCATTTGGGCCTCTCTCCGCTGTACCTGGGCTACTTCTCCACCCAGCATAGCCCCTGCCTTGGGCTGCCCCTGCTCAGCCCTTGTCGCCAGGACAGCCATCCCTGTCAGAAACACCTTCTCTCTAGCGCCACCTCCGTGCCCGTGGAGGACGAATGTAGGGTCAGAGACGTATCTCGGTTGGGAGCAGTAAGAAAGAAATGACATTCAAAGACAGAGAAAGGCATAGAGACAGAGAGAAGTGGAGCGATGTCAAGAGGCCGGCCGTCAGAAGCCCTGCGTCCATCTTCTTGATCATTAGGTGGACGGCAGGGTGCTGGGTGGAGGCTTTGGGGACCCAGTGGGGAGCCCTGCTCTGTCCTGACTCGCTTTGGGACTCAGTGATTCTCACCCTTCTCGAGCCTTGGTTTCCCTACCTACGTGCGTTCTTTAATCTTTCACCTCTAATCGTCACCACTTACGAGTCTTTGACTGGCCTTTGCTGAAGGAGAAGACAGTTCCACTAACTGGCAGAGAAATGAGTTTATTCAGGAAAATCAGTCCGTACAATACGCATCAGCTCGCATCACAGACACGGGACAAACAAATGCACAATAAATTAGGGGGAAGCCCACCCATTCCCGCCACGACGGCCCGCAGGACGTTTCCACAGACCGGTTTATTATAAATACGACAGCACACAACTTGGCTGCTTTCAGGTGGGATCAGGCAGCCTGGCCCCAGCCAGTGGGCCTAGATTTTTCCCTGCAGTACCCCAGCCCCAGAGGAGAGAATTCCAAAATGGAGAGAGGTTTCTTCAAAATACCCTCATCTGCATGAAAACGGGGCCTTCCCCATCTCCCTCCCCTCAGGCAGCCGACCAGGGGCTGTCCCTCCGGGGGCTGTGAGCTTCCTGGTCTTCAGGCCGCAGAAGTTCCTTGATGATTCCTGTCAATCCAGGCTAGAAGGACGTCAAGCTCTCCCAGGGACTTAATGGCGGCCGACCGGACCTCCAGCTGAAACCAGGCAAATCATCACAAAAACCTGCCTTTCTGGAATACGTAATCATTTTCAAATCTTTCCCCATGTTCCAGTCGTCATGAGGTTTTCCTTTTATCTGTCCATTATATTGGCAGAGCCTATGTACCCTAAATTATTTTTCTAACAGGCAACCCAGATTGTTTTCCCTCAGTTTCCGGATTTATCAAATGCAGATAATGGCTCGTAGCATCGTTGTGAGGAACATGTGTGCTAATATCTGCAGCGCGCTTGGGAGAACAGTTAGCTCGTGGCAAGAAGAATACGAGTCTCGGCCAGTTTCAACATTATCCCATCCAGCCTCTCCACAGCGCGGCAGAGCTGTGACCAGACTCCCGCCTCCTGACTCGTCAGAGCACTGACATCGGCTGGGAGGGTGGGTGAAAGGCAGACTCTCCAGCCTCGTTCCATACCTACTAAACCAGAATCTGCGTTTTACTTTGGCCAAGTCTCCAAAGGATGCATGTGCGAAGCACTAGTTCTGCTCTACCTCTAAATGAGATGTGCGTTCTGTACGGCATTTACGGGAGAAGCGCTGTCCTGCGTCACCCCACAGGTTGCTGGGGACGGTTACCGACCACAGTGACTCCTAGCCACCTACGGTGTTCGCCTACGGTGAACGTGTTCACTGAGGATCTTGGCTCCCTCTGTGTCATACCCATCTGAAAGGGTGTGCGTGCTTTCCCTCAAAACTTAGTTCTGATACGTTAGTTCTGATATGTAAAGACGGAAGAAATGGTGGAGGGTGAGAAGGGAAGGGGGGCCCAGGAAATCAGCCACGGGGCGAAGACCTACACACTCCTTGCGGACACACAGAACTGGGAAGACCAGCCATGAACGCTTGTCGAGGGAACGAGCAACTCTGCGTGGAGGGCAGGCAGAAGGGTCGGCACGCCCTCCATCAGGGTCCCGCGTCCCGTCTCCGTCTTCCGCATCTCCCCTGCCTACCCTTACCTGATCGTAGTTGTCGTGGATGATTCTGGTGGCATTGGTGGCTTCATCCCTGCAGTGACACTGCCTCTGCTCCTGCTGACACCCAATGGAGGAAGCAGCCATCAGAGGACCTTCCCGCCCAGCCCGCTTTTTCCGCCCCAGGTGGGTCAGGCAGGTGAGCTCGGGTTGGAGCAGCGAGCGGAAGAAGAGTCTGTTGACAGAGTCGCCCTGTGTTCGACCAGAGCTTTTGCTCTTTCTGGGTTTGCCGCTCACCTGACTGCAAGGGCCAGGAAAGTGGGGGCCAAATCTGCCTCGTCAGCACTCGGTGAATGCAGCGCCCCGTTAGGCACTAAGTATTTACTGGATTAGTGAAATAAATAACTGATTAAATGAATCTTAACGTAAGTACGGCAGGGGTCATGACTTCTTCTGACAACTTTAGAATCCGAGGCACAGAAACAGGAGAGAATTCGCCACAAAGTCACACATTGACGGGGTCGGGGCTAGAACCCAGGGTTTCTCCTGGTCTAAGTTCTTGTGGGTTTGTTTGGGTTTGGTTTCATTTCTGGTGTTTGTTTCTAATAGAGCGCAATGCATTTATAGGCAACCCTTAGGGATAGACGATAGGATGGAACAACCCAGAGGTCCATGGGTATGGAGACCCCAAAGGGCCACAGACAAAGAAACTAGAGAGAGACGTATGATAAGCCTGGACTCCTGAGCACACCTCTGTCACAGGCCAGCACTGAGGTCGCTGAAGCAATACTCTGACGGAAGGTCACCCCAAGAGGACTATCCATAAGGAAATGGGGTCTGCTGAGGTATCAGCTGGGAGGATGCCCTGAGGAGGAGGTTCTGGACGGTTCTCCCCGTGGATGACAGGGCAGAGGATTTCCCTTGAGTCTAGGAACCACTACAGCAAGCTGAGTGGGATCAGCATGTCCTGGGCCCTCCCCGGGGCCGTCGGGGAACAGAGAGTCCTGAGGCGATCACTCACACATCGTTGCAGAGCCTTCTGCATGTAGAGGAAAGAGTTGGCAATGCTGCTGATTTTTCTCAAGATCTGGGGGTTCAGCTCCTGATGGTCCTTGAACACCTTGTCCACGTAAAATGCCAGGAGGTTCTTGGTCATGCAGCATACGTCTAAGGGCTACAGACACAAGTTAGAGAAAGCCCCAGGGACCCTCTTCTCTTACCATCTCAGAGACCAAAGCAGCCTATTTGAATAAGGGCGTCAAGGAACAAAATAGCTAAAGGTCAGTTTTTTAAATTCATGTTGGTCTCAGAGCATCCATGTCCTCTCACCACATCAAAGCTACTTATGACGAAGGCACTGAGGAGAGACTGCAGTTCCTCTTTTTTTTATGGCCAAGAAATATAACAGCAAGCAATGGAGCCCGGTCACGGACTAGAATTCTCTCTACACACCCCAACATGTAATTACTCACTTCAGCTTAAAGCCTTCCAGGAATTCAGTGTCTCCCTTTTGAAAGGATCCACGTCTGAGCAGCTTTCTGGAAAAGTACTTTCTTCTGTTGTGCTGCGGTCCGCCCCTCCGTACCCTCTCCCACCCATCAACATGTATATAAATACCCGTGTATAAATATCAGGAGCTCTTGCACACCAGGTGTGTGTGCTGGGCACTATTCCTTCCATTGTAATAACATCGTATTTATCCTGACCGCCCTGCTCTGCTCCCCCCACCACCCCGACCTGTCCTTTTTAAACTGCAGGGATCATTTGAATGGAGTGAAGATTTGCAAGAATGGAAACTGACAGCTGCAGAAATGCGTACCTCCAGGCGGGTCTGCAGCTAGCAGAGTGTCTATGTCTCTAAGGGGACAGCGGGGGTGGGAGTGGGGGGCTTGAATTCTCAGGACACAGCTCAGAGCAGTTGGCCGGGCTAAATTTCCTTCTAGCAATTTACACCCCGCGCTGAGAGCCAGTGAGTTGCTTGGCAGGAGATTTATAGCTCGGTCTGAGAAGGGAGGGGTGTGAAGCGAGAGTGGGACAGGGCATCCATCTTCATTAGCATTAAAGTAGCAAAGTCTCCTTGGCCCCACAAGTGGCTTTTCCTAGATGGCAAACTCGCTGTGCAAAACCCTTTTCCTCCTTCTCTCCTGCTGGATCCCTTAACCAAAGAAGCAAAAAATGGCACGCCTTTGTTTTATCAGGGAGGGAGGGATGGGAGGGAGAAATATGATAAAGACCTGCATCCTCATTGACTCTTATGCCCCATTAGCTATTTCTGGACCTAAAGAGGAAAAAGAATCTGGAGACAGAGGGGGCTTGGGGTCAACCACTGGCTCAACCACTGACTGGTCATTTTCTCTCCCAAGCTATCTGTTTGCTCATTTGAAAATGGTGGCTTTGTAAGAGGTAGGCTTCTGGGTCCCTTCCAACTGCACTAGCCTGTGAGTCTCTCATACAGTTGGCTGGAATAGTATTTAGTAAGTGACTACATCTATTTACTACAAATAGATCAGGCCCAATACTGCCTAGAAGAATTATCTCGATCAGAGAAGCCAAAAGAAAAAAAAAAAAAAAAAAGAGTAACTCATTGCAACTATCCCTTCACACTGTGGCAGATAAATATCTGAAAAAAAACCTGGATCTTTCTACAATGCTTACAAGGACCGGAGGACCTCATTTTTAAGGGCACTTCTCAGTGACCCCTTCTCTAAAGTGAGTTCTCGCCCTGTAAGCCAACTGTTTTTAATACACTCAACATCTCTCATCTGGAGAGCTGGAATATCCCTTTACTGGCTTTCCTGCCTCACATTTTCTATTGTAAAGGACATCACCGGACAGTCTTTCCGAAAGATCCTATGGTCATACAGTCATACAGGACTCCTTATTGCTGTATTACAAGGTCAAGGCTCAGCCTGGCTTTGAAAGTTCTTGGTAAGATGACTTCAGTGTATTTCTCCACTTCCTCCTCTTCCACTCACCTCACTCACCTGCCCGACCCTCACGCCACAAGCCTGGTTGCCTCACTGTCCCCGACACACCTTCACTGATCTCACACACATTCTCCCTGATCTCCAGACTCCTTCCTCCTTTATTCACTGACCCATAGTCAACTCAGTTTTTAAGTCACTGCTCATTTTCTCAGCTCCCCCATGAAACCTTCCGGAATCGCCCTGAGCCACAGACAACCCGTCCCATTTGAGCGTGTGGCACCCCCCGATCCCTCTGTAGGTAAGTGGTGCTTCTTGGATCCGTCCTAGGGGTTTCCAAGTCCCTGAGACACAAGTGTGCACTAACGCATCAGCTGGCAAATAAGAAACGAGGAATATTTAGAGAGTACACTGGAAATTGGGAAGGAAAAGAAGTCAGGGTGGAGATTTCTTTCTCAGCCCTCTTCCCCGTAAAAATATCAATACAGAAAGAGCAGATCCAAGCCAATACCTTGATGCTATGCAGGGTCTCCGATGTGGACAGGATGGTGACATTTTGGAAGGTGTCCTTAGCTTGCTATGGAGGGAAACATAAAGACAGACACAAGCCATGAGTACTCCATGTCCCCCTGAGACTCAAAGGATAACGAAAAGGAACTTGCTCTTCAAGTTAAGACAGAAGATGAGACACACTCCCTTGCCCACACCTTTACCCTGAACCCATACTCACGATGGTTTTTTTGATTTCTTGGAAAGTCTCTGCGATATGGTGTACGTCCATGGAAATCAGACACCTTCTCAGACCTCGGGAGTGCACTGAGTACAGGAAGAACGTAGCAGCCACGAGCCAGAGGGAAACACGCTGTGCCTTCATGTCCTACAGGAATGGGGGGAGGTCAGCTGCCCAGCCGAGAGGGGAAAGCAATGGGGACCCCCAACCAAGCTCCCCTCTGGACTTCGCAAGGCACACCAGACAGCAGCCAAGAACACAAGACTCAGTACCTCAGCCTTGTGGAGTTCATGGTCATGTGTCTCCTCCTCTGGTTTTCTTGAATCAATTGAATGAGCGCTCTCCCTCCCCCGGCGCCCCACCTTTACCCCAGAAAGCACAATATGGTGCTCTCTCAAGTCTGTTTGTGTGCTTATCACTCCATTATGACTCAACAGGGCTCATTTTGTCAACAGTGATGAAAAGCATTGTTTTTAATAAATTAAATAGGAAAAACAGGGTTGGTAATATGCCCTAGGAATTAGGCAACAGATCTGAAAAACCCTAAAAGCACATTTTTTTAATGTTTGCTCCCGAAATAGGCAACATCCTTTTGTTATAACCCCCCGATGTGTATCTGCTTAAAATCATCTGTCTGAAGCCAACTATGAAGATGTCACCTTCCGGAGAAGATGGGAAAGGGAGGCACAAGACACCTCCAAACAACTAATTAGCCACAGTGAAGAGAGAGAGGGGGGCCAGTTGGCGGCTTCCCCTCTGTCACCCACTGAGCCAGGGGCTGTGAGGGACCTGTTTGCAGCTGGCTCGTTCTAGGAGGGCCAGACTCTTCTAATCCCGTCGCCCTCCCTGCCTCTGTCCTCTCTGCCCCTCCCGTGTGGCCACTCTGTGGTGTCATACAGACACAGGGAGAAAAGTCTCTTCCCCTAGGGCTTAGCCTTAAAGAGAAGGCTTAGGACAGCACGTGTGATGAGACTAGCCCTCTGCCCAGCATTCTCCACAGTGTGCGCCCAGAGCTCTTGCTTCCAGCCGTGTGCATGCGTGTGCATGCGTGTGCGTGCGTGTGCGTGCGTGCGTGTGCGTGTGCGTGTGTGTGTGTGTGACCTGCGGCCGTGCCAGCTGCGGGGGTTGTGGACCCCCCCGCACCCACCCACTCCTCACCGTCGCTCCCCATGCCGGAGCTAGAGACGTGTGTGCGAGAGCGTAAGCGTGAGCAGGCCCCGCTCCCCACCACCATTCCCCAGTCTTCCTTGTAACTCCCAGGCTCTTCTCCAAAAAGCCAAGAAAGAGCAAATCAAAAACCATTTTGCCTCATGTCATAGTAACTCGGCATCATCCGCACCAGTGCACAGCTGTAGAAGGGACCTCACCGTGGAGCAGGCATCGTGCCAAAGGGCTTCATTCCTCTTTTTTCCAACCTGTCTCTTTCTGGCAAAACAGGAAAACAGACCCCCATCGGCAGGGAAGACTGCAGAGTCCCCCACAGCTCTATCCCCGCCTCGAGATAACTAGGACACTTCTAGAAAGTCAAGTGACTGGGAAGAGAACACGGTTTTTCCTCTGACAAGATGACTCTCAGAAGCAGCGGGACGTCCTCTGACCACCCCATGCCGGGACCCTCAGACACTGTGCAGAGGACGAAGATGCCTCCCTTAGCTCGGGTAGGCGAGCCCGGACATCTTGGCCGATTCAGAAACACTAGCAGCTACTGTTTATCATACGTGCCACGTGTGGGGGGTATTGTGCCGAGCGTTTCCCACAATTTTCTTATTGAATGCTCACAACCACCCTGAGAAGTGAGTTGTTTCTGTCCCCATTCTCCCCAAGACGAAACCGACACAGAGAAGTGAAGACGCCTGCCCACGGTGGGCAGCCAGCAAGCGGCAGAGCCAGCGCTGGAAGACAGGCGGGCTGGCCCTCGAGCCAGCTGTCCTTGCCGCCACACCATCCACGGACAGTTAGCATTCCCTCCGAGACTCAGCTGGATATCCCAGCAGCTTCCCTGCCACCAGACAGGCAGGAGCGCCTTTCTGATCCAGTCCCACTGAACCAGCAGTGCTCGTTCCATTTAAAGAGCTATTTAATACTGCAAAGCCTTATTTTAAGAAAGAAAAGATATCAAATGCCCAGCACAGCTCCTAGAACAAAAAGCTTAGAGTAAATATTAGATTCCTTCCTCTTCTCTTCCCTCCTGCCCTCCTTCTTCCCCATTCTCCGTCTTTTCTCATTGAGAACAAGGTACTAGGAGGTTCGTCCTCTCTATGGAGCACCCTTCCCCATCCTACAAAATACCAGGCCGTACGCAAGGTCGACAGGCCACCTCTCTGCAGCAGCAAGGGCCGAGGACTGGGACAGTGTGTCTAAAAGCCTCCAGCGAAGGGCCGCGAGAGCCTCACCTCTCACCAGGTGCTTCCAGGCCGCTCCTGTGTCTTCTCTGTCTGCCCTTCGCCACTCGGAAAGGGCTGGTCACTTTTATGCAGGTGGATAAGAGGAAATGCTGTCAAGGTTTACTGGGTGGGTCCGCCTTTGGGAGATTATTTTTCTCCTTGTTTCCTTAGTATCTCATTTCCTTAATTGTTTTCTTGCTTCTTTGAGATACAGCTGATTAATCATTATTAAGAAATGCCTTTTTCTTCTGGGTCTTGACATGCAGTTTCTAGGAAGAATAAACTCCCCAATCTCCATGCAAATGAGAATTTCTTGCAATTCTGTGTCCATACAGAAAAATCCAAGTTAGGTCACTTTCCTGAGAGCTGTGGCATGTCACCAACCGTACCCTGCAGGCAGACTCAGGAAAGTACTCTCTGCCGGCCCCACCCTGACAGCAGCCAGCCCCAAGAGACGCTGCAGGTGTCCTTGGTCCCGGCACCCTTCTTCTGCCCGATGCCTCATACAGCTGTAGAGCACCTTTTTGTGCCAGGCCCTAGTGAAATGCTCTACGTGCATCCTTTTGTTTAACCTTATGGGAAACCTCTTTTTCCCTTTCAGAAATGTATTTATTTGGCCATCATCTCTTTCCTCTTTCTCATGTCCCTTGGAGGGCCCTTTCATCTCGATTAATGCAGGGAGAGAAAATGGGAAGTAGAAAGTGAGAAAATGAGGAAGTCGAGGGGCTTAGCAGCCAGTGGCTAATGGACTTGATCCACGATAAGTACTCCATAAATATTATTTATCCCGATGCCATGTGCCAGGCACCTGGAAAAGAAGACACCTTTGTTAGGAGCTGATAGGTGTCTCTCTGTTGCTTCTGGCAGGGAGAAAGGAGCTCTCTTGGGTGCAGAGATCTCCCACCCACCCACCCCTGCTTCCCTGCAGAGGGGCTGGGCAGGAGGGTAGCTGCTGGGCTCCCGGCACGGCCTGAGCCTCCTGGCTCGTAGCTCCCAGATGGCCCCACATGCTATGTGATTGCAAAACTGTCCCTTCTGGCTCTCACCCTGTATTCAACCCCTCGTGCGTTCAGACTGTATGTTCTGACCCAGCTTTCATTTCAGGGCAGAGATGTCATATCAGGGAACTTGCTGAAGAAGGAAAAATATGCGATGTGTTTATAGCTTCTCTCCAGCACACAGTTCATCCTAGTAGCTGGGACTAGAGCTGCCCGCCTCTGCCCCCTGCGGCTGGCAGACTGAAGGCAAGCCAGCTCAGCTCTGAGCCTCTGTTTCTTCCTCCGTGAAATGGTGCTAATCGTGCCTACTGAATACTCGCCGTGTGGGCAGGGCATGTAGATTTAAATGACCTAGCATGTAATAGGAGGTTCAAAAATGGTAACATTTGGGGTGGCTGGATGGCTCAGATGGTTAAGCATCAGACTCTTGATCTCAGCTCAGGTCATGATCTCGGGGTCGTGAGTTCAAGCATGGGCTTCATGCTGGCTATGGAGCTTACTTAAAAATTTTTTTAAATTTAAAAAATGGTAACCTTTGTTATTAATTTTATAGTCCCCTTTTGAGGCCCTAAATTGGGAGGAAGGAGAGACAATGAGAAATGATTTCCCTCCAACCTAAGCCTTGCTGCCTAACAATATAATACTTAAAGTAAGAATACCGATTATGATGGAACAGCATCCCTTCCAGGATTGCAGTCAAACCATGGATTTGATCCATAAATGTGGAGCTTTGTCTAACCTTAGTGTTGGATCATCTAGAACCAGTTGACCCATAGTTGCAATACCAGAGCTCAATTTTCCATCTGGTACATGGGGAAGCAGAAAGAATGTGAAGGAAGACTTTCGAGCCAGAAAGGAGAATGCTCTGAGCTTGACGTGTGCTGGACACAGCTCTCTCACGCCTTCCAACCCCCCGTCCCCACCCACTATCCACTCCAACTTCATGAACTGTTCATGGTGGTGCCAAGGTAATTTCTTCTTCATAAAACAGTGCAGCTGGCCCACTCCTCTAAGTGCTAAATCCTGGACCTCAGACAAAAAATGAGCCACGCATTGCACAACTCCAGAGGGCACCATGCCCATTGTCTTTTATGGGAATGAGGCTCCATTTAGTTGAGTGGTGGGGCCCTACTGAGTGATCTGAACAAAATGGATAGGGTCTGTATGAATGATTTTGAGCATATCATTGTGAGAATGATAAAGGGCCTGTAAAAGAAAGAAATGTTGGTACTGATGAATGGATATTCTATCTGGGAAGTACATAGGAACATAAAAAGAATATAAGTGTTTAAATGTCTTGATAAATACATTTGGATTGTAATGATATGTTTGGAATTTGTATATAGCTATGAAAATAGAGCAAATAAAGGATAAATTTCTCAGTCCTTGGGGACTTTAAACTTAAAAAGTGTCTCCTTTGTTTGGGATTTAGAAATGAGGGTCAGAAAGGATAGCAGAGAGCACCCAGTTCGGCATTCCCATTACAGCAATGAACAAATGGAGGCATGAACCAGCACTCCGGCCACACAGTGAGGAAGCGGCGCCCTGTTCTCAGACCTCCATCTGTTGACTTCTAGCTCAGTGCCCTTCCTAACGCCATGCTGCTTTCTTATCTTAGGATCACATGGAGTGGAACAGAACTCTGGGGAACCTCAAGCTTGTTTAGCAGGAGAGGTGGTGTAACTCTCCCAAGCCAAGATGTTCTGACTTGCCTTCACCCAGGAAGTCCATGACCTAAGGAAATCTGAACTGGCTGATCCTGCCTAGTGGGGGAGGGAAGGACAAATTGGGTAGCTATACTACAAGCACGTGACCGTGCCTTCCCCTTTCTCACCCACCGGACTCGCAGTCGAGTCCTGCTGATCTAGAGCCTCAGATCCTGTTTGACACCTTATGCCAATGGATTCTACAGGTCAAATGGCATGAAATATAACCCCTATGGAGACTGGGGAGGGGGAGCCAAGGACGGGTAATGGAAGAGTCCAAGCATTGCCTCCCCATTCCTTTCCTGGATCACTGACCTGGTCTCATTCCCAACAACGCTTCTTCTCCTAGGAAGCCAGACTTCCTAAAGTGCAAACCCAGTCTTAGTTCTCCCCAGCCTAAAACTCCCAGCGTGGCTCCCAGGGGCTACTAGGATAAAGGGATAGCCTGTCCCGATAGAACTTCAGAACCATCACAATCGGAGTGTCCACATCTTCAACTTCATCTCTCTTGATGAGCCCCAAACACCTCACTGCCCCTTCTCACTTAGAAAGCTCTCCCCTTGCATTTTCTGCTTTGCAAATGCTATCCAGCTTTCAAGACTCAGCTCTGGTGTGACTTCCTGTGTGAAATCTCTCCCTTCCTCCTTTCCCTCTGCCCTCTCCGTCCTCCTCCCTACCTCCACCCTAGTTGAATTGACTCCTCTTTCTTTTGTATTCCCACTAGATGGATACCAGGTGCCCAGCTAACTGTGAATTTCAGATAAGCACATTTAAGTGTTCATCCATCTAAAAGTTAACAGGGCTCCTGTATTTTCATAGTCGAATCTGGCAACCTTACACCAAACAGTCTATAGAATTCAACCCCAGCCAGGGGCAGACCCAGCTTGTATGAGGCCTGTAGCTCATATGATCAGGAAGGGAGGGTACTTTTTAAGAAAATAAATTTTAAAATAAAAGTACAAAATTAGGGACTAAGGTGAATCTTTATTTAGAATGATAAAAGAATTCATAACAAATTACAAATTTTAAATGCTGACAAATACCACACACCACAAAATCCAGGAAGATAACGGAACACTTTTATCAATTAACTACATAACATCTCTTTGTTTGTTTCGTCTTTGATGATAATTTTTAAAATGTTATTTCCTATGAAGAGAATAAAAAGAGAAGCCTGTCTTTTCTCTTGTATGGTTGTCCAGAATTGGGTTTCTGTCGTTGATAGTTGGAACGCATGACATACGTGACAGGTTCACAGCCTACACACATGGAAATTCTGATAATTTCTGTTTCACAAAGGTCCCATCAGAAGAGAAAAAAGTATCTGATTCATTTCTAACCATATATATTGCATTAGTGAATAAATATTTCTATGTTGACTAGATTTTAATGAAAACCAAATCTTTGGCTTACAGTTTTATATGCCTGGAAGAATTTTCAACACACTTCCTTCTGTCTCCATACGTCTCAAACCTTGCTTCTCTTCTTCTCTGCTCGCACACTTCCAGTAACAAGAATCATCACCATGGCTGGAAGGAGTGTTCCCGGGGCTATTCTCACACCAGAATGGTGTGAGATATCTCACCCACAATCCACTAGCGATATCTTAACCACATACAGATGTGATTATAAGCCATGGAAATATATCTCGATAAAGGCAAAATGCATCCCCAAGTCAACTAACTACTCCTTAGCCAGATCCCTCAGGTACTGTGGCGTCTCTAATATCACCCGCCATGAGGAGAAGTCAGAGTGAAAAAGGACACTGATCTTAACGGATTAGGCTAACATACCTTCGTCTCATGGATTTTACAAGAATATATGACATGCGAACTTTGCTAAGACCCATCCACAGGCTTGAAAGGAGCCCATCCATGCAAGTAAGGGACCTGAAGCTTAAACTTCCTTAGCTAAACAGTAAATGTCCACCGACCACAGACTCCAGGATAGTACATTGCATTTATTTGTATTTTGTAATTTAATTTTTATTTTTAATCAAGGATGACCATGTGCATGATTTTAGAAGGCATATATATGATGAAAACTGCAGTCAGTGCCCCAGCCCTCCCTACTCCCTATTCCTATGCCCTGTAGGCAACAATTGACAACATTCAGGTTCCTCTTCTGCTACCTAGCTCCAGAATTCTAAAGAACATGCATTTACTGCTATCTCCTACTCTTCGTTTCACAAGCGATCCATCAACTTACTACAATGGAAGACAAAAATTTAGTTCTTGTGTAACATTCCGTGCCAACATGCTCACTTCCCTCCCCTGTCCTGTCAGGATAAACATATCACAGTTGCACTTCTTTCCAGGCAACGTGTCATGAAAATCCCCCCAAGGAGGCATGAGCCATGGGGAGAAGGCAAAGTCCTGTTCTCGGGCCTTTGTCTCTCGACTTGCTCCAAGAAGAACCAGAAGAATAGTATCAAATCCAAATGTTCCATGTGCTTTTCATTCCATTCGCTTACATTTCTCACGGTCACGAACTCAGAATTCACAGACCGAAGGAGCTGGATGAACAGGAATAGCTAACAACTGTTAAGCATGTTTATTAGCCCAGGCACGGTATTAAGCCCCTATCTACGTTATCGCTTTTGATCTTCCTACCTGCTCCAGGAGATAGATGCTATGTTTGTGTCTATTGTTTCAGCTGTGGAAGCTGACACCTGGCAAATGCTTCACCCCGGGGCACCGGGGAGCAGGTGGCAGAGCTGAGTGCGATCTAGGCAGCCTGGCTCCAACACTCCCACTCTTAACCCCTTCGCTCTACCAGACATGAAGAAGCATCTGGTTCAGGCTTCTCATTTACAGATGAGGAAACAGCTGAGGCTCCGAGAAGGGAGAAGCGTCTTGTCCAAAGCCACACAGCTGAATAGTGGTGGACTGGGGACCCATATCCCTGAACTCTAGATCCAGTGCTCTTTTCATTCACTCGACCATTGTCACTTCTTCTGGCTTCTTCCTACAAATATAGAAATCTTCCTAAAATTAAATTAAAAAAAAAAAAAAGACATCTCTTTTGCAGAGCAGCAAATGGTATAGAAAATATGGCTTAAGAGGAGCCTTCCCAACCAACAAATCCAGGCACGTCAGCAGAAACTGATTCTGTAGAAATCGGATGTGGTTTTTCCCTTATTGGTAAAATGAACCGTGTCAGTTAAAAAGAGCTGTTCCCACGGGCACTGGGAGCCAAGGAGTTCCTGGGAAACACTTCATCTCAAGAGACCTAGGGGGAGAAGAAGGTTGAACTGGAGGCTGTTGACTTACCCTATAGTTATAGTTCGCGGGCAGCAGAGTAAGGGCTCACGGATCTGAAATACTTGAGGTGGGAGAGCAGGCAGGCGGGAAGACTACATCTTGTGTCCACATCGTCTCCTGGAGGAAACCCCAACCAGCAGCACCCATCACTGAATCATCCCAACTCTTAGGATCCTGTCTATTCGGAAAGCCAGAGGTTTTGCCTAGACTTCCTTTCCTACGGGATGGTCTCCACTACTTCTATCCTAGGGGAAGGTTGGATTAAACCTCCACCATATTCCACGTACAGAGTCATTCCATCTGGCATGCTTAGTGGAAGCCAGCTGTTGGCATCTCTTAGCAGTGAGCTAGGAGGGGCATCTGGGCGGCTCAGTCTGTCGAGTGTAGGACTCTTGATTTCAGCTCAGGTCATGATCTCAGGGGTGTGAGATTGAGCTCTGCACTACGCTCCACGCTCAGCATGGAGTCGGCTTGAGTTTCTTGCCTTCTGCTCCTCCCTCCCTCCCTGCCCCACTCATGTTCTCTCTCTCTCTCTCTCTCTCAAATAAATAAATCTTAAAAAAAAATGCTAGCTAGGATTTTCAGCTTATGGCTCAAACTTAAAATATGCACGTCCTCCCAGAATCTTCTTGCTCCTCTCCATTCTTTTCCACTTGGTCTCCTCTCAACACTTGTGAGCTCACTCTGTGCTCTGTTCATTTTCACTTTGAGTTATTTGAGCCACTCCGAAATCTCCTTCCCATCAGACTTGAAGCTTGAGCATGACTGAGACTGTGTCTCCTCCATCAGAAAATACGTTCCAGCTAGCAACCAGATGGCTCCTTTCCTAAATCAGCCTTTTGGTTGGGGAACATAAGGTCAAGTTCTTGCTAGGATACAAACTCCATGATGGCAGGGATCTTTTCTGTCTTGTTCATTATTTTGCCTCCAAAATGTAGCACATAGTAGATATTCCATGAATGTCTATTGAGTGAATGCATGAATAAATAGCAGATGATGGAAACTTCCAAAAGCACAGAAAATTGCAGAGTTTTTTGGTGTTTCCTCACAGCCACCTGTAAGTTCTGGTGAATTCATCATGGAGAGTTTGCCCACTAAGCTGGTTGCCCAGTAGGGAAGGGTCCCCGGATTCATACACAGAAGAAAAGAAACATGTTTCTTCTGTGCCCCTTAGGTGAAGTCCTACCATAGAAAAATCAAAGAGGTTGGGTGCAAAGGGTTTGCATGCTTCTCTCCCAGTGTCCACAACAATCAGCCCCCAGGAAGAAGTGGAGGTAAGCAAACCCTGAATGTGGAAGTGTGGAATTGTACAGGTGTTTTTCTTTCAGTATACGCATCTATGTTAGAGATTAAACAAAACATGGTATCAGAAGGAAAAATTTTGAATGTGACATTTTCTAGATATTAAAGAAGTATCAAACAGGAAGAGAAAAAAATTGAATTTAGCCAGTTATATCAAAGTAAAATTCATCATTTTGTCAAATGCACTCGAAGCACAATAACACTTAAGCACATTTTAAGTGTCAGATTAACTCACCATCCCTAAGCTTTTCTTGTAGCACGATCATGGTTTAAGCACAGAAAAAGTTAATGATGCCCAGTCACAGATCCAAGATGTCTGCCTTGTTCCTTTGAGAAGTTTGTGAAATATATGGAATGACCCCCCCAAAATGTGCAAAACATACAAACTTTCTCTCTGATGTCCATCCATGAACAATCAGGAGTCCATAAGCTCTAAATTTAAAACCTTAAAAGACTTGGGTTTGGGTCTAATTTTGACACTTGCTGACTGTATAATTTTGGACAAGTGAACCTCTGTGCCCCATTTCCTCGTCGGGAGAAGTGGGGTTGATAATTCCTGCCCGGCCCTCCTATGTTACAAATCACGTGCCACACCCATGTGTAAGGGGTGAGAAGGAACAGAGTGAGGGCATTCATCTGGAAAGAAAGAATTGCCTTTTCTCTCTACCTGTTTACCTAAGAGTAGTTCATAACATGCTCAGTGATGAAAGCCACAGAAAGAGACAAATCTGATGTTGAAAGGGAGCTGCCACTGGGCTTTTCGATTGAGTTTTTTCATTAGTCCTACCTAAAGAAGAGTCTTTCCAGGGTGGGAGGCTTGCACCATCTCTCCCCTAGGAGAAAGCCAGAGAATAATTTCTGGCCCCCATAGGTCTATAGGCCCCCACTGACATTGGAAAAGCCAAATGATGTTGAGTTATGGAATAAGCCTGGACTTAGGGTGACCAACCATCCCAGGTTGCCGGGGATTGAGAGGTTTCCTGGGACACAGAACTTTCAGTCCTGAAGATGGGAATCTCCTAGGCAAACCAAGCAAGCTGTTCACTACAAGTTTGACTGAGAAAGAAGGGCCAAATTTGAGATCTGCCACCTAGTAGCTGTGCAACCTTGGGCAAGTCCCATAAGGCTAACCTCACTTAGCCTCAGTGCTCTCATCTAGAACATGGGGTAAATAAGGACAAAACAGCATAACATATAGGTCCACTCCTAGCTTCTGAGATCCAGCCCCCACTCGGTCTCTGTGCTCAGTGGGGAGTCTGCTGGAGATTCTCTCTCTCCTCCCCCTCTGCCACGCGCCCACACCGCACCCCTGCTAGCGCTCTCGCTCTCAAATAAATCAATAAAAATAAATAAAAGAAAATGAAAGAAAAGAAAAAATTAATCCTTGTTTTGCTAGGGAAAATTTGTGGAGACTACAGAAAAGAGGAAGGAAAGAAAAGTGGTCACTCACAGGCGTTCTCTCCAGGAATAATCTCGTTGTCTTTTTTTTTTTTTTTTAACTTGGATCACCGAGAGAAGAATGTTTGGAGGGTGCACACAATGACCCCTATCCCTACGCCCCAACCCCCACAAGGGCCCTAACCTGAGCCACTGTAGTCACTCATACATTCATTCAACAAACACCCATTGGGCCCCTGTGATGTGCCAGGCACTGAGTTAGGTTCTGAGGACGGTGGCAGACAACACGAACAGCCCCGGCCCCCCACAGACCTCCCAGTGGTAGAAGAGACAGGTCATTAGCCAGTCACAGCCACCACATTGCCCTTACCACCCAAGAGCTGGCCTCTGTGCTAAGCACTTTTTAAAAAAGATTTATTTATTTGAGAGAGAGAGCACGCGTGGGTGTAGGTAGGCTCCCCACTGAGCGAAGAGCCCCATGCAGAGCTCTGAGATCATGACCTAAGCTGAAACCTAGAGTTTGACACTTACAACCAACGAGCCACCCAGGCCCCCTTGTGCTAAACAATTTTAATTATCATTTTATTTGCTCTTTTTAACCCTGTGAGGAGGTCCTATTCTCACCCACATTACACAGATTGAGGGAACTTAGGTTAAAAAAAAAAAAAAAGCTTAAATATTCGGACAAGAGCCTATTGCATTCGTGAGGGAGAAGCTGGGGTCCGGGCCCACAGAGTCTGACTCCAGAGTGGGGTGAGGATTAGGATGGTGCTGCCCCGGGAGACGCCGTATGGTCAGAGAACAGCTCCTGAGGAAGTGAGGTTTACCTGGAAACACAAGACAGAAGTACCAAATTGCGTTCTTTCCTCCAGACCACCCGCCAGACTCCAGCAACCCCCCTTCAGGACTCCCACCCTATTTTTGCCCCTAGCGTGGTTCTTGGCCTTACAGCTGCCATTCCTACATGCCTTACTTCTCCGCCCTTTCACCCTGGGTGTTTCCCCATCAACCTTTCTCAGACTCCCTCGGGCACCCGAGCTTCTTACCCAAGACCCTGCTCTGTCTCGTTCTCTCAGGGGCATCTTGGAAATTCCGCCTTTCTCCTCACCACCCAAATTTTCAAGCTTAGCCCAGAGCTCTGGTTTTCCCAGCACCAAATATTAATCACGGTTCAGGCCCAAACTGCCAAGCTCAGGTTTCCCCAAATTCCTGGGCGGGTGGGGCAGGGACGTGACTGAGGAAGAATCTGGGACTTTTTAGCTGCTGGCCATCCCAGAAAGGCAGGGCAGGAGCCAGGCCTGAGGAAACTTGAAGAACCAGGCACCCCTACCAAGTTAAGGGGCAGACCAAGCCTTCTCCCCAAGTGTAATTGGCTTTCCTTCCAGAGGGTCTGCTTTCCCTCCTGCCCCAACGACCCTGGGTTCAAAGGGCAAAGGGAAAGTGGACGCTGATCCCAGGGAGCAGACACCAGAGCAGTCTGTCACGGCTCACGTCTGCCTCTCCTTAGCTCTGCCAGGCCTGGGGAAGCTCGGGAACAGCTGGCAGGTGGCGAGCTTGCATCCACCTGCCGCAGTGGAAGCCGGCAGGAGAGAGAGAAGTCGATGGCACTGGATGGGGGACTAAGCTTTTGCCAAGAGAAAGACACACCCAGACTGTTAGGCTCGCACACTTCCTCTTCCCGAGGATTCCTCTTTCGGGAATTCTAACCTCAGGGAACTCCCAGAGCCTGAGGAGGAGGAGGGGGAGGAGCATGTGGGAAGGTACTGAAGTCACTCGAGGGCTCCTTCTAGGGAAAAGCCTAATGAGGGAGCAGAAAGAACTTTTAACAAGGTCAGCTCTTCCTCTGAAAGCTGCAGAAGTTGTCAGAGCTGCGGCAGCAAACGCTTACACCGTGCTTCCTGTGTGTGAGGCCCGGCTCAAGAACGCTGGCTGGACTCGCCCTCATTTAATCCAGGAGAACGTGCTCCCCTGAGGCCCTTTCCAGGTGTTGGGTCCTGCTGCTAATCTGGTAATTTGGAGAGCATTACATTTGGAGACTACTTTACAAAATCTGTTTTATCATCCCATCGGTCATCGATTCCGCACACTGAGCATCTGCTGTATCCCACTGAGGACACAGGGTTCTTCTCTTCAAGTGCGAAGAGTCTAGTGGGAAAGACAGAAATGAAAAGAACAATCCATTATAGAAGGATAAGTGCTTTAACGAAGGGAAAGCCGTGCTCTGGGAAAATCGTGGAGAGTTACTTAATGCGAACTGAAGTGTGTGGGGGTAGGGGTTATCGGAGGAGGCTTCCCGGTGGTGGTGACACATTGAGTCTTCAGGGATGTGTAGGAGTTAGTCAAGGACAGAGAAGGAAAGCCATGCTAGGGAGAGGCACGAAGGTGCCTGAGAATGGCAAGTATGGGAAACACATGTTGGTGGACGTGGGCAGTTTGGAAGTGGGGCGGGGGGCAGGAAGGCATGAGGCAAGATCACGAGATCCTCAGAGTTTACACTTCATGAGATGTGTCAGAGCACCTCACTGTGCCAGTCCCCAGCTGTCCTTCAAGCCACCCCAGCTGAGGCCACGTGGAGTAACCACTGCCCAGACAACCACTAACCTACTTTCTGACGGAATGAATTAGTTTGGGTTTCCTAGTATATCATATAAATAGCATCATGTAATATACAGTCTTTTTTGGTCTGGCTTCTTTAACTCCATATAATTCATCCAGGAGATTCATTCATCGTGTTACATGTATGAAAATTCATTTCCTGGGGCGCCTGGGTGGCTCAGTTGGTTAAGGGTCTGCCTTCAGCTCAGGTCATGATCCTGGAGTCCTGGGATCGAGCCCTGAGTCGGGCTCCCTGCTTCTCCCTCTGCCTGCTGCTCCCCCTGCATGTGCTCTTTCTCTCTCTCTCACTCCCGCTCTATCTCAAATAAATAAAAACTTTAAAAAAAAAAAAACAAGAAAAAGAAAAGTTCATTTCTCGTTATTGTTGAGCAGTATCTGTTGTACGGATATACCACAATTTCTTTATTCACTTACCTTCTAATGGACATTTGGCCTGTTTCCAGTTTCAAACTATTGCAAATAAAGCTGCTATGAACATTCGTGTAAAGTTTCTGTACGGACATATACTTTCTATTCTCTTGAGTAAATGCCGTAGAGTGAAATGGTGGGATCATGTTGTAGACATCAGTTTACATTTTGGTGAAGTCGCTGTTCAAATCTTATGCTGTTTTTAAATTGAATTGTTTGTTTCTGTTCTTTTTTTTTTTTTTTTAGTACGAATCCTTTATTGTCCTGTAAGGTCGTGGCATAAAACAATATGGGACGCTTCACGAATTTGCATGTCATCCTTGCACAAGGATGCTAATCTTCTCTGCATCGTTCCAATTTTAGTGTAGATGCTGCTGAAGTGAGTGCAAATTGTTTCTTAATATAAAATTTAATATAAAGTTCATATTTTCTGAATACAAGTCTTTTATTAGATACATGATTTGCAAATATCTTCTTCCATTCTGTGACTAGTCTTTACATTCTCTTATTAACAGTGGCTTCTGAAAAGCA
This sequence comes from Potos flavus, assembly GCA_028534135.1. Classification (NCBI taxonomy): domain Eukaryota; kingdom Metazoa; phylum Chordata; class Mammalia; order Carnivora; family Procyonidae; genus Potos; species Potos flavus. Next base: position 30,377,462 of record CM052893.1, read on the forward strand.
GACGTTTTTAATTTTGGCAAAGTCCTATTTATCAACTTGTTCTTCTTTTATGGATTGTGCCCTTGTCGTCGTAGCTATGGAATCTTTGTTTAATCGAAAATCACCAAGACTTTGTCTTTTCTTCCAGAAGTTTCATAACTTTAAGTCGTGTACTTAAATCTATGATCCATTTTTTTTAAGATTTTATTTATGTATTTGACAGAGAGAGAGATCACAAGTAGGCAGAGAGGCAGGTAGAAAGAGAGGGGGAAGTAGGCTCCCCACTGAGCAGAGAGCCCGATGCGGGGCTCGATCCCAGGACCCTGAGATTGTGACCTGAGCCGAAGGCAGGGGCTTTAACCCACTGAGCCACCCAGGCACCCCTCAACTTCAGTTTCTGATTGTTCATTGCTGGTATACAGAAACACAATTGATTTTTGTACCTTAAGAAACACAATTTTTTGAATATTAATCTTGTATTCTGCAGTCTTGCTTGACTCACTTATTAGCTCCAGGAACCTTTTTGTAGATGTTATCGAATTATCTATGTAGACTACGAATAAAGATAGTTTTACTTCTCCCTTTCCAGTCTGGATGCCTTTTATTTTATTTATTTATGTTTTTGCCTTATTGCAGTGGCTAGAATCTCAAATACAATGATAAATACAGGTGGTAAGAATGAATATCCTTGTATTGTTTCTGATATTAAGAAGAAAGTACTCAGGCTTTTTTCATTAAGTATGATGTTCACTATAGGTTCTTCACAGGTGCCCTTAGCAAACTGAGGAAATTCTTTCCTAACACAGGCATTTGGTGCTATAAATTTCACCCTAAATATTGCTTTAGTAACATTCTGCAAAGTCCGACATGTGGTGTTTCTGTATTCATTCAGTTCAAAATACATTTTATTTTCTCCTTTGATTTATTCTTTGATCCAAGGGTTTTTTGTTGTTGTTTTTTTTTTAAGAAGTACATTATTTAGTTTCCAAATATTTGGGGATTCTTCAGATATCTTTTTCCTGCTGAATTCTAATTTAATTCCATTGTGGTTAGAAAACGTAGGTGTGTGTGTGTAATCTTCAATTTGCTCTTGACTAGTGTTAGCATGGTGTATCTGTAGGCATCTTCTGCATTGTTTTTTACATTTAACTTATTTGTGTGTTTAAAGTGTGTTCCCTGTGGACAGCATATATTTGGGTCTCTCTTTTTTTTTTTAATCCCAGCTGATGAGTTTTGCTTTTTAACTGGGGTGGTTTACATTTCATGTGATTATTGACAGGACATGTGATTATTGATGGCTAGGTGTCAGTCTATCCTCCAGCTATTTATTTTTTATTTGTACCGTCTGTTAATGCTTTTCCCCCTCTTTTTCTGCCTTCTTTTGATTTCATTGAGTTTATTATTATTATTCCATTTTATCTTCTTTGTTGACTTATCACATGTAACTCTTTGTTTTGTTTTGTTGTGTTAGTGGTTGCCCTGGAGCTTAGTATACATCTTTGAGTCATTACAGTCTTCCTTCAAATCTGGTATCTGGCATCAGATACCACTTCATGTAAAGTATAGAACTGTATAATAGCATATTTCCATTTCTCCCCTCCCAATCTTTATGCTATCATTGCCATATTTTACTTGCACTGTAATGAACTCCAAAATATATTACTGCTATTTTTTAAAAGATTTTACTCATTTACTTATTTGAGAGCTAGGCAGTGAACATGAGCAGAGGGAAGGGCAGAGGCAGAGGGACAAGCAGACTTCCTGCTGAGCGGAGAGCCTGACAAGGGGCTTGGTCCTAGGACCCCAGGATATGACCTGAGCGGATGGCAAACACTTAACTGACTGAGCCGCGCAGGCATCCCACATTACTGCTATTTTTAAACATTTAGTGTTTAAAGAGATTCTTAAAAGAAATAATCTGATACATTTATTTATGTAGTACCATTTCCAGTGTTCTTTGTTTCTTTGTGTACATTCAGATTTCCACTTCCTATCATTTTTCTCCTGCCTAGAGGGCTTTAACTGTTCTTGTAATGCAGATCTTCTGCCAATGAATTCTTTCAACTTTTGTATGTCTGAAAAGGGCTTTCTTTTACCTTCAGTTTTGAAAGATATTTTCAGTGAGTATAGAATTCTAGATTGACACATGTTTTGTTTTGTTTTGTCTTTTTCCTTTCGGTACTTTAAAGATAATGCTCCACTGTCACTTGCATTCTTTCCAAGGAGGGTTCTGTTATCATCTTTATCTTTGTTCCTCTGTACATAGTGTGTCTTTTTTCACCTGGCTGCTTCTAAGATAATGTTTGATTATGATTTGCCTTGGTGTCGTTTTCTTGCTAAGACTGTGTGTTCCATTGGATTATGTTATTCCCATTTTGCTGTCTAATCTCCCAAATCATGTTGATGATCAGGTAGGACTGACCTAACCAAGAAAGCCATGTATATAACAATAAAAAGGGGCATATACTTCAACTCAGGATTTCAAAAGGACTTGTGTAACTGAACTATCCAGTGGAAAGAGAACTATATGCACTTTACCAGTTAACTGGGCCAGGTAAGCATTCTCAATAGCCGAATGTGGATTGCTTCTTCTGCTATTTTCTCTGTGGCAGTTTTAAACCATGCCCCTGCCCCAGATTCTTTGACATTCTTCCCACTGAGAAGTGAGATCTGTGTGTCCTGTCCTAGAATCTGGGTTCTGGGACCTCTTGACTAGTGGATTACAGCAGAAGCAACACTGCCAGTTTCTGGGCTCAGACCTGAAGATCCTGTCAGCTTCTTTTTCTTTCTTAAAATGTTTGTTCTTTGATCCCAGCCACTCTGCCATAAGTAACCCCAAACTGCCTGGAGAGGGGCCCACATGGAGAGAAGGCTCACAGCCCATCACCTTGGCTGAGCTCCCAGAGAGTCAGCACCAGCCATATGAGTAACACATTTCAAAAGTCGATCTGCCAGCCCCAGTCTAGCTGTTCCAGCTAGTACAGTGTGGAACAGAAGCAATCTGTCTGCAGCGAGCCCTGCCCAAAGTGCAGATCTGTGAACAAAATGAATGCTTGTTGTTTTAAGTTTCCTATGTTCTTACGGGATTTGTTACATACCGATAGATAAACAGAATGTCCTCCCTAAAGAACTGGATTCCTAAACCTGTGTCTCAGACAAGTAGCTTCTGCTCTGATCTACTGTGGTTTCCTTTTCCAACGTCTAAGCTTTTATATGACCTAAGGTGTTCTGCTCTCTTTTCCTTCTGTACCAGGATAATCCCGTCCTTCTAGAGGATTTACACTGCTATTTGTAGAAAGCACTTGTCCTTCAAATTTGTATGTGTTCAAAGTGTATTTTAATTATAGCTCTATTAACTGGTTTCTTATGAAGCTCTGATTCCCTCCATTACACTCCGTGGGCTCTGTGCGTTAATCATTGTCTCTTGCTAGTCTTCTAACCTCCACACTCTGCTTCGGCATCTATTTTCTCTTCCTAAACAATGTTCCATTTACTGGCTGCAATCTCTACCCATGTTAGCTTTTTAAACTCACATCTAATATAGGAGTCTTTATTAAAAGCTTCTGCCACTGAATCAGTTAGGGTTCACTTACAACCAGTTATTTGAATATGGAGAGTTTAATATATGTTAATACATACAAAGATCCTAACTAGATACCTGTATTAGTCAGACCTCTCCAGAGAAACAGAACCCAAACATCTTAATATGCATAAATAGATTTATTTCAAGGAACTAACTTACCCAGTTGTGGGGGCTAGCAGATCTGAATTCCGTAGAGCAGGTCAGCAGGCTGGAAATTCTCCAGCAAGAGCGAATGTTGCAGTCTTGAAGCAGAATTACTTCTTCCTCCGGGAAACCTCAGTTTTTGCACCTCAGATTTTGTCTTTCACCTGAGTGGATGAGGGGCACCCACATTATTGAAGGTAATCTCTTTTATCTAAAAGGAACCAATGGCGGATGTTTGACACATCTACAACGTATCCTAACAGCAACACTTGGATAGGTGTATATTAAATAACTGAGTACTATAGCCCACTTGACACATAAAACTAACCATCACAGTAACAAAAGGGTTAAAAGAGAATTAGAAAATATCGTGGAAGTTGCAACTGCTGAGATCTGAGGAAGCAAAACGAAGATTGAAGTTATTAAAACTTAGAAACTTAGTAGACAGACCATGAGGAACTGAAACTCAGACCTCTGAGTAGGAGGTATTGCTCAGCCAGTGTTAGTTGCCTGAGTTCAGAAGAGGGGACTCAGGAGACTGGGACCCAGATTTTTGCAGAAAGGCACTGGCTGGCTGTTGTTGGTGTCCCCAAGGAGACATAATGAAGCTGATTCTGCAGGTGTTAGAAAAACTGCAAACTGGATGCAGCTGCTGCTACAACACAAACACGCTTATGCCATGACGAAGTTTTGCTGGCGTAATACTCTCAGGAACTGCAAGCAGACAAGAAACCCTCAGGAAATATACAAGCAAGGAGCAAACCTCTTGCTCCTCCTCCAGCCTCACAGTCTCCACCTAGTGACCCAAACGGCAGAGCCATCTGATAAAGCAAAACTGTGGCTTTCAGAGTCCCTGTTCTAGAATCCTTGGTGCTCAGGGTCACCAAGGCTGCCAGCACCAAGAAGGAATCCCAGAAGTTCTGGGACTAGATGCCTGCCCACTCCCCCAGACGAAGTAAAGTTATTTTCCCATTCAAAATAAAGTGGTGAGTTTGAAACTGAGAGGCATCACGTAACTGATTCAGTAACTGATACAGTCCACTCCTCTGGCTATTCAGCAGCCATACCACTACTCTACAAATCATGCACTTTGCTATTACCACAAGAATCTTTGTTTCCTCCCCCAAATGCAACTTTTCTGCATAGAAACTAAGACAATATTGTCTTCTTCCCAAACCTGTAGAGTCTCAACTATCATTGCATCCATCCCTGAGTGGCATTGGTTATTTCTCAAATCCAATTTCACCTGAACAAATGTTTCCAAAAAACCAAATTCTAAGTTAACTGCCAATAAAACTTGTAAAAGTAACAAGGATAAGAAGGAGAGAGAACAATAAAATGATTAATATATATAATTATGTATCTATACACATATACATAATAAGCAAGTAACTGGTCATGAGGCCATAATTGATGATTATAACTTCTTTCTTTCACTACCCATTTCATATTTCCTTTGTCTTCATCCAGCATCTCAGATGGTTGGGGGTTTTTTTTGTTTTTTTTTTTTAATATGGTGGGGTAATCCATCTTGCCTAAAGGCTCTGAATCATCACTGGATATGCTTTGGCAGGGGTGGGTGGAAAAAGTGTCATCTTCTATTAACTTCTACTATCAGAATGAAAATTCACCCCAGAGAACACCCAGATTCCAAATAGAGTCCCCCACCCCCACTGAGTTGTTAATCAATATCAATCACCCCAGCCAAAAGAGTAACTCTCTTCTTTGCCTGTTGGTTTAGTAGCATGAGGAACACAAAATGGCCAGATGGCAGTCTCATCTTCTAAATCAATACAATATTGGTGTATGTTCTGGAAGAAGTATTGGTTTTTTGGGAATCATGACTCCAAATGAGCAGAGGTCAAAGTCACAGGGATCAGATGCAAAACATCTGTGGACAGGCTATGAGTTTTAGTAATGAGAAGAGCTAGTCCACTTCTGCCCCTGGTCCCCAGGCCCATGTAGACAGGCTATGGGAAACACAGATATATATATTTGTCTATGATTCCAAATATAATCTAGATCTTTTGAGGAAGAACTGTCCTTTCAAGATGTAATCTCTCAACTGGTACCATATCTTCGGTAATCCATTAAATCTTTCTACTAGGCCAGCTGCTTCTGGGTGGTGGGATATATGGCTATACCACTTAGTTCCATGGGCATGAATCCATCGCTGCACTTTTTTTTGAAATTACTGTCTTGATCAGAAGTAGCGTTGTATATGGTACACCATATTCTGTAATCGTAGATGATGCCGGCAGAAGATTCTTGGGCAGAAAAGCAGGTATATACTCAGAAAACCTGTCTTCTCCAAGGAGGAAAAAAAGTTTGCTCATGTCAATGATAGAAGGGAACAATTAAATTAATCCACCCCTGAGGGCTGGCTGGGCCCGTTAGAGAATGGTGCCATATCAGAGGCTTTGTGTAGTTGGCAAGTTAGGCATTCAGCAGCATTGCTGGTTAGAAAAACCTTGATTAGAGCAAATCACTGTTGTTGAGCTCACACATAACTCCATCCCTGCCATTATGGCTTCCTCATATACAGGTCCAGTAAGCAAGCACTTGAATAGCTGGGGAAAGATGTTAACTGAAGTCCACAAGATGAGTCATTTCATCCCCCTCCAATCAAGAGATGCTGAGTCTATAACTAACTTGGGTCTAGAAATTGGATGAGAAGTCACTCAAGCCAATTTTTTGGTCACCAGACTTTTTATACAGGTCAAACATTCTAATAGTCTATCAATTTTTTTCATTCCTCAGTGCACCATGATCAACTGCCCAGCTAAAGATCCCTAGTCTCAGAAGTTTGATTCCCACCCTGTCCATGGTGCCTTTTATGATAAATGTCCCCTTGTCTTTGGTGGTTAAGTTCTGCCATTTGACCTCTGCTATATGGGAATCCCTTCATTCCCACTGACATCAGTGAGCCCAACTCAGTGGAGGTGTTTCCACCACTCTACCTGGCTTACAGAAAACAGCATCTTCCAGAGTTTTCCAGAGATGCAGGCACTTGCATCGACAATGTATTTCTCAATGTTTTGTCCACTGGGCCTTCTGGTTGATGTATTTGGGGGGTAGGTGTGCAGATCCTGTGTGATAAAGTCTCTTTATCATTCCTTTCCTGTCTCGAATGCCTTCCTCTATATCCTGTCGGGGAAGTTCTAGCATTCCGACCTTATTAAACACATACCACTACTGAGTCCAAGGTTCTGTCAGCCAACCAAGAAAGTTTCAGAGCAACTTACAGTTGCAAGAACTAACACACTGAATCCAGAATATCTAATAAATGCACCCAATAGGTTTGATCTGATCCAGTGCCATAGTCCATCATCCTTAGTCTACCACCCACAGAACATGCTTCTGCATATATTTCCCAGACTTTTGCCAATGTGTATTATACAACCTTGCAATTCTTTTAGCATTTAAATGATTTCCTCTAAGTCAGATTTTGTACTAGTATCCCCTAAAGAAAGCTGATATTTGACTCTACTTCTAAGTCTAGTGGCAACAAAGAGTGGTTGTGATGGGTCTTGGGAAGACCGTGCATCTCCTTGAAGGCAATTGCCCCCAGGAGAAGTTGCCATAAGGTTTTCAAAAACCTAGATGGGGTGGTTGATTTCATACCTGGCAAGTGCTGAGCTGGAACCCACCATCCACTGATTGATCTGAGGAAAACTTTCATTTCTAATGAGAAATGAAGGGAAGTATTTTGCAAGTCATTCAGTAGAAATATATCCTTTCGCCAACCCACTCCTATAGTTACCATATATTTTTTTTTTCTTGAAGTATAGTTGGCAGGTAATGTTACATTAGTTCCAGGTGTACAATGTAGTGATCTGACAAGTCTATGCATTATGTTATGCTCACCACAAGTTCAAGCACATCTGTTACCATCCAGCACTATGACAATACCATTGACTATATTCCCTATGCTGTACGTTTTATCATTGTGACTGATTTATTTCATAACTGGAAGCCTATACCTCCCACTCCCCTTCACTCATTTTAGCCATCCCCCTGCCCCTCTCCCCTCTGACAACCATCAATTTGTCCTCTGTATTTATGGGTCTATTTCTGCTTTTTCTGTGTTTGTTTGTTTGTTCATTTGTTTTGGGTTTTTTTAGATTCCACATATAAATGAAATCATATGGCATTTGTCTTTCTCTTTCTTATTTTATTTAGCATAATACCCTCAAGTTCCATCCATGTCGTCACAAATGGCAGGATCTCATCCTTTTTATGGCTGAGTGATATTCCATTGTGTATATATACCACAACTTCTTTGTCCATTCATCTAGTGATGGACACTTGGGTTGCTTCCGCGTAGCTACTGTATTTCTCCTCTGAAGCAGCTCTCATGCGATGCACCGAGACTACTATGGTGCCATCTAGTGACATTGCTCATTGAACCTTGTTTTCTCACGTGCTACTTTTAACAGGTGATAAAGAAAGCAGAGATTCACCTTTTCTAGTGATTCTCCTTAAATGAGGTAGATGCCCAGAGGTTGGGATGAGTATGTTGCATACTTTCTCAGAGAGGGGTAAGGAATAAAATCATCTTTTAAACTCCCTGCCAAAACTGAGAACTGGGCAGAGGAATGTTCTACTCAGCTGGCCAGTAGAGTCTCTGAGGCTGAGCAACAGGGAAGACGTGGCAGGACAAGCCAGTGGAGGTCAGGCCCACAGACAGCATTTCCAGAGGGTCACATCCTCTCCACCATGCCCACATTCTCCAGGACCATGTATAACCGATATTATAGATCACAGAGCCTGTGGGGATCACACATAAGGTTCATCATCATCCCTTCCTTTCAATGAAAGCAGTCTTAAGATATTGAGCTAGCTCAAAGTTAGACAGATACAAAATGGCAGAGACAGCCCAGATCTTCTTTCTGAGAATGCTACATCTGCCTCTCTTCGTTGTTCTTAAGGTGCCCCAGTCTGCAGGCAGCAACACCCATGGGGCCACCTTGAGGGACATCTCTACAAACATGCATAAAGACTGTGCAGCTCTTGATCTTGGGGTCATGAGTTCAAGCGCCACACTGGGGGTAGAGTTTACTTTAAAAAAAAAAAAAAAATAGAAAAAGATTGTTTTCCAGGAATAGAGAGCAGCTTGGCTTGCTCTCCCTAAACAAGACCTACTCCTGGGTTCAAGGGGAAGTCATGTAAGTTTGTTCCCAGAGCCTTTTGCCTTCCTTTTCTGTCATCCAAAATCTTCATGCACCCCTTCACTCGTGATAACCCCGCCCCCGCCCTTCCTTTCATGGGCAGCACTTCTAGCAACCGTAGCCTCTTTGTTACCTATTTCTCACCGCTTCCTTATTGTGCCACAAGGTGTCCTTGTTGTCCACAGACCAAAAGTCCTAGGGCTGATGCAGGCACACGGACAGAACACGAAGCCCCGCCAAGGAGAAAGCTCTGTCCTCATGGCAGCAATTTCCGGATTTGCTCTGAATTTTAACCCCCTGTGAGTCTTGTGGTACATAGCAGCCTTGCTGTGTTCCTCACGTCCTTACCTCACTACTCTTAATCCAGCTCAATTCTAGACCTCTGCTTATTAGTCTTTTCCTACCTTCTCTACACCAATACCAACACACAGACACACGCACATGCATGCACGCACATGCACACACACACACACACACACACACACGAAATGCCCTCTTACCTCGCCCTTATCCACTAAATTGAAGCCTTCCTTCAAGGTCACGATCACTCTGCATGCATTGCTAATTCTGCTTTCAGAGATTTGAAATCACATCAGCTTATATCAATCTTTATGACACTAGATCAGGAATCGAAAAAACTATATTCTGGATTTGTGCGTTTAATCTAGAACCTTAATATTTTTTCTAAAGATTGTATTTATTTATTTGACAGAGAGAGAGCGCGCACAAGCAGGGGGAGCAGCAGGCAGAGGGAGAGGGAGAAGCAGGCTCCTGGCTGAGCAGGGAACCCAATGAGGGACTTGACCCCAGGACCCTGGGATCATGACCTGAGCCGAAGGCAGCCGCTTAACCGACTGAGCCACCCAAGCACGCCTTATCTAGAACTTTAAAATCTGCCCCCTACACCATTGCTTTAACATTGTAGGCCAGTGCTTAGACCTGGGAATTCAGTGGTGAACAAAACAGATATGGTTCCTGCCTTCATGGGGTTCACACTCCAGGACAAGACAGACATAACACAGGTGAACACCAGTAAACATTTAATTACAGGCTGTGATGGTGGTTTGAGATAAGGGTGCCAAGAAAAATGGAAGGAAGTCTATTTTTAGATTGTGAGATCAGAGACCATCTGAGGAAGCAGTGTAAATAAACAGATATAATAAAAGAGAAGGAACCAGACAAAGAAAGAATCAAGAGAAGACAGTTCCAAGTAGAGGGAACAGCATGGAGGAAGGCCCCGACAGAGGCAGGAGCTTGGCACGCTCACAGAAAGAACTGACGGACAGCTACGTGACTGTAGCGCAGTGAGCGAAGGACAGTGTAGTTGGGAATAATGTACAGAGGCTGAAGCAGGCAAGGTCTCAAACGCTATGATAAGGAGCTTGGATTTGTTCTATGTGCCATACAAAGCCATAAATTATTTTAAGCAGGGAACCAAGAGTGATTTGGTTTGTTAGGAGACCATTGGATGATACCAGGAGAACGGCTTGGAAGAGTGGAGAGCGGAAGGGAAAGGCAAGTTAAGAGGCTGTGGCCATGGTCCACATGAACGATGATGGTGACAGTGAGATGGTGGAAAGAAACCAATTTCAGAGGCAGAATCATGGGAAGTGATCATGTTTTATACCTACTCCTAATTTATCCTTATTGTTCTAAAACACATTTTTTACTAGTTTGTTCAGGGAGAGTCCTGGGAATTATATTTTCTGAGTGCATATATTGTGAGTGACCGTTTGCCCCGGTAATGAATTCTTAGGTCACACAACCGCTTTCCTTCATGATGCAAAAGACTTTGTACCTTGGTCTTCCCAGCATGTAGAATTCTGGAGGAGAAATCGGAGGTACGTGTGACTTTTTTTTTCTTGCTGCGTATTTATTTATAGGATTTTAGTAACTTTTTAGAGTTAAAAATTCTGCATGAAGAGGTCTGGGAGGAGTTCTTTTATTAATCTGTCCAAGGTGATGTTATTTAGCCTAGTCACGTCCACTCCCCTTTCTTCTGGAGCCAGCAGCCCCGTCATCTTCCGGGAACCCATCTCTCCCTTACTCGCAGACCATGTGGACACCGGCTCAAGCAGACAGCGGCTCATTCCAAGAGTGAGAGTGTCCTGCCAATGAAACCAACGCCACCACCCTTCTCAGCTGCCTCGACTGATTCAATGATGAGCACCTGACCCAAGCCCAGCCAATCAGAGTCTGAGGATTAAACCAAGGTTAACGCCACACAAGTATTAGAAAGGCAGAACTTTTTCCTCCCGTTGGGCTTGGAAAGCTGGAAGAACATCAGCCTAGAGTGACTGGGAGCCACCCCGTGGGAACAACCTACCCAGGAATGGAGCCCACCCGGAAGAAAGCCAGAGCTGGACAGATGGATTCCTCGTGAACATTTGAACTTCGTCAGGTGAGCCAACACAATCCCTCCTTTGTTAAGCTGGTTTGAGCTGGGACCCTGACAACCCAAAGATGCCTGATCAATACGATCAGCATATTTAATTTTAAAAATAGAATTTTACTTGGGCGCCTGGGTGGCTCAGTGGGTTAAGCGTCTGCCTTCGGCTCAGGTCGTGATCCCAGGGTCCTGGGATCCAGCCCCACATCGGGCTCCCTGCTCAACACAGAGCCTGCTTCTCCCTCTGCCTGACACTTTCCCCCTGCTTGTGCTCTCTCTCTCTCTCTCTGTCAAATAAATAAATAAAATCTTGGGGAAAAAAAACAGAATTTTACTTAGAGCCAATAAATGTTCTATCTATGGCTTCTTCTACAAATGATTTTGCTAATTATTTTAGGAGCTCTTGTTATTTGTGGGTTGGCTCTTTGATACCTGTCTTTCACAATTATTCTATTCTTTCATTTTCATTTCTTTGTCTTTTGCTTTTGTGTTCTAGGAAATTTATCTTCATCTTATCTGTTACTAATTGAGACCCTGCAGTGTCCATTCACATGTCATGGCTTCCATTTTAGAGTTTAATTCAACAACTATGTTTTCCAGCCTAATAACATTTTCTTCCACTTGGATTGTTTCTTTTTTATAATGGCTTGTTCTAGTCACACAGGTGTAACTGTTTTTAGCATCTAAGCCTATGGTGTTCTTCGATAAAGAAACAAAAAAAATTGAAGGCAACTGTCATTCATTTCCTTGATCAATGATTTCCTTTATTTTATTATTTAACTCCCCTGAGCCTACTTTGTCTCTATTGCGTCTACCACCTGAGATAGATGATAGATAGTTGATAGATAGGAGAGAGAGACGGAGAGAGGGAGAGGGAGAGTCTCCCAGAACCTAGAACAATGCCTCGCACAAGTTGGCACTGAAGAACTATTTGCTGAACACATAAATGCATCAATTTGCTCAGAGTATCCTTGAGAAAGTAAACTAGCACAAAAAGATAAATAACAATCCAGGGCAGCTAATGGAGAGTTATCAGAAATACATACATGATTAAAAGCCAAATGAATTATATAGATACAGGTGTTCTCTGGAATGAGTGGGCAGAGGCATCATTTAATGTTTTGAATGGTCAGAACAGTGTCCACGGAGAAGCTGAAGATTGAGTGGAACTCTGTAGAAGGGGTATGATCTGGAAAGGAAGGGGGCCGGTGGAATTTTCTTCCAAAAAGCATTCCTCTGGGACTCGGACCAATCTGCCCACTGCAGACAACACCACTCAGTCCTTCAAAGTCACAACTACTTTTCCTATAACATGATGAAATTTTAAGACCCAAACAAATAGAGAGTCTTAGGCTGAAAAATTCCAGTCCATCTTCTTCTCTTTCACCCCTAAATGAAGGTGCAGAAAGCAGTCAAGGAGACTGGTTGAAGGAGGTTTGTTTGGCAGGTTTCTTCTCGATTGTGTCTTTGATCCTTGGGTCATTATGGCAGGCATCTCTGGTCAGGAACACTTTTAGGCACCAAATCTTCTCCTTATTGGTCTGTACTGTGCCTGGAAAGATGCTGACATCAATAAAAGATTATTGAGAGTACAGATGCAGCCTTTGACTCAAATGATGCATACTGTTAGTAATAAATATGCCTACCATCATTAACTACAATTTGAATGGTGCCCCTAGAATTGTGCAGTGCACAACTGAGCAGCTGCCCTGGGCACTCCTGTTATGACTAAAATCTGCTCTAATTCCTTCTATCTCTAACCACTTTCAGCTTCTTACTACCTATATGATTCAAGGCACCCAACCTGGTAGAGACTCTAAAGAGGTATAGAAAAGAGATGAAAATCCAGAAAAGAACAAGTAGAAATGGTTAACGCTGAAGCCAGGGAATGTCTGTGTTGGGAAGGACTTCAGAGTTCATTGGCCCAATTCTCCCAGTGCAAGGGTTTTCTATTGCCATGACTAGGACAGATGTTGTCTAACTCACCTCCATGACTTTCAGGGTCAGGGAGCCCACATCTTGCAATTGTCATTTGCAAACTCAATGGGCACGTGTAATGGGCAAGCAACTCATATTTAAATATAATGAAAATAGGGGCGCCTGGGAGGCTCAGTGGGTTAAAGCCTCTGCCTTTGGCTCAGGTCATGATCTCGGGGTCCTCGGATCAAGCCCCACATTGGGCTCTCCGCTCAGCGGGGAGCCTGCTTCCCCTCCTCTCTCTGCCTGCCTCTCTGCCTACTTGTGGTCTCTCTCTGTCTCTGTCAAATAAATAAAATCTTTAAAAAAAATTTAAAAAATAAATAAACATAATGAAAATAAATATATGTAATACATTTAAATTTATAAAGCCTTTCTGGACTTCACACAGCTAAGTAAGTTCCTGTGTTGCTCTACAAGAGAGACGAGAAGTAAACCTTTCTGAGCCTCCTGCCATGTTATGATGGGAAGGGAAGGGAATGGCAAGGAAAACGAAGATGAAGCAAGGAGAGAAAAGATGACTTGATATTACAGTGCTCAAGCTGGAGTGATTTTCTCTCTCACCTGAGTGGCGTGGCTTCCAAACGCTAATCCCTGGGCAACACCAGACAGCCTGCTTCCAGAAGCTCCGAGGAGCTTTATACCGATTCCCAGGTCCAACCACTGACAGCCTGGATTTAGCAGATCAGGGGGTGAGGCCTGGGCATCTCTATTTTTTAAAACTTCAGATTATTTTGAAGTACATCTAAGTTGAAATTCACTTCCTTGGAGAGTCCAGATCATTCCCATTCCTGGTGACAAAAAACAAAAACAAAAAAGGCCGTAATCCCTAAAACTCATATGTCCTTTGGCAGTGTTTTCTGAAATCATGGGGGGTTTTTTTGTTTTTGTTTTTGTTGTTTTTGTTTTACTACTGAAGGCAGTTTGAGTAATGCTTTCCTGCTCTCCCCAACCCAGCCATGCCCCCAAAGCATCACCTGAGGCCTGTGACTGGGCTTCTCCATCTCAGCTTGCCCTCTTTGTTGTGGGCCAACCAAGATGCTGACAGGAACAAAACTGACTTGTTTTTGAGAATAAAGATACAAGCGATGACTGAGATGACGCACGCACGTTCTTGGAGGGAGACTCTCACATCCGACCTACCTTCTCCCGTCCACAGAGAGTCACGTTGCTACTCTAACCACATCACTAATTCCGAAAGACGGGGACTCCTACACATGTCCTCCAGGTCAACGCTCCTGGTTGGGGCAGGCACCCAGATGGCATCTAGTTCCAAGTTCCTGGCACCTCAAGTTCTCCCGGCACTAATAGCTAAAGCCCATGGGTGTAACTGCGAAAAGGCAGTATTCGCAATTTGTAGAATCTCTGGGGTGCTTGTTGAAAAAAAATAGACTCTCTGGCCTCACTGAAAACCTCCTGAATCTCTGAGGTGGGGCCAGGAAATCCGCCTTCTCAATAAGCAAACACAGGTAATTCTGAACAAGGCTGATTTTGAACTTTAACCCATTCCGGATGCATGAAGGAAAAAGGAAGGAAAAGTATATGGAAAAAAGGAACAACTTCTTCCCTGCCCTCCTAGGGCCATCGTTCCATCTTGTCTTGAGATCTTGGCCAGACATTTCCCTCATCTTCCTAACCATTCTCTTCCTTAAGAAAAGTTCATATCTGTCAGAAGATTCATCTTTTTTTTTTAAAGGCTAGCAGTTAACTATGCATGGGGCCCAGTACTATCCATTTGGGCAGAGGGGACAGAACAAGGAGACAGGACAGTAGGCAGAAATGCACAGGGAGAGAAGGACAGTGTTGGAAAAAAAGGCCAGGCTTGGGACTTGCCTATTAAAAAAAAGGGGGGGGAGGGGGGAGGAGAAGGAGGAGGAGGAGAAAAGAAAGGAAAGAAAAAAAAGAAAGAAAAAGAAAGAAAGAAAGAGAAAAGAAAAGAAAAAAAGAAAGAAGAAATCCATACCCCTGTTATGTCATTTAGAATCAAATTATTAAGTGATGATTCATCCTTTAAGTTCTTTCCCAATGAGCCTGGATTGTGGAAAATCAAAAGTCAAGAAAGTCACGGCTATGTCACTTACTGGCTAGGTGACCTTGGGCAGATTATCAAACCTCTCTGAGATTTATTCCCGTTATATGTAAAATGGGGGTAATCACCTAATAAGATTGCCATTCTTTTTAATGAAGTGACATATATAAAGCACCCAGCACAGGTTTTGGTCCATGATAGGCTGTCAAAAAGCCCTAAATATTACCAATAATATAACTCTGTAATATATATCTTTCTGCACTTCCTTCCCCTTATTTCTTCCACTTTACTCTAGGCTCCAATTTTAATTCCTCACTATTTTCTAAAGCCCTAATAAGCCATGGGCTTTAGAGTCTAACAGAATTGGTCTAACCCTGTCTCCATCACCAACTCAAGCTCTACAACCTCGGTGGGAATCGTAGCCATCTCACCAAGTTTCTATAAAGGCCAGTGCAACAGTGCATATAAGGATCCCAGGATCCTTGGCACTTAGTGTGATCCATCCGTCCTTTCTTCTCTCCTTCCCTCCAGGCTCCCATATTGGTCCATGCTCTCCACCTTGGTGTCTTTACTCATACTGCTTCTTGCACCTGGAATGCCCTTTCCCCGTTATCTGCCCATTGGATTTCTTCCCAAAGTCATCTTCATTACCCAATTCCAACAGTCAAGATGCCCAGATAAACTACTCTGTTTTAACAAATGGAGTATTCACTGAGAATCTATTATAGGTCAGGCACTGTTGCAAGTTCCTAGGGGTTTAGAGATGATTGAAGTCTAGTCCCTGAACTCAGCAAATCCAGTTGACTTAACATAAGAACAAATAACTGTAATATTATGGGGGGAAAGTAGTGACAGAAGTTAAGTCTAAGGTGCTGGGAGAACACAGAAGAGTAGGCTCTTAGATCAAATAGATGGGGGATGACTTTACCGAGCCAGGACTTTGGGTTTGACCTGGAGAATGAATGATGTTTGACAGGCACAGAAGAGGGAAAAGGTTGTCTAAGACTATCCCACACACCTAAACATCTGGGAGAGGCATGAGGGCCAACATGGCTGGAGGCTCTTCTAGAGTAGGGAGAAGATGGGCACAGAGCTGGGGAAGTAGGATGGGACCAGGGTATGAACAGTGTTGACTCTGGCCTGGGAAAGCTCTCAAGAAGTTGGCTCCATTCTACCTCTGCTTGGCATATTGGGACAGCAGAGAATAGACCAGCAGTCCCATGAGGAACAGCATCCCAGGACAGGAGCAGTCTCTGGAAATCATTTATCTCTAACCCTCATCATTTCATTGGCTAAGAGGCCATGGGCAATAAGACTGTAACTCAGAAGACATGTGGATATACGTCCTATTTCTGCTGGCTTTTTTTTTTTTCTTTTTAACTACAAATGGATTTTCTTTTGATTTCTTAAATTCAATTGCAAAATTCAGAAAATCCCACTATACTCACGAGGGAGTGAAAGTTGGAAGATTTGGTGCTTTCTGAAGAAGATTGCAATTTGGGAGTGAAAATTTCCTCTCACCACCCAGCCATGTCCCTTTATGAGCCAGAGGTCAATGACCGCAGCGCTGGTGCAATGCTTTATCCTAGGGCCTTCTAGAATATGTTCTTGGCCAGGTATTTTCGTTGGTCTCCAGGCTCTGCCTGGCCCTATGCCTGAAGCAGCAATCCTTGCCCTCCAGATGCTGGCTGTTGATACTTATCACCTCCTGGGCTTAGCACACAAAGCCAGGCAAGGTCCCTGGCCAACTTTACCATTTTTCCCCCATATTCCTTATGCTCCAGACACACTGAACCCCTCACTCTCACCATGCTTCAGGCATAGCAGCCCTTTCACAGTGCTAGAAATCCGCTTTGCCTGTGCCTATCTGAAAGGCTCTCATCACCATACTCCCAGCTACTTTCCCCTGCCCCCAAACCCCCAAACATACTCACCACATACCTAACTCACACGCTCTCTAACAAACTCATACTCACCCTTCAAGTTCAGTCATGTGTCACTGATCTCAGTGAAACCTCCCTTGGCCACCCCTTTCTCCCTTAATGGTAAATCACTCTCTCGGATCTCTTACAACCCTTCTCCAACCTGAAGCAGCACTGCCCTGTCGTGCAGTAACATATCTAATGATTTCTCTGTGATTCCCAGGGAAACTGGGCTCCCTTGGGGCAGTGCTGGGACTTACACATCTCTAGCCTAGCAACCAGAATAAAGTCTAGTTCATAAACTGTTGATGGTCTCCACCACTATCCTCAGTGGGTTAAGGATCCCTTTGTCTTGTGTAGTATAGCTTCTGCATAGCAAAGACAGAGCCTGGTGTGTAGAATGCACTCCATTCAATTGGCTCAGTTAATTGATTGGTTGAATTAATTGTATTTAATCAACTCAAGACAGTGAGATGAAATGACTTGACCAAGTTAAATTTCTTAAAAATCAATTTATTTGGAGATTATCATGATTTCAAATATTTATTGAGCACATGTCCAATTTTTTATTCACATAGTCTGTAAGAGATATGAAGATAAATGAATAAGAAGCTTATGGATATGTGGGATGGTGGATAAGATTTTTATAACAGCAGTATTAACACACAGGAAGAAGCAATAAGTACCATGGAAGGGGGCAGATAAAGTGCTATGGAAATCAGGGGAGAGGGCACTGCTCTCACAGGATTAGTTGGGGGTCTTCATGGGGGACAAGCCATTTGACTTGGGCACCATTTATGATATCTTTCCAGTGTGACCCTGGTCCCCTGGATGTGGCTGATCGGAGGCGGACACCCGACCTGGGCTGAGTCATTAGTTCCTCTCCCAGCAACTGGGATTAAAGACTTTAGAGCACTGATCAATTTTTGCTGGTCCTTTGAATTAGGTCCTTTGAATTTGAAGGCTGTGTAGTTGCAGCCTTTTACAAACCACTCAGAGATGCAGAAAAATCAGGTCTGGGAAGAGAGCAGAACGCAGGGGCACCAAGGAAAGCAGAAAAGAGTGGTCATGTGGACTCGGTGAGTGTGAAACTGAGACCTGGCTTTCTGATGACTCCCATTCCTAGTTCTAGCCCTTCAGCGACCTGCAGCATCTCAGACCATGGATATTCTAGAACACTCCAAGATCCTTGCAGCATATACTCCCTTTCTGCTTCAGAGAGCTGGACTATATCACCACAACCAGCAAACCTTGGTGAAGCCTGGGTAGCTGTGAAGAAATAGGCCACATCCAGGATGGGGGCTAATGGGGAAGAGGTACGAAGGTCTAGTTTATTGGTCTTCATTACCATTTCACATTCTCTCCCTTCAGCATCTCAGTCCAGAGGCCCTTCCATCTCCTCTAAACCTGCCCTGCAACCTAATAGTGAAGAACCTACATAGCTCAGGCTAAAGTAGTCCTGGCTATTGATGGGTATCTTGTAGATCCCTGGAATAAACTGGGTATCCTTGATTCCAGGAAATGACTCTATACCCAAGGTCTCTGTAGCAGAAGTGACTCACTCAATAGAACAAATCTAAGAAGCATTTACACACTTGCATACTTAGGTACATCCACACGCGTGCATAGTGAGGAACACATGGAATCATATGCAAATGATCGCTCTCTACATCTTTGCGGAGTCATATCAGTGCATACTTGTTTCTATCTATGGAGAAAAATCATAGAGAGTCATCATTACAAAGAAAGTACACTAAGCTCCGATCTTCTGGTGGCTTTGAGGTCTACTAAAGTGCACACATGGCAACCTCTTTACAAAAACTGAACCCAGCAACTCTGAGCTGAATCACACCCTCAATCAAGGCTCATACTGTGTGGGAGGGCTCCAGGAGGAGAGGGGCATCGCTGGTGTTTCTCAAGGCGTTGTGGGATTCTGACATTTAGCTGATCAGGTGGGAGAGGGGCACACTGAGGTTTAATGGAGCCCTGAGTCATATACAATTAGAAGGAGTGCTCTCTAAGAAAAAAAAAAATGTCCGCATGTGTAATTACTAATGTAATACTAGGTCCAGGACTTTGGAAAAAGCTGGGGCAAGTGAGAGACTCCAAAGCTTTAGTTTTATTAGCTTCATAGGAAATTGACTCAGGAGTAGGGCAATGGGGGCTGGAACTTAAATTTCACTTTCCTTTCTTCTGTCCTTGTCGTTTCCATGCAAATTGAAGTCCTTAGAGAGTGGTAGTTCCACAAGAGTTCCACCTTGCTCACAGAGGTGACGGCAGGGCTCTCGGGAAGGCTCGTACAAGCCTCCTGCAGGCTAGGGAGGGCGCACCAGATGAGACACCCGGCCAGGTGAAGAACAGGAGCTGGCAGCTCAAGAGGGCGAGAAAGGAGCAGTTGCCAGCCCTCTTGTCCAGCTGCTCCTAAACTCTTCCATCTTGATCCCTTTACTGCTACCTTTCACACATTTTCCCTTTTTCTCAACCTCCAGGTCACGCAATCCCTTCCTTTGGAGAATGGGGAAGACTCAGCATTCCTCTCGCGATGTCACTTCGAGCTGGGCTCTAGGGAAGCAACATAGCTAAGAACGTGAGCTTGCAGTTATGCTTCCTGGGCTCGAAGCCCAGTTCGGCCACTTCTTAGCTGAGTGACGTTGGGCCACTTATTTCAGCTTTCCCTCTGACTTCCAGTTTCTTCTCAGTAAAACTGAGATAAAATTAGACCCCTCATAGAGTTATTGTGTAAATAATTCAAGAGAAATGCTTGTAAGCTTGACTCCCTTGCGTTCTAACTGACCAGCACTGCAGCCAACTGTTGTATTTTAACACTCTCGTCTCCCCCACCCTTCATAAGAATCATGCCCCTTGTTGGAGCAGTCTCTTCCCTCAGCCCTCCTCTCTCTCTGAGGAACTCAGCATTTTTCAGATGTACTGCCTTGGAGCAGTAGACCAGGAACTTGGGATGATTCTCCTCATTTTATACTTGACCAAAGTAAGGCCCAGAGCTGATAAGGGCAGGACCAATGCTTCAGAAAAAGCAAAGGCATATCTACAAGTGAAACCAGAGCTCCATGGTGCCTTGATACAAGACTCCAGATTGGGAAGCAGAATAGGACTGTACCTAGGGAAGTTTTGACTTTGCCTGGGACCCTGTTGGGGAGGAAGGAGCAAGCAGCAAGTGGTCCAGGGGAAGCCACCTGTCCCCACAACTTACAGCAGGTGTGTTCTTCTTCCTCCTTCAATTCTACCTCAGCACAACCAAACATAGAAAGTTCTGGGTTCCCTGAGCAGTCGAGAGGTCTGTGGCCCTGATCAGTCCTTAGCTCTGCCACAGCTAGCTCTGAGATTATTTGGTTTCTAAAGTCAGAGACTGGGCATAATGACACCCAAGGTTATTCCATTGGTGTTTATTTTAAACCTCTTCAGAAATTGCTTTATCTTAAAGTCACTTGGAAAAAGAGCCAGAGCCAATATCCCAGAATGTTGCACTTCCTACAAAGCACTACATCTTCTCTGGGTTTCCGTCATGTCCCAGAAAGCTCTGGTCCCTGAAGGACCAGGGCCCAAAATGGCCAGCCGCTGGCATCCTCTGCCCATGAAACCACTAGAGTTTGTGAGTGATAGTAGATGGGTCTGGAGGCAGCAGCAGGAAGCTTGGGTAGGCCTTGAGCGAGGAAAAAAAAAATCAAGAAACCATGGTGCTTCAGTTTGGAGAGTAATTTGGGAGAGTAATATTTTTTTCAGACAAATGAACATAGAAACCTGCCCATTCCCATATGGGCAGGGAAAACAGGGTAAGGGGCTCAGAATCAAATGACAGGGGCAGAAATTTCGACATTTGCAAGAATAGCTAACTGTCTGAGGTATGGAACGCTGAAATGGGTGACCACAGGTAAAGGCACCCACTCTTTGCTGTCTCTGATTTCCATGTGTTCTGCTTAGGAGAATGTATCACATGACCCCCATCCCACCTACTTCCTACCGTGGATTCCCTCCCTGCCTGAGAATTCTAGAATTCTGCATAGGTTGAGCAAGAAAGCACATAGGAGGACTGACTTGGCAAAAGGAACAGGTTTGGCAATGAATGTGTCACAGTGTGACCCCAGAGAAGTTACTTAATTTGACCATGCAAAAACCAAGGATGTTCACATCCTGTCCAGCAACAAAGCCTCTGCACTATAGCGGGTAAGCCCTGACCCTTAGAGACTGATCCCAACATAGGAGTCACGGAACGTTCTTCTTCCTCGAAGTCTTATCCCAGCCACGCCCTCGACACAAAAAGACTTTATGACCTAGGTCATCAGGCAGTGCTACCCACCTCCTACCCTAAGCATCCTTGAGTTTATAGCCCTGCCGGACAAAGGGTGATGATCTAGAAGAAAAAGATGATGGACTTCAAGTACTCCTAGAATGAACTTGACCCCCAGGAGCTGCCAGACTAATGGGGATGACAATGAACATACCGAAGTAATCCTATAGGAACCCATGGACAAAAAAAATACTAAGTGAAAATTAACATAGCCCAAGCCACCCACTAGTAAAGATGAACAGCAAGCTGAATTAATCAAAAGAAGGCTTCACGGAGAAGGTGATTTTTCGGACTGGTAGTAGAAGGAATAAGAAGAAGGGAGCCACCGATTCAGACACAGTGAACCTAAGAGTGGGTTATGGGGAATAATCTGAGGGTAGACTCTGACCCCGGGGTAGGCAAGTACAGAGCTATTTATGTGCAGACGCTATACGAGCATACAACAAGTTACTCGCAAGCCCTGGGTCGACCTCCTCCTCCATAGAGAGAGAAACAAGGTAAACTAGGTGGTCCCTCCCGTTCCTTCCAGCTCTGGCATTCTGCACTTTAGAATCCTGAGGTATAGGGAAGAGTCCAAGAGTGCACTGGCTTGGGTAGAGTGGAAAACAGGTGGTATGTAGGAAGGGATAGGCCAGGCTGTTGGGGCATCTAATCTGAGCTTCATGCAGGTCTATCAGCTTGGGCTGGGCAAACTCGAAGCCCGCCCCTGACCAAGCATCATCCAGGGCTGGTCCTTGTAAAGCAGCCCCAGAGCAGAAGGCAAGCTGTGTAAGTGACAGGATCAACCCAGATGGATGAAAAGAGAGTAAAATGTGTCAAGAAAATGGGGCTGGGTCTAGAAAGGTTCTAAAACTTTAGGATGACTCACCCACCCCCTCTAACAACAGACCACTGCTCCCGGACTGCTGCTGGCTGAACAGTCCCAGCCCTGGCCGCCAGGGGCTCTCAGATTCTTCAGATGGCCCATGTGTCGGGATCAAGACTGGCCCCCATGCCTGAGCTGTTTGCAGAGAGAAAAGAGACTTCTTCCCCACATCCCTGCCCCCCACAGAGAGAGACCTCATCTACAGCAGGAGCTCCAGGAGATAGGTGTGGAGTTTGGGAGGCCTTGAGTGATCCGTAGAGCACGAGGCGTTAGGACCCCTCATCCTGCCCTGAAGGATGTATTCGCTGGCCTAGGCCTGGACATCCCCAACATTCTGCATCCCACAACACCTTTGCCAATTCAAATGGGGGCCAAGGGAAGAAATAGGTCTAGAAAACAAAGAGTGTGGCAGGATTACAAAGCAAGGGGCTTGGTACAGGTCATGGTCCAGGGAAATCCCCAAACAGAAGTGCCCCAGCTGGTTTCCCCATCACTTTGGGTAACTTTCCATTGCCACACACCCACCCGCACCCCCAGGTCTCTTCTAAAAAACCTGTTGCTCACTTAGTGACCTGTTGGCTATGGGAATCAAATGAAGCAATGAGCCCAGTTCCTGAACTTGAGAAACTACAGACTACATGGGAGGATGAAACTTACACCCATGCCCCAAGTAGGGAGGATGCAAGAGAGTATACAGTGATTAAGGGGCAAACCCAAATACAGCAGCTCAGAAAAGGGTGTATCAGTGAAGTAGTGGGAGGAGGCTTCCCCTGGGGCAGGGTGGGGGGTTGGGGGAGAGAGGGGACATAGAGGCCACCATCACATGGCAATCAGTGACTGTACGGGAGACAGGAAGGCAGGAGGAGTGGTTTAGGGAGCAGGGAACAGAACATTGGCACATTTCAGGGGACAGACCATAGAGAGAAACTGGAATGAAATAAACCACCATTTGTCGAGTCCCTACTGTATACCAGGCACTTTCCATCTGTGATCTCGTTTTGTCTTCCCAACAAAAGTGGTAGTGTCTTTATTTCCATTTTGCAGATGGGGAAACTGAGGCACTTCCACGCATTTAGGCTTGTCCTCATGGTCCATGAGAAGTCTCTGCCAGTGGCCAAACTGGGGAGTACTTGATGGTAATGACGACAGGGTAAGACCAGCCTGGCCGTGGTCCCCAGGGTGCTGGGAAACATTGTCTATCTATCACCTGAAGGGTCAAGAGGAGACATGACCCTGAAGACCTCTAGATGGCTTTGGGACACTGAGTGATGAGCTCAGACCTGAGGATTCACCCTCATGACTCAGGTGCACTAAAATTAGCCTCTGCCCCAAGAGCCTTTACCCACACCTGGTGTCAGCTGTGTCCCACCCTCCCTCCCCCGGTGCTCAGCTTCTCCGCCTTGTCACCAAGCACGCTCCTCCCTGGCCCAGCCATTGGATGAGGTAATTAATCATCACTAACTGTTAATGAGGCCAACGAGGTGTTATCATCACAGCCGCCGAGCTGCGGCTATGACTAACTGACTAGTGTCAAAGATTCAGAAAGCATTGATAATTATTATCATTATTTTTTCCAGTCTTCATGTTTTTCCGATTTTCGAGGTTCCAGGTGCGAGCTGGAGAGTGAAAGCAAGACCCAACCTTTCCCAGAACTGAAGAGACGCACCGTTTTGTTCAGCCTCCCACCCGGGCTGTGGTGGGTGAGGGGAAATGCCTGCTGGGGTCCTAGCTGACTCTCCCAGCAGCACCTTGCCGAAGGTCAGCTTCGCTGAGCAATCTGGGGGCTGGGGTGAGTCAGGCCGGATGGGGGAATCAGAAGCTTTGTACCCGAGCGCGGCTGCCCAGGCATGCAGTCGGGGAATCCCTCAAGGGAACCGTGGACCCGTGCTGACCAAATCCGGCCTGCAGGAAAACCCTGTCTTGCTACATGACTCCTGATTCATGGCTTTCCCCTCCTGGAACTTGGCTCATGTGCTGCCCCTGAAGCAGCCATCACCAGCTGCCTCACGTTATTTTAAAAATAGCCACCGCCGCCGCCACCCCCACCCCCAAATTCCTCAGCCGGCAAACTCCACCTGACATGGAGACTCTGAAATATCAGCAACTTTGAAAGTCACGCGCAGGGGGCAACCCCAGGACCTCCCCAGCTGATTGTCCGCAGCCTGCTGAGTCTCTACAAACACTGCCCACGAACGCTTCCGATCTCCTGGCCATTGGTCCTGAATGCTTTTCATTCCACCGTTGGTAAAATGCAAACCATTCCCTACGGAGGGACAGGAAAGGGGACAAGGGAGTGGACATTTCCCGGGTACCACCTGGTGAACTTTAAATACTCCATTTCAGCTCATCTTCACAGGGCCCCCTGAAATGGATAATTATGGCTCTGATCGGAAGAGGCTCCGTGGCTCGTTTGCCCAAGGCCACTCAGCAGAAGTTGGCAGAACTGGAATTCGGACGGAAACGTCTTTGATTCCAAAGCCCATGGTTTTCCTAATATGCTGCTGGCTGCTCCATAATTCTATGAAGGCACAACAGAGTGTGTGGCTGCCACAGCCACACTGCTCAGGTTCGAATCCTGCTTCTGATACTGAACGGGCTGTGTGAGGCTGGATTGGGCACATCACCTCTCCGACACTCAGCTCCCCCCCAACCGTAAGATGGGCCCATGGAGGTACCACCATCAATGACACAGATCTCTAGCAGGATCGTTGTAAATATTAAAGGAGTTAATACACGCACACCATTTAGAACAGTGCCTAATACATTCCAACGGTTAGCCCTTATTCTGTTTCTATTGTTTGAAGAATATACGATACTTATATCAGGCTCTGTCCTGAAAACAGCTCTTAAAAAAGGAAGGAACATGAATGTGCTGAACCTCAAAGGGGCAACCGGGGCAATCATGTCTTATCATTACTCATTTCTTTCCTAGGGTGACCCTGCTTGAGAGCATAAAGCATTACTAATTCACTGCAGCCCTTAATGTGATGGGGAGGAGGGTGGGATCGGGGAAGGAGAAGATGGCATGAGGAATTCAGACCTGCCCCCAGGCTCAGGAATACCCCACCGCGTTTATTCAGGAAGTGGGTAGGCGGTTGGCACGCTTATATATTATTTCCAGTGTGGACTTTTTCTGCTCCTCCCCAGGCTCCTCAGTAGCTTAGAACAAAGAGAAGACATCTCAAACTCAGCACTTAGAAATCACAGATATTGCCAGGATGGGGTAATTTCAGAGAAGAGGACATTTGCCCATCATTGGCACAATTCATCTTTCAGTTTGGAAAGGCCAAGTGAGATGATCAATCCAACCAACCCGGGATGCCCCAGGACCTGCCCCCTCCCACCGCCCCTTCACTTACCCCCCACCCCCTGCCCTGGAATGCACGCATGCGCGTGCCAACGGGACGGGAGGCAGTGACGCTCTGGTTTACCTAGACACCCGATCTGCAACACTACAGTGAAAACTAGAGAAGTTTTCTTGAGAAGATGTGAAATTGCAGTTATGACCTACTTTTTGGTATTCAGTTGGCTGGTTACCTTTAAGAAAATGGTGTTTTCCAGGGGTTGGGGAAGAGAGCACCTGGTAAGGGTGAAGCTGTTGGTGAAGGAAACCACACTGAGGCTCTAGAAGCCCAACAGCTGAAGGCTGACCCTGGGGGACAGGAGGAGATAGGGCTGGGCACGGTATGCAGAGAGCCAAACTCAAATCCTGGGAACCGGCTGGGCTCAGCCAGGAGCAACGCCTCTGGGAATTTTCCCAGCCTTGCCCTCATAATGAACAAATTGTGTTCACAGACTAGTTCGCTCTGTCTAGTCCTATAACCATCCCAGGAAACGACGTTCTTCCCAAAGAGGAAGTGGAAGAGGTTACGCTGGCCCTCTGATTGGAATCTGATTATTAGTGGATGTGACAGGCACTAATGCCGATCGTATGGCGATCAGCAGATGAGATGGTAAATCTGACTAGCCCTGGGAAAACCCTACACTCCACAAATGTATCCCACATACATGAGCTGCACAGGAGAGAACAACTTAACGAGAAGGAATGAAGTAAGCTACCAAATGTCATGCTAAACCTTCTGGAATTTGTTCTAAGAAAAACCCCTATAAAATCCAAGATCTTGCCTTGTGTGCTGCCTGCTTTCCCTTCAGGCTACAGGCACCTGATAAAGGGAATTCTGGGGATGGCAAAGCCCTAAGTCCCTACCTGCCCTGCTTCTGCCCCAGCTGGTCTGGTCATGTCGGGAAGGGAAGGGAGGGGGAGTGAGGATATGAGGTGTCAGAGGCCAGGGATGGGCTTGTAAACCCCCAGACACCTGCCAGAGCCCTAAACCTGCGTCAGAGTCTGCAGAATCAAAAGGAAAGAAAGCAAGTGTGCCACAAGCAAATCATAGTAGCCGGAGTGGAAAATGTAGCTCTGACACAGGCCGTTGGCTCTGGGGAAAATTCTGCCAATGAACCATATTGAGACTCAATGTTGTTTATCTTCTATGGTTGCCAACCTTGAGGGGTGGGGGTTTCTCCTCTTTTTCTATCTGGGAAGTGGTGGGTATTTTTCTCTCACTGCGATGCCCCTAAGAAGGCTACAGAGAGGAAAAGGGGCTCAGGATCAGCAATGATGGGATCTCAGGGGCCTTGGGTTTTCTTCCGGGATACTGAAAGGATGGGGGGAGGACCACACCCTTGCAGTGTCGCTTTTTTTATTGAGATGTAATTGACATATAACATTGCATTAGTTTTGGGTGTAATGTCAATTTTTAACATGTTGAAAATTACCAAAGCCACATTGTTCATCTCGGTATGGCAATGAGGGGAAAGAAATGAACTGACGAGCAGGAGACCAAAGTTCTAACTCCAGCTCCGTCACTCAGGCAGGTTCTTTAAACGCTCTGGACTTCGATAACCTCATGGGTAAAAAGAGAGAGTGGATATGGAAATTACCTGAAAAATATGGAATTACCTTTAAAAAAAACTCCCAAGTCCCTCCCAGCTCCAAGATCTAAGCACCTGGAGTCCACCCTTAACCCCACACATCCCGGCTACCTGACTTTGGGCAAGTCGGCTAACCTCTCTCCGTTCAGTTTCTTCATCTGCAAAACCACAGCAAGGTGGGCCTTGCCCCCCGCCCCGGGTGGCTGGGGGAACTGAATGATACAGTGCATGTAAGTAAGTTGCTCAAGACCCACAGAAACTGTTCGTATAATTTCCCTCTACCAGGGCGAATGGGAATGGAAGGAGGTTTGGACTCTCTGGAACTGTGGGTGCTCCTTGAAGCTAGCAGCAGGCTTAGAGGAAAGCAGGACGGGGTTTTTATTGAAAATGTTCTGACTGCCAAGATCATCAGACGTGAGGACCCTTTTCTGAAAGGCTTCAGGACAAAGCTTGGCCCCGGGTCGTATACTCACGTCTGGAAAGCAAGGACTCGAACCAGATGACTCCGACTTCTCTCCTAGTTGAGAAAGAAGCCTTTTAGGTCTCCCGTGGGAGAGCTAGACCGGGAAGATGATCTGCATGGATGACAGCCTTTTGGATTTAAACCGGACCATTTCTGATCTCTAAAGGCTTCCTAGAATCTGGAGGTGGCTTCTTGGAAGATGCTTCTGGAGGGCGAGTGAATGGCAGTGAGCTCCGGAGCAGTGGATTGGGAGGATGGGTGGAATTCTGAGTGAACGCAGTGTAGAAGGAATATACAGGAGTCGTTAGTAGTTTCTAAGAAGGAAAGTTCAACGAACAGGGATGGCTACTTTAAGAAATGCCTTGCTTTTATGGGAAGCTACACAGCATAGTTTCTTGAAAGGTCTAAGTTTGAGGGGTCGAATGTGGCACATAATAAGAAATCAAAGGGGTGGCTGGGTGGCTCAGTTGGTTGAGGGTCTGCCTTCGGCTCAGGTCGGGATCTCAGGGTCCTTGGATCGAGCCCCGCATCAGGTTCCCTGCTCAGAGGGCCGTCTGCCTCTCCCACTCCCCCTGCCCCTCCCCACTGCTCAGGCTCTCTCTCTCTCAAATAAATAAATAAAATCTTAAAAAAAAAAAAAAGAAATCAAAGAGTTATCAAGGTAAACCACCTAAGCCAGGTCGCAGTTGAAAGTGGGCATGAGCAGGGATCTGGGGGCTTGGCCTTGGGTCAGGAAGTGTCAAGTCCACGGCACACAGTAGACACACGTTATGTAGAAGCAGACAGAGAGCAGGAACTATTCCTAGAAGAGCTGCCAAGTGATGGACCCGCGCACACACACAAGCGCACGCTCCCACTCACACCAGATCTGATTGCTTAAGCTCGCCATCTCTGGATTGAGAGGATGAATAATAGATCTGCAGACCAGTGTGTTTCCCCAGACTTGTCACAGGAAGGAAAGTCTGCAGGCTCCCCATGAACCCTGGGCAGAGGGGGATTTTAGAAGGAAGCTTTCTGAAAAGCTCAGATTCCCATGGCTGTGATGCGGTTGGTAGGAAGGAAAGTGAGGCCTGACGGACGGCACCGCACAGAGCGGTGGGAAGGATGAGCCTAGGGAAAGCCTGCGTGGCCTGGGGGTTCGTGGCATGGTGAGGCACGAGAAATTCCTAGAGCTTCTTCCCGCTGCTGGTTCTGGGAAAAGCCACCAAAGCCTTCCTCCTTGAGTCAAGGATAAGACCACAAGGGAACTCTTTCATGTCTTGAGCCATTTTGTGGCCTTCATGTGTTTCAATCTCTCCACAAGCCTCTTTGATGCTCTGCATGGGAGGAAAAACACCGAGGAGTCTCCGCGTTTCACAGAGACAGAAACCGAGGCTCGCTGAAGTCGGAGGCGTCTCCACAGCCACAAGGAGGAAAGGTGAAACTACCGCCGGTCTCCTTCTTAGGGCCGTAGGTCTTTGCCCTTTGAGAATCTTCAACTCCCGTTAACCAAAAAGAGCAAAACATTCCCACCGGGCTACGCTGTGTCTCCTCCGTCCCCGGCACACATGGAACATGGGCCCAGGTTCCAAGAACAACATACACACGTACACACATAGACAACATGTGCGTGCATACACATGCGTGAACAAACACAGGAAAGATGCTTCACAGCTCCAGGTGGTGTGCACCAAGGACAGCCACGCATGCTTATAAGCACTGGAGTGTCTTTTAAAAAAGCAAGAGAGGGGAGCCTGGGTGGCTCAGTCGTTAAGCGTCTGCCTTCAGCTCAGGTCATGGTCCCAGGGTCCTGGGATCGAGCCCCGCATCCGGCTTCCTGCTCGGCCGGAAGCTTGCTTCTCCCTCTCCCACTCCCCTGCTTGTGTTCCTTCTCTCGCTGTGTCTCTCTCTGTGTCAAATAAATAAATAAAATCTTAAAAAAAAAACAAAACCAAGAGAGCTCAGTGGGATGAGATTGGTAAAGAAAGGCTCACAGAGGAGGTGGGGCTGAAGGACTCTGCTGGATGGAAGGGGAGCGGCGGGGTGGCGGGGCGGGGGGAGTGTTCAGCCACTGCGGGACCCTAAAGCCATGAGCTAAGGAGGAAAAGGAGTTGTGAGAGAACAGTGTGTCTTCTGACCACAGGCTGAGAGCCCTCTTGCTTGGGCCAGAGACCTTGGACAGAAAATCTTTAGGCCAGAAGGCTGCAAAGACATTTGGGACTGCGAATGCCGAGCTCAGATGGCTGGATTCCGTTCTCAGCGTTCCAAACGACTTAAGGAATGCATTCTGTTCTCTGGCAGGCCGGGGTTGAAGGGAATGATGTGTGTAAAGAGTTAACTCAGTTGTTTTTAGAACGGTAATGTCAGTAAATCTTCTGGTGGCCTTTAGCTTGGCTGGAGGGGAAGTACAGGGGACCAAGGGTGGGGGTCGATGTGAAGCACCCCTCACACCATTTCTGCAACCCCAGACCTCGGCTGCATTGCCCCAGCGCCTCAACCCCAACTTTCCTGCCGCTGTGGCCTCTACAGGAGCAAGCTCTGGCTCTGTGTGGTCTCCTGCAAGCACCCCAGGCCCTCCTCCTCACCCCTTTACTCAGAAGCCCTCTGATTTTACATGAAATGAAACAGAAGCCCCAGCTGCGGTTATAGTGACCAGAAGCTCCCGTGTCCTACTCCCCACCATCGTCTGCCCCCACCAGGGGCCCTGCCTCTTTCGTCCCTGGCGCTTCCCCCACCCCCACCCCACCCCCACCCCTGCAGGAAGGGCTCAGCGAGGAGACCAGATCTTCCTCCCCTTGCATCACCCTTTGGATGTTCAAAGTCACTTCAGGAGGCCCTGAAGGGAAAGGGAAATTGTGGTGGCCTCGACAGTCATGGCTGTGCTGACACTAGTGGCCGTGGTGGTTGTTGGAATGGTGGCATCGTGACAGAGCCCACGTACGGGCGGCAGTACGTGGCCAGGTGAGCGTCAACAAGTAGTGCTATGTGCCAGGCACCATGACAAGCATTTGTCCCATTTTCTTCTCACATCCAGGAGACGGCTATTATTTTGACGGATATGATAGGGCTTCCTTGGTGGGAGCACCTGTGGGGTTCTGGATGCCAGTGACAGAGCCACGTCAAGGCCAGTCGGCCCGTGGCACCCCACTGAGGGTGTCCTGTTACCCCTCTCCTTCCCCATCCCCAGGCCCAACCCCAGCAGCACCCCCCCCCCCGCCCCCACAGGGGATCAGGTTCATGTTTGTACCCTGCAGGTAGCTTTCGGCTTCTCTACAGGTGTTTCAGTCACTTTTGTGGAGCCCAGAACGATGTCTTTGATGTCTTTGTAGATACTCATTGTATTAATGCAGCTTTGTCGTAGCCTACAATGCAACTGGGTTATTCCGTATAAATAGCACCCACTGCAGTTTAGGGTTTTGGGAGCTGGGCTCTATACGATTTACAAAAGATAGTTTCTTCTTTTTTAGTTGAAGGATAATTGACATACAATAGTATATTAGTTTCATGTTTACCACATAGGGAATCAACATTTGTATACACTGAGAAATGGTCACCACAATAAATCTAATTACCATGCGTAACCGTACAGTTAAAACAATATTATTGACCGTATGCCCCATGCCCTGCGTTATATGTATATGTGACTTATTTAATTTATAACTGGAAGTTTGTACATTTTGACCCCCTTCACCCATTTCACCCGCCTCCCCACCCCCCATCATTTCAACCACCAGTCTGTCCTCTGTATCTACAAGCTTGGGTTTGGAGGGTTTTGTTTTTGTTTTTATTCCACATATAAGTGAGACCGTAAGGGTCTTTCTCTGACTTATTTCACTTAGCATAATGCCCTCAAAGTCCATCCATGTTGTAACAAATGGTGAGGTTTCATTTTTTAAAGCCCAAATAATATATATACCACATTTTCTTCATCCATTCATCAGTAGACACTGGACACTTGGGTTGTTTCCTTGTCTTGGCTGTTTAATGCCACAGTGAACCTCAGGGTGCAGATATCTTTTCAAGTTCTGTTTTCTTCAGATAAACACCCAGAAACAGAATTGCTGGATCATATGCTAGTCCTATTTTTAGTTTTTTGAGGAACCTCCATACCGTTCTCCTGAGTGGCTGCACCAGTTTGCATTCCCACCAACAGTGCAGGGCGGTTTCTTTTCCTCCGCATCCTTGCCAACACATGTTATTTCTTGTCTTTTTGATACTAGCTATTCTGACGGGTGTGAGGTGCGAGCTCAAGGGGATTCTGATTTGCATTTCCTTGATGATGAGTGATGTGGAGCATCTTTTCTTGTGCTCCCTTTCCGTGAAAGGAGGATTCCATTCTCTTAGACTGGACCAGCTTTAGGCAACATTCAAAATAGACAAAATGATCTCGGGTCACCTTCTATCACACTGTACTCCCTCCCGCTAGGACCTCTCTCTGGGAGGTGTCTGTCCAATTTCCCCTCCGAGGGGACCCTCACTTGATACCCCAAATGTAAGCCCCTCTATTGAAACCCCTGCCTTCTGCCCTGCTTGACCAAGAGCTCCCAGATGACCTGTTCGCCCTCCTCCCTGTCCCAGGTCACTCCCCAGCCCTATACAGAACTCAGCCTCTGGGGTCAGCACACCTAAGGGGGTCTTACTTTCTTCTTTTTTTTAATAGCTTCTTCCCTGCTTCTCTAAATCTGACCCACCCCTTGCCTTTTCTCCTTTTCCCTGTGGGATACCACTGAGGGGCTGAAGGACTCCACTCACTGCCTCGAAGCCTGTGGCAGATAGCACCCCCCACCCCCCGGACTGAAGCAGCACTCTGACAGGCTTCACTGTGCTCTGCCCTGGGCATCTGGCGCCGCATGGTCACCTCCACCAAGGAGATCTGTTACCTGAGACTCATGGCACGAGCCAAGGGCACCAGGAACACTCCCCCCCCAGCCATGGCCCGCCTCACAGCAAATACCAGAATGACACAGACATTTTACTGCAAGGTACAAATAATTTCTTGAGAATGTGAAAGCCCTCTTGAAAGAGATGTGAAGCGATCTCTAGGGCTTTCCAGTAATATTCTTTCCTCCCCGAGATAGTCAATGTGAAAATCCACTTCCGGAAGGTGATCACCTCCCTCCCACGCCCCCGCCGCCCCCGGCCCCCCAGGCCGCGCTCTTGAGGAAAAGGCAGCATCACGTCCTCCCCGCCAAGCGGAGGCCCCTCTGCTTTCCACTGCTCTCAGCAGCCCTGACTCACAATGAAACTGCAACCTCAAGAACGCTGGGGGCCAGGATTGCGAGAAGGAAATACAGGTGAACACACGCAAAAGCTGCCTGAGGAGGTTTTGTTTCTCTTACAGAGCGGTGCTTCCAGGCCTGGGTAGAAACTATGAACCGGAAGAAGGGGCCTGGCATCGAGCTGACCTAGTGGATTTGGCAGCGGGGAATCACAAGCCCACGTTGCCAACTAGGTCCTGCCAGGAAGGACACGGAGGGGAGGGAGGAGTACCCCAAAATTCTCGGATGTTAGGCTTGGAAAGCGCCTTCAAGAAACAACTCTGTCAAGCCACCCTTCTCCCCCCCCCCCCCCCTTATCGAGGCAAGGGATGGAAGGGGACGGGTCCAAGATGTCACGGCGGAGGGCCAGGGCTGGAGGCGGTTCTCCTGGACACCGGAGCCAGAGCTCTCTCTGCTGGGCTTGACATTTCTGTTCTGTCCTCAGAACACTGGGGTGGAGAACCTGTCCTGTTCGGAGGCTTCAGGTCCACAAAGAGAGATTCCAGGCTCTAGCCGCCGAGCACCCCCATGGAAAAGCACCCATCACCACAACCCGGAAGCAGCGGCTGCCTGTTAGGCGCCAGGCACTCCCGAGGCGCATGCGCACATACGCCATTCCCTCCAGTCCTCACCACCCCCTGCAGTGCCGGCCTCCAGCGCCAGCGGTACACCCCGCAGCGCAGGGAGAGCACAGCCACCTGCCTGAGGGCACACGGACCGTAAGCGGCAGAGCTGGGCGGCAAATTTCGTCTGACCCTAGGACCCACACACTGAACCAACCACACTCTACTGCAAAAGACCAGCCCGAAGGCAGGGCTCGTCATGTGGTTTCCAGTAACCTACCACTTGGACCCAGGGGTGGAGGGCATGGAACGGGGTGGAGGGCATGGAACGGGGTGGGGGGTGGGGGAGGTGGAGTTCTGCTGCCAAAGATCCAGCCTTTGCTGTCGGAAGAGGTACATGACAGCAAATACCACGTAGGCGAGGCATGAGTGCGCAATCCCCAGCCAGCCGGGCAATCTTGAAACCTATCAATTACTTGATCCCAATTTATATTCAATCCCCTGCTTGAGACTCCTGACCTTACTCCTCCAAACGGTCTGAGATCACCCCAAAGCCAAGGCACAAACAGATTCTCTTTAATTTTTTGAAAGAATAATATTTTTTTAAAGTACCGGTAGAATTGAAAAAGCATTGATACATCAAAAGTATTAGAATCTTGTGGGACTTTCTTAAATACATTTTACAGTTTAGTGATATGTTATTTAGAACTATTTTTGAAGGTTGAAGCATCTTAGGGCCTTGAGAGTTCTTAGTCTAGCTCCGTAAAAAAAGAAATTCTGCTTCCGCTCATTCTAGAAAAGCTCTCCTGCAGTCAGGGCAGCTAGGGATCAAGCTTTAATTTGAACCCACCATGTCTGACCCAGTTCCTAAAAGGGTGCCCACCTTGCCAAAGTGATCGCTAAATTAGGCAGATCAGTAAGAGCCCACTGACTATGTGTGCCACTCAACTTTGCAAAGAGTGAGGAGAGAGTGGAAAGCAAATTGTATTGTTTTGATTAGATAAATCCTGGCCATCAGACTGGAAAATATCTGACGTTATTTTCAGGTTGTTCTGAAAACTGAGAAAGCACAAGCTAACCGAAGAGAAAGCAGAGAGAGCAAGAAAGAGAGAAAAGAACTAAAAGTGGAAATGGAAAGTAGAGTCCGCATAAGCCTGCAGTGAAGTCCCTCTACTAGCCTTGTGCCCCCTGACCGCACCTAGCCCCTATGACCTGGTCTGAAGCCCGGGGCCCCCTGGAGAAGGGGATTTACGGTAATCAGTAGGGCACTGCAAATCAGCCCCAAAACTCCCATGGGTTCTGACTTGAAACCACAAACACTGCGTGTGAAGCCCTTCAGCTTCCATGACATAACGTCGATGTTCACAGGAGCTGAGCTGGGTGCTGAAGGACCACACTGGCTATTTGGAAACTCTGAATAAGGAAGAAAGCCATGGAGCAGCGGGTTTCTCCCTTCTCCATCCAGGTCCCCTGTCCTGCTGGTATCTCACTCATGCCTTCCTCTGAGACCAAACTTTGACCACCCTCCTCCCATTCATCCTCACCCAGAGATATTTGTTCAACACTCAAGCCAGTGGTTCTCAGAGGGTGCTCCAAGGACTCCTGAGGGGTCCTCCTCTTTCCAACTATACATCTATGTGAGCCTGGATTTTCTTCATACACTTCAAACTAAACAACAGATTGCAACAGATTCCATGTAGAAACAGATATAAGAATACGAGCTCTTCTGTTAAACCAGATATTTGAAAAGATTTGGCACAAATGTCAGATAAGGCCACTCTGCTCACCGAATGTACTCTGATTTGGAAAATAGAGTTATTTCTCACAAAAAGATGCTAGCATGTAATTTTTATTATTACTTTAAAAGTCATACAGAGATCTTTTTAATATCTCAGTTTTAGTTACTAATACGATAAAGACTGATAGATGGAATCCACCTAAGTAAAAGCTCTTTGGGATCTTCTACCATTTTGAAGAATGTAAAGGGGTCCTGAATCCAAACAGCTTGAGAACAACTGGCTTAGAGAACCCAGACCACACTGGACACAGTGACACCCTCCTGCTCCCTTCCAGAAAGAGTTTATGACCTAAGGCTTCATGTAAATGACCCAGTCACAGCAGAAGTGGCATGAAACCCAGTTGGAGGAAGCATTTGGTTCTCCACACGTGTACTACAGATGTGCATCTAAAGCCCACATGGAAATATGTGGAGAGTAGTTGAGGATTTAGAGTCGGGGCACTTTTTGAAGATAAAAATCAGAAATAGGCAAGATGAAGGGAAATACTCAATTCTCTGCTCTCTCGAATAAGGTTTCTGGAGAGAAATGGTGCTTGAGAGGTTCCTTGGTGGGAGGGCATGCCAGACTATGCCTTTTAATACGACTGCAGTGTTGTCTCAGAGTTAAAATACAGTAGAAACCTCTTCTGTCTGCAAATACTCTAAAGCTTCAAGTATTTCCCTAGGACAAAAATATCCCCCATCTCTACTTCCCAACACACCTCACAAGCACACAATAGAGTCACAACTGTTTTATAAATGGAAACTTCCACAACTTTCAACTTCTCACCATTGCAGTTCCACACACCGCTCACATGTTAGCGCCCTCTAGTTGTTGGTGCCAGCCATGAGAATTCAGAGTGATTTAATACTCCCCTGAGTCAAGGAATTAGGTGCTGATTTGCGAAGAATAACGCAAAGAGAATTGACTTCAGATTCCACCTTTGCCATTAACTATTTCTTGTGCCTGGGAAAATCAATTTCTCCTCTGGGCCTCAATTTGCCCATCTGTAAAATGAGAGGTATGGATTAGATAACAGTTAAGGTCCCTCTTCTCCTGATACCCTATGACAGAGGATATTTTAAACACTCCTAGAACCGGGGGGATTTGGTTCACACTTGCCTAGAAAAGTGTTGATTGATAGTGAGATTGATTTTTAAAAAACAAAAGCTAAATGGGAACAGGCATATATTTGTGAGGGTAGCTCTTTCCCCAAGTGAATTCATCCTCTACTTTCTATGGGATGGAAGACAAATGCAGCCAGTTACAGCTACAAAAAGTTTAGGAAGTGCGTACTCAATCACTCAGTCAACAAATATTTAGCAAGGACCTTGGATGTGCCCAGAATTGTGCTAAGTATTAGGCAAACAATGATGATCAAAAACAGAGAGGGCCCTGCCCTGTGGAGGACAGTCTAATGGCAAGGCTGGAGCTCAATCAAATGACCACAAAGCCACATATATAATTATGAACCGGCATAAGTACTGTGAAAGAAAGGAGCAAGGGGTTGTGAGAAGATATTCCCAGAAGATCCAACTGGGAATAAGGAAAAACTCATTTGAGAAAGTAACATATGAGTTGAGAACTGAAGGATGAAGAGAAGGGGAAGAACAATCCAGAAAGGGGAAACTACATGTGCAAAGGCCCTGTAGTAAGAGAGAAAGCATGGATTATTTGAAAACAAAAAACAAAAAGAGGAAACCCAATGAGGCTGGAGGGCAGAGGGAAATGGGGAGTGCTGAAAGTGGAGGCAGAAGAGGGGTCAGATGAGAAAGGAGTCGTAGACAGTGTGGAGAATATGGGTCTTTATTTTACCAAGAAAGAAAGTAGGACTCCATAGAAGGGTTTAAACAGGAGAGTCATGATCAGATTGTTGTTTCCAAATAATCACGCTGCCTACAAAGTGGGGAACAGTTTGGAAAATGGATATTAGAATATCAATTAAGCCTTTATTTTAGAGCCCAGGAGAGATAACATGGTAGTTTGAATCAGACATTTGTTGCTGATGATGATGGGATTGGAGGAAAGTAAGTAGATTAGGAAGATGTTTGTGAAGAAAAATCGGGAGCACCCAGGGGATGCCTGGGTGGCTCCGTCGGTTAGGGTCTGCCTTCAGCTCAAATTACGATCCCAGAGTCCTCAGATGGAGCCTGGGGTGGAGCCCCAGACAGAGCCTGGGATCAAGCCCGCGTTGGGCTCCCTGCTCAGTGGGGAGTCTGCTTCTCCCTCTTCCTCTGCTCTTCCCCCCCCCCACCCCCCCGCTCATGCTCTCTCTCACTCACTCCTTCAAATAATTACAATCTTTTAAAAAAAGAAGAAGAAAGAAAAATCAGGAGCACCTGGTAATAGACTGGTCATGGTTGGCAAGGGAGAGGGAGGAACTGGAAAGTTATTTTTAGGTTTCTGGCTTGCATGTTGGGTTAGATGGTCACGTCATTTACCGCATTAGAGAGCACTAGGTGAAGGTGAGACCAGAGAATGGCGATGACTTCAGCCTCCTCTACAGAACCGACTACATAAATTGGAGGCCCGGTGCAAAATGAAAATGTGGGGCCACTAGTTCAACAATTACTAAGAATCTCAAGGCCAGAACAGCTGAGCGAGAGCCCTTCTAAGTGTGGGACCCTGTGCGACTGCACATCAATTCCACACTAGGACTGATAATAACTACACTAGTACTCTATTAACTACACTAGTTATTCTACGTAGTCATGCAGACAGTAGAAACAGCTGTGTCCTCTGGGTGGCAAAGGCTCCAACACCAGGTGTTGGATATTTCTGTACGCCCAGTTTCTCATGTGAGAAGTCACCGATCACAGTGTCTGTCCCCTAAGGAAAATCCAAATTGCTTGATTTGGCGCCCCAGTTGCACAAAGGGGAATTCCACGTTGGCTGTCCAAAGATCAGCCCTTCCGCTGTGGTTTGCAGCGTCTGCCGGCCACGATCCTAGGACGGGCGCCCAATCCAGTTTGCATAACCCTTGCTCGATTTGCCCGAGGGGTGGGCCCTCCTTGGGCTCTTTGAAACTTCTGATCCACCTGGCCCGTATTCTGAAGCAGCCCGGCCACAAGGCCAAAGTCAGAGAAGCCCGGAGGTGAACAGGGCCACAGAGCCCTGGGCCCCGAGGCCCCCGCCCAGCCACACTTGGGGTTGTGCTGCCAGACTCCGTGCCGTTGACCAGGCCTGTTGCGGCATAGCGGCTGAGGAAGCTTCTGTCCAGGATGCTAAGGAAGGTCATTCAAGGGAATACTAGAAACTTCAAGCTGGGGGAAAACATTGTACATACTTGATGTCCCAAGTAAGAAGAAATGAAACTCCTGTTATGAGCCCTAAAAGAATAACTACTAATGGGTGAGCGGAAGCCCAGGCCAAAGGAATTCTCCATGAGGACTGTCATTCGCCTGGCTCAGGTGGGCGCCACTCCATCTTCTCTGCCAGTATCACCAACCTGCCTGCTCCCTCCTGAGTGGCCCTTGTTACCAGGCAAGGTAGTTGAACCCTGAGTCCAGCAAGCCCGCATTCCTTAGCCTTCCATTTGCGCCTCTAGTGGAGCCCCACAGGGCTGTTCCCCCGTCTTGCGTCTGAACTGTAGAATTTTGGCAAGGTGAAAGCAACGACACCAGGAAGGCTGCCATTTTGCTCAGCATGAGGGTAGCTGGAAGAAGATTCCTTATGAGTTCTGGTGCCCTTAGATGGGACCCTCAAAATGTATTTACACAGCACATACCCTCTCTCTCTCTCTCTCTCTCTCTCTCTCACACACACACACACACATACACACACACACACACACACTGGCAGTGCTTATCTGCCTGGACCCCTCTGCAGCTAAAGTAGCGAAACTCACTGAGGGGAGCTTTCTGGAAAGATTGTTAGGATCGCCTGGGTTGACATGCCTTTGGACTTTACCCATGTCCCTTCTCCCTGGCATCTTGCAACAATAGAGAGGAGAACAGGAAGGCAAGAAAAAGCAGGTTCTAGATGACATGAGTGCTGTGTATGACATGAGCCTCAGGCTGCCTGTCTCTGATTTCATGTTAA
Source organism: Potos flavus (assembly GCA_028534135.1). Lineage (NCBI taxonomy): Eukaryota > Metazoa > Chordata > Mammalia > Carnivora > Procyonidae > Potos > Potos flavus. Next base: position 30,416,841 of record CM052893.1, read on the forward strand.
GTGAGACCAAAAAATATAATATCTTTTTCTTTCTTAAGCCATGATTAATCAGGTTTTCTTTCATTTGCAGCTGAATATAGAAATTCGGGAATATTCTGCAGCAGGGGTGAAAAGGGGGAGGTATTTCCTCTCCCACAACCTTCCTCTGATTCCCCAGAGCGTCCTTACTGGAAAAAGTCATTTAGGTTCAATTTAATGATAATTTCTTAGACCCTGTTATGCATCTGAACTTGAGGGAAAATTGGACTCAGGCCATTTGCCTTCATGGATCAGTGGCATTTGAGTCCTCTTGAAATCCACGGAACCAAATGGCACCCAGACTGAGACTCGATCATCTGTAGATACCCACTCTCTCACTTCCTCCCCTACAAGGGCTCTTCCCTTGTACGAAAACCCAAACTCAAACTTCCTATAACGTGCAGACTGTTGACATTTATGTCTCAGATGTGACTATGAGTTTGAGACTTTTCCCAATGGATCGTAATGACTTTTCAAATGAACTTGAGAAACAGAACGATGCCTATTTTTCTTATTCTTGTTTTGTCAATATAAGAGCAGAGGCTCTTCACTTTTCCCAAAATTATCATCCTTATTTTCTTCTATCAGCTCGATGTCAATCCTATATGTTGATAGGAAAGATACTGGTATCTCCATTTGTTACTTAAGGAGTTACATCAGAAAATTTGCTATGGTTATCTTTGATCCTTTAGATTCTGAAAATTTGAGATGAGAGAGGACAGTGATTTCAAATTGGGGGGGAAAGATCAATTATTCAACAAATGGCTTGAGGTAATTGGCTACATGTTCCAAAACAAAGAAGTCTGAGTCCATACCTAACCCTACCTAACGGTTTATGGATTAAAGAAAGAAATGGCTTTTGCCCACCTCCGTTCCCCTGCCATCTTGTGCATGTGTATATGTGTACATGGCTGTGTGCATTTACGCATAGATCTCAAATTATAAGAAGAAAGTGTGAAAGGTGCTGGCCTGCCTCCCTGAGTTGCTTCCCTATCTTTCTGTGTGCCTGCCTATGCCCAGACCAGCCTCCTTCATGTTCCTTCCTCCAGCCCTGATACACGCTCATCGTGTCCTCTGCTATGCCCATCCCAACATAAAACGAAAAAGCTGGATAGCTGGCACCTTCTTCCATGGACCAGACTCTGTGCTTGGCACCAGGTACACAAAGGATAATAAAATAACATCCTACTTCAGGGGGCTCACAGCTAACTGGGGGAGGCAAAGTGTGCACATAGATGACAACAATTTCAGATTGTAGGTTTGGTAGTGGAAGCAAGTACAGGGCATGGTGGCAGAGAAAGATAGGAGGGGTCTGTGCTGCCTGGGTCAGGCAGAAGGACCTCAGAGCCTTGCCTGGGGTTTGACTCCTCTGGCCTGACTCTTTATGTGGAGTCTGCACCCAGAACACCCAACTCAGATAGGCGATCAGCTGTATGAGCAAAAGCAAGCACAGCCCAGGAAACCCAGGAGACAAGGGGGAAAGAGAAGGATAGAACGGTGAAAACCCAGCTCCTCGGCTCTTTTCTCTGCTTCCTGGCAGCAAAATCCAGTCATCCTAAGCCCAGTGGAGCAAAAATTTCTGCCTTAGCTCCACTCTTGTTTCTAAAAGGTTCTTTTCTTCCTTCATCATCCTTAGGTTTTTGCATGACACTCCCCAGGGTATTGGAAGGGGAGGCCACAACCCCCCGGTTCCTGACCACAAGGTATGTCCACAGGTTGGGGCTGTACCCTCTCATTTCTTGCCCCCCCCCCAGACTCATTCCAGACTGGCCTGGCGCCAGTATGTCTGCCCCATTTGCTCTGGCACAGTGACCTTCTCCAATGGGGTAGGCTCAGGACACGGGGCCATCTGGCGTGTCCCAGTGCTGAAGCAGGAGGGCAAAGAAATAACAGAAACACTGGAGATTATCCTGCATCGGGGTCCGCTTGTTGCTTCCCCAAGCCCCAAGGTGAGGCCCAAAGGCCCCAGGCAGGCAGGAGGGCAGGGGCTGTTGCACTCTTGGGACGGATGGAATAGAGACACAGGGAGGTCAAGTGACTTTCCCTGGGTTTAAAGACCGACAGAGGCAGGACAGAGACCAGGTCACTGCTCTTCCTAGTTACCGTCTTCACCGGGGAGGTAGGAAAAGCCCCTATAGAAGGAGAAGGTCAAGGCACATCAAGGGACCCCCAGAGACTTCCCAGATATCTGGAGAGGTGATGTCACTACCCCTGTCCTTTCCTTATTGGAGGTAAAGCAATCTTCCTCACTCCATCCGGCACCTGGACCTGCCCACACTCAAACACACACACACGTCGACATGTGCAAGTCCAAGACCGATGGCTAAGACTTCTTTGGAAGGAAGGAAGGAGCAGGTAAGAGAAAAGAAAGGGGCCTGCTGTCCAGCCTTCATGGAATCCTCCCTTAATTTCCTTGTTATTTCTATTTCCCTCACCCCCCATCTTCCATGCGTAAGTGTCCAACCACAGAAGTTCACAACTAAAAGAAACCATAAGGACTCTTCAATCCAACCTTATCATGCCACACACTGGGGACAGTGTGGAGTAGGTGGAGTAAGGAGCATGGCCTTGGCGTCAGGTAGGCCGGGGCGCAGTCAGACTCTCTCACTTAGCTCCCAAGTAACCTTGGGCAGGTTACTTAACATCTCTGTGCCTCAGTTTACTCGCTATAAAATGGAGATGGTAAGGGCTCAGGGGCTGACAGGTGCCAAGCTATCAGTAAGCATGGATTACTCTTGCTAACTTCCCCCAAGTACTGGGACAGCCGAGGAGGTAAAGACATGGATGCAAGAGTTGAAACGATCTCAGGGCTGGAGAAGGAGCCTGGAGCACATCTTATGGCCCTGCTTGTCCTATGGGAAGCTGGCCTCTGCAAGAGGACATCTTGGGACATAAGATGAAAGAGCCAGAGGGATCTTTGAGGATATTTAGCCCACCCCGGGGTCTCACTTGGGGAAACTGAGGCTCTCCACAATTCAGCAAGGGAAAGCCTTCAGTATTCAACCCAGGTTGGGGAGGGGATCCAATTATTTCTCAACTCCAGTGCATTCTGGAATGGCCAGCTTGTCCACGTCACTGTGACCTAGGAACACGCGAATGGAACCCACAACTGTGGGCCCCTGTGCACAACACAGCTGTTCACCCAGGAAACCAACTTTTTTTTTATTAAGAAAAGCTGGAAAGTTATTTTAAAACAGAGAGAGAGGTAGCTCATCCTAAAATAGCTGTAGCGCAAAAGTTCATTGTTCAACAATCCCTTTTGCTTACAGTGCAAAAAATTAACGACTTTATAAGAAGTTCAACGAATGCAAAGTTGGGGAGGTCTAGGGAAGGGAGGGGCGTTAATCAGAAGAAAACGTTTGCCAGGAAATCTGTGACTCTGTGGCTTTTTATGAATGGGGAGCCCTCACCGCACCCACAATATAAAAGGGGGACACAGTAGGTGAAGGTCTACACACCAGGGGCTTGCTCTTGCAACACCAAACCACAAGACTGGCTCTCGGAAGGCAGAGCTTCACCATGCCCAGCCCAGCGCTGCTCTGCTGCCTGGTCCTCCTGGCCGGGGCAGAAGCCAGCCGCCACCAGAGCGCCCCGTCTGAGGACAACTGCACCCACTTCCCAGCCAGCCTGCCCCACATGCTCCGAGAGCTCCGAGCAGCCTTCGGCAGGGTGAAGACTTTCTTTGTGAGTATGATGCCTTCTTGTCCTTCCTTCCTTGCTGGGACCGCCTCCGCTAGGCATTCTGCTAGAGCTCTAAGAATCCTCCTCCTCCTTGTTCACCTCCATCCCCAGCATCCGTTTCCCTCAAACATAAATTCTCTAAGAGTCCCAGGTCAAGCCAGAGGCTCAGTGAGTTTGGCTAAGCCCAGGGACACAGCAAAGATGCAGAAAAAGCCACCTCACAAGTCACTGCAGTAGGACTCCTATGCTTAGCAACTTTTTTTTTTTTTTTTTGCTTAGCAACTTTTTATGAAGATCCCACCGGAGCTCAGTTGGCTGGGAGAAATCCCAAAGGGTCTGACTGCAGATGGAGATGCGTTCCTCATCCCTTGTGGCAGGAAAACATAACTGGCTTTGGCTGAGCGGGCTTCTGGAACCTGGAAGCCTGCTGGCTGGGGAAAGCGCCACGCAGGGGTGGGGGAAGCCTGCTTTAGGAGATGCTTCCCATCTCCAGACAGCTTTCAGAGCTGCAGCTGGAGGTCCGCAGCGGGGAGAAAGAAAAGCAAGGAGCCCCGCAGGGTGGGTGGGCACGGGTGGACCCTTCGAACCTGATTCGGCTCTGCAGAAAGGAGACCAGGACCGGGTCACGCTTCTGCCGCGGCTTCAAAGCCTGGTAGAATTTTTTTAAATAACTTGATCCTGAGGAAAAGGACCTGATTGAACTGAGGGTTCCAGCACTGCTGAATGTCCTGTTTTGAAAATCTCCTTTCCGTTTTGGGGCCAGGCTGCACTGATTAAAAGGATTAAGAGCCAGAAGCTCCATTAATAAGAGGGCATCAGAAAGGCATTTCCTTAAACCTCAGGTTCATTCTCCCTTTGTTCTTCTTGCAGCAAATGAAGGACAAGCTGGACAACATATTGTTGACTGGGTCCTTGCTGGAGGACTTTAAGGTGAGAGCCCGAGGGCGAGTGTGGGAGGAGAGGGTGCCGCGTGACTCAGAGGAGGGCGGCCCCAGCCGGGAGCAGGGTCTGCTTCCTTTGCTTTGAAAAGGAGAAGTGGAAAGATCTTAACTCAGCACACAGCCAGAGGGCTGTCCTGGGAGGGGGCGGGGGGAGGGGGCTGGTTAAGAAAGGTCCCCGGGGACAAAGCTGTCCTCTCAAGCTAGGGCAGCAGCTCTTCCTCCCAGTCACCTCCCCACCCCACCCCCACCCCGTCCCTGCCCTTAGGGTTACCTGGGTTGCCAAGCCTTGTCGGAGATGATCCAGTTTTACTTGGAGGAGGTAATGCCCCAGGCTGAGAACCAGGACCCAGAAGTCAAGGAGCACGTGAACTCGCTGGGGGAAAAGCTGAAGACCCTGCGGTTGAGGCTGCGGCGCTGCGTGAGTGCCCACAGGTCCTTCCCCGGCGCTCTCGGGCGCTCTTCCAGAGACCCCACTCGCGCCCGGACAGACAGACAGACGGACGGGCAGGAGCGCTCTGGGAAAGGCGCTAGAGTTCCATCTCGTGCTCGTTTCTCTCTGAGCAAGGAGTGGGGGAGGCTGCTAGGCATTTACATGTTTGCAAACAGCTTTCCTGTTATTTGTGAGTCACTTGTGGGTTATTAACTACTCCGCTCTCTCTTTATGAAAGGGGCCCCGAGTTTCCGTCCGGGCTCCCTTGTCCCTTTGGACCTGGACCCTGGGGCTGCAAAAGGAGCCAGGAGGCAGGGTCCCTCGGAGAAGAAACCCCACTTCTTATCCTCTACCGTTTGAAGGCAGAGCTCTGACGTGGGGCCCCACAGCCTGACAGGACTCGCCCTGACACTTTAGAAGGGCTCCAGGGAGCTACTCGCCCCCAGACTAGTGTCTCTAAATAATTCCCCAGGATAAAAATGTTCTCCAACTGGAACGATCCCTTCGCCAAGGGTTTCTTCTGTTTTCTCACTGATAGTCGGAGAATCAGGGTTCCGTGGTGTAATGGTTAGCACTCTGGACTCTGATAATCGGAGAATCAGTCAGTCGGTCTCTATTTGTAGGATGGGACGAGGCAAAGGTTTTGGTCTGCATGGCTGAGACTGCATCTCTACTCCTCGGGGACTTAGAAATGGCCCCTGTGGCTGGAACTGAAGACGAGGGACAGGACAGGGAGGCAGGGAAGGAGAGAACGGCTGGCTCAGCACGCGTCAGCACTGTGGTGTTCAGAGAGGAAGCTCCAAGCTCCAGCTCCTGGGTTTTCATGCAAGCTTTGCAAACGTCTCAGAGTGGCTCCCGGAGAAGCACTTTTCCTTTCCCTGGGCTGGTTCTTCTCTGTCTAGTGGGCGGGGGGGGGAGGGGGGGGGCTCGGTTCTCCCAAAGGAGCTACGAGGCTTAGGTATCCAAGATGAGTCTGGCCCCTTGTTCTTGCTACCGCCTTGTCCCCCAAGTGCTGTGGACACAGGAGCTGGGAGCCAGAGGCATTAACACTTTCTCTTTTCCTCCACAGCATCGATTTCTGCCCTGTGAGAATAAGAGCAAGGCGGTGGAGCAGGTGAAGAGTGCCTTTAGTAAGGTAAGGGGATGGCGGCAGAGGGGGCTTGGGGACCGTGACCTCTACTGACTCCCCAAGCTGGCAGGTGCTAAGCAGGCCCCGTCCGTCTCTTGAAGGGGGTGTGGGAACCCGACAGATGGTGTGACCTCCTCAGCCAGTGAGGAGCTGCTGCCTCGATTATATTTGTTTTCTGTGAAGTGTCTTTGGGGGTTTCTAAATGACTGTTCCCCCGCCTTTGCAGGCCTGTGGGTTGAGCCAGTCAGCCAGCCTGTGAACGCAGTGAGCTCGATGCTGGGGAGAGTGACAAAGGAAACAGAAAGTAGCTTGTTGGGAATCTAGACTAAAGCCACACGTGCAGGAAGCCAACACGTGAATGCGCACACACAAACACACCCAGGGGTTCAGCCGGAACTCCCCAAAACTCTGAGTAGGAAGCAGCGTTCTCGTTAATCTGGAGATGGTCCATACTCACTTTCCAGCTGCCGTTCACACCTGCCAAGGTGCCTTAGAATGTCTACTCTCAGATGACATGGGCTTTCACGTTTCCAACTGTCCGTGAACTCCTCAGCCCCATTTCCCAGAAGCCGTGCTGTCTTTGTCCTCTTCGTGGGAGTGTTCCAGTGTCGGGGGCATAAGCCCCCTGACAGTAGGCCAGAGGAGCAGGGCAGGGCCTATTCAATCCATTGGTGGGTGGGCATAAACATAAAAGGGGTCCCTTTTCTCCTCTTACCGACTTGCTTTCAAAGCGGTTCCTCTAACGTCTTCTCTCCAGATTCTGAATAAGAGTCATGTGAGTGCATGACCTTTAAAATTGTTAAGGCATCATTTTGCAGACTGTGCTTTATGAAGCAAATGTTCCTCTTGTTACTTGCGAGCCATGCTTTAGACCAATGCGTAGGCTTTCTCAAGGCCCCGGGCATACCCTCAGCTTCCTAGAGTCTGTCCTTCACCTCCGGACACAAGAGGGCAAGTGGGGCGCCTGGGCCCCAGAGTCATACCCATCCAAGCCAGGGACCCATTTACTCACACAGATGGGGCTTTCACTAAACATTTCTTATCTTTCTACACAGCTCCAAGAGAGAGGTGTCTACAAAGCCATGAGTGAGTTTGACATCTTTATCAACTACATAGAAACCTACATGACAATGAGGATGAAAATCTGAAAACATCCAGGATGACGACTCTCCTCAACTCTAGGACATAAATTGGAGATCTGCAAAATCCCATCCGGGGATGTAGGAGAGCTGAACAACTCCTTGGAGAGCCCCGCCGTACCTCTCTCTCAGAATATTTATTACCTCTGATACCTCAACTCCTATTGTATTTATTTACTGAGCTTCTCTGTGAACTATTTAGAAAGAAGCCCAATATTATAATCTTTTTCAATATTTATTTTTTTTTTTACCTGTGTGTAAGCTGTTTTCATAGGGTGATACCCTATGGTATTTGAGTATTTTAAGAGAAATTATAAGTTATATAAGGAAAAACATATTTCTTGGGGAGACTACTGAAGCTTCCATTCTAAGCCTGACCATACTGGATAGCCTTTGAGCTATTTCCCTGGCCTCGCTATAATTTCTCTTGTCCCTGGTCGTGGGGCTCCTAGAGGGTTATAAAGACTCTTAGACCCTCTTAGGAAGAGAAACTAGGGAGCCCCCTTGATAATTAATATTCCAGTGGCTCGGAGGAATTCCCTTGACCTCATTCCCCAACCACTTCATTCTTGAAAGCTGTGGCCTGCTTGTTATTTATAACAACCTAAAGTTGGTTCTAATAGAACTCAGTTTTAACTAGACACAATTCAATTCCTCTGGGAATGTTACATTGTTTGTCTGTTTTCATAGCAGATTTTAATTTTTAATAAATAAAGAATCATTAAAATCATGTTATGGTGTCAGTTGACTTCTGCTTGACTAAAAATTATTCCCTCAGGGACGCCTGGGTGGCTCAGTCAGTTAAGTATCTGCCTTCGGCTCAGGTCATGATCCCAGGGTCTGGGGATCAAGTACCACATCAGGCTCGTTGCTCAGCACAGAACCTGCTTCTTCCTCTGCCCCTCCCACCGCTCATGCTCTCTCTCTCTCTCTGACAAATAAATGAAATCTTTTCTAAAATAAAATAATAAAATAAAATAAAACAATTCCCTCAATATTTCCAAGATAGAAGAGAGTAGATAAATGAATTCTGCATTCCAGAGAAAGCAAGCCAGCTACCCTCTCCCAAAGAGAAGGTAAGTTCCAAATCTGATCAGAGGAAAAAACTATTTTCACTTCAAAAGCCAATAGCAAAAACTGCCATGCTCTTCCTATATACTCAGTCCTTTAAGAAATTATCCTTAAGGTCTTAAAGATCATGCTGATTTTCAAGACTAAGGACAAGATTCTATAGATACCAAAATTAGAAAAATAGGCAGACAACTTTTTTAGCGTTTTTTTTTTGTCTTTGTTTTCTTAGAGTGGGGGGCTGTTTGTTCGCTTCTTTTGTTCTGTTCCACTTGGTTTTGTTTCTTCAAGCCCCAAAGGTCTGGGTGAATGCCAGTCTACCCGGATTGCTGTGAAAATGCGGATAAAGAGTTAACATGGCTCCTGGCACTAAGAGATGGTCCCCACACATCCGTTTGGTTGTTACTGGTCTGCACAACCTACCAAGTCCTCCTTGAGTTGAGATCAGAGGCCCACCCAAAAGAGTAGAATATAAGCAGATCAGCCCACTTGATAGAATACCCAAGGATTCCAGGCACTGCCGTCCCTTCTGTTCCCTCCTTCAGCCACCAGACGAATGTGAGATTGGCTTCTGACTGCGGTCTGTTGGGAGGGGCATGGTGGCTGGGGAAGCCCTACTCAAAGCCCCGTGACTTGGAGAAGAGAGAGGGAAACAATGGTCTGAGTAAACACTGATCACCCTCACAGTCTGCCCAGGCAGCCCTGGTCTGGGGGAAGAGGGGGGCGAACTGGCTGTGGTCAGTTTTTCAGTAAGACCTGACTCACGTCAGTTAAAGTAACCATAGGAAGGAAGTGGGAAGCATCAAAGCTGAAATTCTGAGATGAAAGGTTAAGGTTAAGAATGGAGGCTAGCAGAAAACCGAGAGGAGTGAGGCTCTCTACACCAAGTCTGTCTGTCTACACTGAACTGGAGAAGCTGTGAGGTTTAGGCAGTTAGGGCTCTCTGCTGGGCAAGGTACACCAACTTAAGGTTGAGGTTGGCACCTCGTGCGAGGGAAGTGGGCATCTGAAACCAAGACACGGCAACTCACCTAGAGAAGCCACACAGCCGATGAGATATTGACAACGGTCACAATTTATCGAGCACCTAATTTGAGCTGGTCGGTGCTGGTTATGTGTGTATCAGGCATGCCGTGTGGGATTATTGCGATCTCCTGTGAGAGGACACGGGTGCTCAGACATTTTGGTATGGCCTGGCCACACGGGTTATACGGAGAATGGAGAACTGAGAAAAGTATAAAATGCCTTTCTCTTTGTGTTAATTATCTATTGATGGCTCCAAAATTCAGCAGCTTAAGACTGAGCTTAAAGCAACACACATTTTTGTCTTTTTGTGTAGGTTGGGAATCTGAGAGTGATGACTAGGGGTTCTGGTTCAGGGTCTCTGAGGAGGTTGTGAGCAAAATGACAGCCAGGGATGCAGTCATCTGAAGCTTGGCTGGGGTTGAACAAATCACATCCAAGATGGCGTACTTCCATGGTTGTTGGCAGGTGGTCTTGGTTCCTTGACACATGGGCCTTTCTGTAGGGCTTCTTGAACGTCTTCACCACATAGTGGCTGTCTTCCCCAGAGCCAATGATCTGAGAGACAGCAAGGAGGAAGTCACAGTGTCTTTTCGACCTAATCTCAGAAATCTCACACCATACTTCTGGCACATTCTGTTTGTTAGAAGTGAGTTGGCAAGTATAGCCCATATTGAAGGGGAGATAAATTAGAGTCCACCCTTTAAAGGGAGCAGTCCCAAAGAACTTGTGGACACGTTTTTAAACTACGACACCCTTCAAAGAATTTAGAAAAAAATAGCTCTGTGCTTGAATGGCACATCGGGCTCCTGGGTTGGTGGGGGTAAGGAGATGAGTCGGGTAAGCATCAGGGTGCATGGAGAGGCCATCATTATGGACACTTCCCTCCTCCAGTCCTCTCCCCTGCGGACTCAGTCTAATATATTTACCTCTATGAGCCTCAGTTTCTCATCTGGAAAACTAGCAGAAACTTTTTTCCCAGGTGTTATCTACTGAATGTTAGTGTTCCCTCAAAATTCATATGTTGAAGCCCTAACCCTCACTGTGATGATATTTGGAGATGGGGCTTTTGGGAGATAATCAGGTTGGATGAATTCATGAGGGTGGGACCTTTATAAGAAGAGACACCAAAGAGCTCTCTCTCTCTCTTTTTCCACATGTGCACAATAAAAAGATCTTATTGAGCACATACAGAAAGATGGCAGTTGCTACAAGCCAAGAGAAGAGTCCTCAGAATGAAACCTACCATGTTGGCACCTTAATCTTGGAATTCCAGCCTCCAGAACTATAAGAAATAAATTTCTTTTTTTAAGCCATGCAATTTATGGTATTTTGTTATGGCAGCCTGAGCTGACTAATAGACCAGACTTGATATAAGGGTCAAATAGAATGTCAGGTATGAAGGTACCGATGTGTTTTGGATTGGAAATATAGACATGAGGTTTAAATATGATTGATTTGAGGTTTAGATTTGATTTAGGTTTGATTGATTGATTGACTGATTTTTGGCAACAAGCCTTTATTCTGTAAGAAGATCAACCACCTTACCTCCCATGTCCCTCTTCCTCTCACACCAGAGTTTGGAGAGCAGTGAAGAATGAGAATCTGTTTGTGGTCCCAGCTGCTGAGGTGAGGAGGGTGGGACCAGTGAGAGAAGCTCCCAAAATCTGTGATGATAATGTTGATACCCCACCTAGCCACTGACAGAAATCAGACAGATCAAAAGGTTCAGGAAGGCACCATCTGGAAGGAAGGGGATGATATCAGAGATGTAAAGAAAGATGAAAGACAATTGGCTTCAGAGCAGAAGCTACCCACTCTATGGCGTGTTGACCCCTCAAAACGCTTATAGGAGTGGATTTAATTGTGGAACATGAGGACCAGCTTTGGGCCTGGGGTGATTTAGGGAGAAGCAGGCATAAAACTCCAAAGAAATAGGAGCTGGATCATAAGAACGAACACTCAGAATTTAAAATGGCAGAACGATCTTTGAACTTTCATAAGTTGCAGAACTGGCTACAGAATGAACCAGTCAACTTCACCTTGGAGTGGTTGGTGGGTCCAGGTGACATGAGTATTCCATTACTTAATCCTCCTTTTACATACTTACTCACTTGGTGACTTTGGAAACTTTACTTAACCTGTCTGGGCCTTAGTTTCCTCAAGGATAAAACAGAATTATGTCTGGATCAATGGTTTCCAACTGGGACCACTAGATGCATGCACGATCCTGAAAGCACTCATCTTGGAGAGACTGTCTTTGAACAATTTCCAAAACTTGAACAAGCCTAATGAAATTGTACATATGCCATTCCCACCTCCCCTTAGTCTGCGCAGGCTCACTAAAAAGCACTTCTATGTGCTCGGCTGGAGTAATAATCACTTTGTATGGAAAGACAGGTCGCCTCATGCCGGCCAGAAGCTCTGTTTGCTAGTCATCTATTATATCTTTGACTAATAAAAACAGAAAATGGAATTATTTCTTGAATTTTTTTTAACCAGCTGAAATATTTTAAAATAGAGAGTCTCTGGGGAAAATTAATAGCTGCAGTCCTTTGTGGTCAAAAGCTTCGAAATCACTAAATGAGATGACCTCCAAGTGCCCTTTGAGCCCAAACTTCCTAATTCCAGCATCTGATTCCTCCAGTCAGTCAGGCTTATTCCCACTTGAGCCCTCTTCTGGGACACATTCCTATCCACAGAGTCTGCACTGGTAATTTTCCAGATGGATTCCCAGTTGTTGGGAACTATCGACAGCCCCCCTCTCCCAGCAGGGCTGAGCAGCCACAGAGCCCTGAGCTTCCAGAAGCTTCCAGAAGCTTCCTTGACACTCTGTATGGAGAGGATGTGGAGGAGATAAAAGACCTAAGGAAAAGTAACAGGGCTTGTTTCTTACTCCACGGCACAGGGAGGATATGCGCAGCCTCTGGAGTCGGCGAAACCTCGGCTCCAAGCTGTGTGACCTTGAGACAACGCCTACCTCAGTAGCCTCTGTAACATAGAGAGAATAATTGTTCCTTCAAGGTGTTGTTGTCATAAGAAATAAAGGCACGAATACATGTAAAGCACAGAGGAAAGGGTTAGTAAAAACAGCTCTTCCCTTGGACATTTGGAAAATGCTCACATGAGACCAGAGGGTAAGATCAGTGCTAACACCATAAAAAACAGCTGGACACGTTTTGTGTGCCCATCACTAAACCTGGATCTTTCCTTATACTATTTTCTGCCTCTCAACCCGCCATTTCTAGATGGAAAGAGAAAATGGGCCATCCCTACACTTGGGAAGGACAGAAAGGAAATGACATTTTTTGAGTGCCTGAAGAAATACTTGGCTTGACGATGTAATATATATATTTACGAATTATATAATTTGTATATATATGAATTATAGCCACTAGAGTTCACTGAGCAGAGGCTTAACAGAGGTGCCTAAGTATCACCCAGAGCAATAATAGTTACACATACCATTAAGTAAATATTACATTAACTACGTAGGAAGTTTCTATTGGTTACAACACTGGGCTTTGTTCATATACACTCATTACCTATCATTGATACTTACCTGTTAGCAATCTGAAAAATGAGACAGTCTACCACAATGCTTCTTCCCTTACCATTATTCAAGAAAAAAACACATTTTTTCCTCAAAGTCAAGAAGTCGTTGTATAACAGAGCCCATAGTTCGTCCAATATGCAACCCAGAATCCCATGCCTATTTGAAGAAGTCTTTCTGGATTATTTAGAGGAAGCAGATGTTATTTCCCCAGCGGAACCCTATCATACCTCTACCAGAGCCAAATTAGTAACTACGACTAATACGCAGCATAAATAACTAATCATGTCTCCTCTCAGAATAATCTCTACATTCATATCTTACAAGGATGAGACTCAAATCAAAACAGAAGCAAATTGGCTTCTCCCTGGCCTCTACCCCAAATCAGAGTTTTTATGAGATGCACATCTATTCACTCAGAACCTATTATGCTCTAGGTACTATGTTGGGTGCTGGGGAGAAAACAATGAATAAAGCAGATGTAGCACCTGCCTTCACGGATTTAACAGCTAAATCCATAGGGGCAAAAAAAAGATATTACAAAATTAACTACACAATATTATTACAATTGTGAAATTACTAAATGAGAAGTCGGAGGTTTTAATGGAGCAACAACTAACCTAGACTCTGGGGTGAGGGTGGGGGTAGGAGGACCTTCCATGAGATGGTGACATTCAGCTGGGTGTGAAGGATGAGTGGGAGTTGGCCAAATGAAGAGGGAGATGATAAGAACCTTAGGCAGAATGAGCCACATATTTAAAGACCTCTTAGAATGGCAAAGCCTGAGGGGAGGGAATGTCTCTGAAGCAAGGGTAGATTTGTACTGATACTCAACATAGGTGGTCTCTGGGCCCTCTTCAGGACCCTCTGGCTTCTCCATCTCCCCTCATATCCTGAATATCTGAAGTGAAAGGGAGTTAAACTGTTTAAGGAAGTAAAAGATGACACACAACAAGTGAGACATATTATACATGAGGGAGAGAGGTTTAACATGAACTGGAAGAAATGGGCAGAGGCAAAATGTTAAGACTCGAAGGGCAAAGAGAAGCAATTGAAGGCTACTAAGAGGAGAATATACATCTTCTAAATGAGACCCTATAGAGACCATTTGCTTTTAATTCAGATAAGAGGACATTGTAGTGTGGACTAAGGTGGTAATAAATAGGAATTGAGAGAAGTGTAAATTTTCAAATATTCGGCAACTACTTAGCTAAATGTGGTGATAGCAGTTGATGGCCAAAAAGCCCTCTGATCTGACCTGAACAACTGGGTAGAGAAGAAGAAGGTTTGGAAGGGAAGGTGATACATTCTACACTGGCCCCACTGAGCTGGAGGTTACTCTGAGACTTGGAGTGAGTTCTTCTAGAATGATCAGCTGGACATAGAGATGTAGTCTGAGGATAAATGCATGGGTGTCATTGCTATAGAGATGGTGAGTGAAATCATGGGAGTGGAGAAAATCACCAAGGGTAAGAGTGTTGAATGAGAAAAGAGCCCAGAACCAAGCCCAGGAGAACCCAGATATTTATAAGTCAGAGCAAGAGAACCTAACAAAGGAACTTGCAAAAAATGGCCTGAGTGGTGGAAAGAAATAACAGGAGAGAGTGGCATCCCTGAGAACAAGGAAAGCCACCATTTCAGGAAAGAGGGAATGGTCAACTAAGTCAAACACTATTGGTAGGTCAAGTAAGATCAAGACAAAGGAGCTTCTATGGGATGTAGCAAGTGGGGACACTGGTGACTTTATCAAGAAGTGTGCGGTGGGCGGGGAGAGAAAAGTGCAGGGGAGTGGCAGGGGAGTGGAGCCTGGTGGGATTGCACAGTAAATGGGAAGTGAAAAAGTGGATGACAAGTGGGGATGACAGGACATTGGGCCAACAGAGGAGAAAGAGAAGTTAAAAATAGATGAACGAGCTAGAACCAATGAAGACAGTTTCCTCAGAAGGCAGGTGTGGGGTAGGATGCAAGTAGAGGAGAAGATGCCTTTGAGATGAGGAGGAACACCTTCACTGAATAATAACAAGAAGGAAGTAGGGGCAGTGAGTACAAAAGCAAGTTGTTTGCAGATTTGTTGGCAGGAAGTTGAGGTCGTTTCATCAGATGGTTTCTATCTTCTCTGAAAAGAGTGAATAAGAGAGAATGCAAGAAGGTTTAAGGAGAGAAACAAAAATTTGAAATGATACTTGCAGATATGTGGAAAGCAAATGACTCTAAAGAACCATTGCAGACTTCCATGCAGTGTGGAGCCCAGTTGAGGGAGATAATCATGAATTGAAGTCTGCCAGATTGCACCCTTTTTCTCAGGATTCCCCTGGCAGCCTGGAGTGAACATGTAGTAGGCAGAATTGGTTTTGATCCATGAATATAACAAAAGAACAAGGGGAAGAGGAAGTTGGGAGTATAAATAAGAGACCGACTGGAAAGATGGACCCAGGATTCAACGTCAAATAATGAAGGAAGTGCAGAAAAGAGCTGATGAAAAAGGATAGTGTCGATAAGCCAATGGACTAGATGTTCCGATGTAGTCAAGGAACAGTTGTGGTGGTAAGAGCTGAATCACCAAGGAGAGGAGGTGGGGACCAGACAGGGAAAAGACTGAATGAAGAGATTTTGGAGGTGAGCGGTTTTGAGGAACAATGAATTGCAGGCCATAACCATTGGAGCCAATGGCTAAGTAAAGGCAGAGGGAAAGTCATCAACAATGTGGAGGTCATGAAATTGAAAAGCCACATTTTCGAGAAGCCATCATTAGGGCAATGAAGTCCATCAGGCTTGTGGCAATAAAAGGAAGGCCAGTGGAAGGCAGTGTAAAAGAGAGTATGAGGTAGGTGCTCAAATAATGTGTGAATCAAAGGGAGAGGTAGATGTTTGAGCATCCCGGAGCTTCTGGTAGATTCTAATTCCCAAATATGTAGAGTTCTCGAAATTTCATACACTTGACAAATTATCATTTTAAATTTCGTTAATCTTAGAGGAGTACGGATCTAAATTTCTTGAAAGGCTCCTTAATATGGACTGCTTGAAATTTCATAATAAAAAGAAGGACCTATATAGTCGTAAATATATCTTAAAAGATTGAAGTCATTTTTACGTCAGGAAATCAACAAATGTCCAAGTATTAATCACACGCAACCCTAGAGTCTACTCAAATCAAGAAGTTTATAATTTTTGCCAAGATGAATCATCATCCGATGACACGTCCAAATGGTAACCTCCAGCAAATTTCCAAACAGATCTTTCCTATGATATGCAGGTTCTTTATCCCGAGTCTCTTCTACTCCACATACAGTCATTCCCACTTATCCACGGTTGTGCTTTCCACAGTTTCAGTTACGAATGGTCAGCCATGGTACTGGAGCAGATGATCCTCCTCTGACATAGTGTCAGAAGGTCAGTAGCAGCCGAGCGCCCATCACAAGGCCCATGTGGTTCCCCTCACTTGACCTCATCACGTCAGCATTTCATCATCTCACATCATCACAAGAAGAACGGTACAACAAGATATTTTGAGAGAAACCACAGTCATGTAACTTTTATCACAGTATATTGTTATAATTGTTTTATTTTATTATTAGTTACTATTGTTCATCTTTTACTATAAGTATAAATTACTAAATGTAATTTATAAATTACATTTCTTGGGGTGCCTGGGTGGCTCAGTCAGTTAAGGGTCCAACTCTTGATTTCACTTCAGGTCATGGTCTCAAGGTCCTGAGATCGAGCCCCACATCGGGCTCCACACTCAGCAGGGAGTCTGCTTGAGGATTCTCTACCTCTCTCTGCCACTCCCCCTGCTCATGCTCTCTTTCTCAAATAAATAAATAAATAAATCTTTTAAAAAATACACTTTTTCGTATATATATATGAAAATATATACCATACTATATACTATATATACACCATATATATATACACACATATATATACATACATACATACATATATGGTATATAGAGGGCTTGGTACTACCCACAGTTTCAGGCACCCACAGGGAGTCTTAGAACATAACCCCTGTAGATAAGGGGTGACCACTGCATTACTGTTGTCCTCAATCTCTTTGTTACTAAGCAGGAGGATAGAAAATCACCATCAAGAAAGTGTTACCCCAAGTATAACAGACAACCACTGGTGACCATAGAGGTCCCCCGGGAAACAGTGGTGCCACCTAACCTTTTACTGTGATAGCTCCCTCAACAATTATAATGAGTAATGCTCTCACCCTCGCTGAGGCTTCCAAGCATCAAGTATCCTGAGTTGTAGTCTAGGGAGGAGGATGGGGGAAGAAAATCATCTAAATCAGTGCTGCTCGGTTTTGCTTAAAGACCAGTGCTGGTCCACAAACTGTTTGTTCCCAGTCTGTGGCAAGAGCAGCACAGAAAGGAAGTTTAATAAACTTTATAGCAATTCGGTATTTTTTTTTGTTGTCATTAGATCAAATCATGAAAAATAGTTTTCGTACAAAGGGCTTGTATTCTGTATATTTTTACTTTTTCTTTCATTTTATTTTCCTAGTAATTATTTTTATTATATTTTATGAAAATGTGGATCCACAATGGATCAGAATTCTTTTTTCTTTTTAAGATTTTATTTATTTATTTGACAGAGAGAGAGGCAGCATGGGAACACAAGCAGGGTGAGTTGGAGAGGGAAAAGCAGGCTTCCCAATGGTTAGGGAGCCCGATGCGGGGCTTGATCCCAGGACCCTGGGATCATGATCTGAGCTGAAGGCAGACACTTAACTAACTGAACCACCCAGGCACCCCTGGAATTCTTTTTTTTTTTTTAATCTGGTCCTTCACCAAAGATAGTTTGAGAAACACAGGTTTAAATCACACTTCCAGGCTTTATTTCCAGACCCATGGAAGCTCTAAGCTGGAAGAAAGAGGTAGCAAGATGCCATTGGTAGAAACAACAGCCTTAGACTTACCTGATTTCAAATCCTCACTCTACTACTTACCGTTGACCTTGGGTAATTAATTAATTAATTAATTTCAATTCCTCGTAAGAAGGTAGAGATCACTGTCCCGGAGTTGCAGATTTGAGATGAGAATTACAGGGGATACCACGCTCCTGGCCCAGCACAATTCCAGGCCCATAATGAGGACTGTGAGTTGTATTAAAGATCATTCGGTTGAACCCACAATGTACTGTTCTAGTGAGAATCTCAGGCCCCACTGATGAGCAACTGCAGGTACCCTAGCACAGGCAACACGACCTGACAAGGACCCCAACTCAGGCAAGGCAGGTGGGATGGGCCAGGTCCTCTCTCCCCCATGTCCATCATACCTAAGGAATTTAGGATCTTCCCCAGGAAGGACATGTTGCAGCCACGCTTGACTGCCATTTTCCCCTTCTCTCGTGAGAAAGAACCCTGATTTTCTTCAGATATCCCACATCCACGCCCCTCCCAAGCTGGGCCCCTCCCAAGGTAATTCCGTTTCCCCTCTCTAGCGACTGACTTAGGAATGGCTTTGTGATATAACTGGGCCAATGAGACTGAGGAGAGGTTGGCTGACGGGCTACCTGGAAATACTCTTCTTATTCTTAAAAGCAAGGAAACTGGGCTTTTTTTCTGCCTCTGGATGTCCTCCACATTTGAAGCCTGGCATTACCGAAGCCTTTTCGATATCATGCGGGGACTCAGCCTGAGAGGATAAATCAACAAATGGAAAATAATAAGCAGAATAATAGAAAGAAGAAAGTCCTTGATAACTTTGTCAAACCCATAGTTAACTGATCCAAGGTGAGAACTATTTTAGAATTTCCAATATATACGATAATAATTTTCCTTTTGACTAAGTCACCGTTCATTGGGTTTCAGGGTACTTGTAGCCAAAAGTATATACCAAAAATATGCCTGAGCCCTCGGGCCATAAACAGTCAAACAACTTCAATCCTGGGGCTTCCCCTACTCCCTTCCTCCTTTTGAGTGAGTCATGTCTGACTCACCCATTGAACCCCAAATATTTGAGGGAGCTCAGGATAGTCAAGGAGTTCATATCCCTTCACCACAGGACATGACTCCTGAGTTTCGACCAACTCTCAGGCCAGCCCCCATGCTGTCTTCCTCACTGGTTTCATCTAAGGAAACCAGAGCTCTGTAGAGTTGCATGCACGCTGATGCACTGAGTGAAATGTGTGAGGAACACTTGCTTATGCATCCGGCCCACATCTGCCTTCCTCACAGGGCTCTACCTTCTCACTGCCTTCTCCTGAGGCGGACTTTCCTTTGCATCTTCTACTTCCCTTTTCAAATGCCTCCTCTCCTATGCAGCCTTCTGCCACTGTGGGAGACCAGAGAGACCATTGTCCCCACTCAGTGACCAAACCAATGGGCCACACATTTAGACAGTGAATGATATTCCGGAAGGTTCTACTTTCTGATCATTTCCTATGAGCTTGACATTGTCCCTCAGACCTGATGCACCTCTGAGCACAGGGAGGAGTCTTGCCATCCTATATCCCTAATAGTGTCAAGTACAGAGAAGGCATTATATAAATGCTTGAGTTCAATTACAAAGAGAACTTTCCTTATAGTTATAAAATCAGACGTTTTGAGTTCGACATTCAAAGGCTCTCTTACCCACCTCCCATCCACAATCATTTAACAGACGGACAAGAACAGTGGTGCTTACACTTCAATATTCGCAGTGAAACAGAACTCATTAGAATGTGCCAGCCGTTTCATTTCTGGACAGCTCACATGATTGGAAAGTTCTTCCGATTTTCTTATCAGGCTCAAATTTGCTGAGCCTTTGCTCTAACTTGCCTTCAGTTATTTTAGTTATACTTTCTGGGATAGAAAAAATATATTCCCTTTTCATCTAGATAGCCCTTCAAATATTGAAAGCAGGTATTATACCCACTCTAAGTCTTAATTTCTTCAAGCCAGCTACCTTCAGTTACTTAAATTATCATTTAAAATGTATGGTTTCCAGCGATGCCTGGGTGGCTCATTCGGT
This sequence comes from Potos flavus, assembly GCA_028534135.1. Lineage (NCBI taxonomy): Eukaryota > Metazoa > Chordata > Mammalia > Carnivora > Procyonidae > Potos > Potos flavus. The sequence goes on from CM052893.1 coordinate 30,436,785, forward strand.
TAAGCACTTGCCTTCGGCTCAGCTCATGACCCTGGGGTCTGGGGATTAAGCCCCATGTAGGGCTCTTTGCTCAGCAGGGAGCCTGCTTCTCCCTCTGTGGGCTGCTCCCCCTGCTGCTGCTCTCTCTCTCTTCTCTCTCAGACAAATAAATAAATAAAATCTTTTAAAAAATAAAATAAAATGTATGGTTTCCAGAATCTTTTCCATTCCTGCACTTTTTTCCTTAGATGCACTCATTAGGAGAGTCATTTGTCTCTTAAATTTCACTTACTAACTCAAAATCGATTGAGTTCCTATCTGGGTCTTGCAGCCCCATAAAGGAGACAAGTAAACCAATGACACTTAGGAACAAAGGGTGCCTGGTCACTGCATTGCACAATTTCGGGGGCACTCTTCACACTCAACATGCTACATATGTTACCCCTTGGAGTTGCGCAACCTGGTAAACCGGTAACTGATGGGATCAAGCAGACTGGGTCAGGAGAGGGCCTCCCTAGAAGAAAAGGACATTTAAACTGAGACCTAGAATATGAATATCCATAAAGTAGGCAAAGAGAGAAAGGAACAGTGTTCTGGGCTGAGGGAACAGCAGACATAAAAATGTGGAGGAGAAGGGGGAAGGTATGAGAGTAAGAAGAGGGAATAGACAGAACGTGGCGTGAGAAGTAAGCAGAGGTCAGGCCACCCAGTTTCTTTCAGGCCATGTTAGGGAGGTTGACTCATATCCTAAAGAGGGTGGGAGTCCATCAAAGGGTTTCTTTTTTTTAATTATTATTAACATACGATGTATTATTTGCTTCAGGGGTACAGGTCTGTGAGTCATCGGTCTTACACAACACACAGTGCTCACCACAATCCATATCCTCCCCAATGTCCACCACCCAGCCACCCCATACCCCTACCCTCCTCTTTGAAGGGTTTTAAGCAAGGAAATAACATGATTGTATTTGCATTCTGGCTGCTGTAAGGAAAGTGGATTAGTGGAGGATAAGATCAGAGACTGGAAAACCAATTCAGGATCTGTTACAGGCATCTAGGGAAACATAAAATAAAATAAAATAAAATAAAATAAAATAAAATAAAATAAAATAAAATAAAATAAAATAAAAATCAGTGACTAGCACAAGGGTAGCAGCAGCGGAAATGAAAAGAAAATTATATTGAGTAGTTCACATTGAGTGTCAATTAGATGTGATGGCTGCCTGGACATGGAGAGTGAGGCAAGGGATACATGAAGGCTATCAGACACGTGGGCAGATGGGTGATGCTATGGACTGAGACCGGACCCTGGATGAGGCCCGGATTTTAGCAAAGGAGGAAGATGAAGAGCCCGGTGTTGGAGGTCTTCAGTTGTGGTACTTGGTGCTATCGAACTGGAGATGTCTAATTGGATTTCAGGAATGCTTCCAGCAGATTCTGGACTCATCACTATATAAATGGTAACTGAAGTCATGAGAAAGGACACCAACTCACTCAGAAAAAAATATGGAGAAGGAGAAGAGAAGGTTTAAAACACTGAGGAATGCAGTCATTTAATGGGTGAGTTGAGGAAGAGGTCTCTGCCATGGAGAACAAGGAGAAACTGCCAGAAAAATAAAAGGGAAAACAGAGTGTGGTGCATGGAAGCCACGGAGAGCTAGGGAAGCCAGCTATTGCCGAGAGTCCTCTAGACGTGCCTCCCCGGGCAAGTTAGTACCACTACACGCTTGCCCAGGGTCATTCATCGTGATGCAGCCTCACCACCACCATGCAGAAGCTTGAGCAGCAGCCGTACCACGCTGCTGGCCATCCCAGGTGCTGCATGTTGAACTGGGTCTCCCAAAAAGATATGTTCAAGTCTTAACCCTCTAGGATCTGTGAATGTGATCCTATTTGGAAATAGAGTCTTTGCAAATGTAATCATGTTACATCATGTATCATGTTTGGATACAAGGAATAGACACGCAAGGAAATGTAATCATGTTACATCATGTATCATGTTTGGATACAAGGAATAGACACGCAAGGAAGATGGCCGTGTGAAGACAGAGGTAGAATTATAGCTACTCTGCCGCAGACCAACAAACACCATAGGTGGCTGACAACAACCAGAAACTCGAAGAAGAAGCAAAGCAGATGCTTCCCTTACAGTCTTCGGAATGAGCATGGTATTACTGACGTCTTGATTTTGGATTTCTAGCCTCTGAACCATGACAGAATATATTTCTACTGTTTTAAGCCCCCCAGTTTGGGGTGATTTTTTATAGCAGTTCTAGGAAACTAATACCCAGGGCTCAGCTAAAATTCTGAGTCCTTTTGATTTTAATAATTATCAAGTTACTTCATTCTCATTCTGTGTCGTACACTGAAGTTTTTGAAATTAAATGTATGACTCATGCTTATCTCCGTCTGCTTTACTCTTAGATATTTGGAGCAGTTAATCTAGCTTTTGATAAATTTGACTTCTATACCTTTGTACAGAATGATAGAACATTAAAAATGGTGGGTCAAGGCCATAGCGCCATAGATATTGGTCAAGGTCCTCCTCCTAGCTAGAAATAATAGACAGTTATACCTTTAGTATATGTGCTGCCGAAGCAAGCACTAGACAGTTATATCTTATACACAGATCGATCACATGAGACTTTCTCAGATGCCTCAGTGAAATCAAGATACACCACGTCTACCAGATGTCCGAATCCACCAGTGCAGTGACTATACAAAACAAGTAGCTTGTTTAGATTAGAATGACCTCTCCACTTAAGGCAGGCACTGTGCAAAAACTTCAGTTAATTTTGTTGAGTGAAGTTGAATTTCTCTACTGTCAGCAGTCTGACCCACTGACTACGCTACTTGTTCTGTTCTTGCCTCTGCCTTCAGATTCAAGACACTTTGTCTCCAGGCATGACTTCGAAAGTCCTCTAAAATCTGACTCTGCACCTCCATTGACAGACTCTTCCTGACTCAGGTGTCTCCTTAAATTCAATCCTGACAAGCGGCTTCCAGAGCTTTGAAGGTGGGACCCAAACGGAGAATCTTTACTGGATCCTAGCAAATATCGCTTTCTTTTCTACTTGCTCACATGTCATAGGTTTCATAATCTGCCATTCTTTCCACTCCTAAGGTAAAGAGGAGTAGTGGGGAGCCTTTCACAGAGAAACTGAGAGTGAGAAAAAAACTGAGAAAAGAAAGATGCACACATTTCAGGGTCAGCGTGTGTCACAGAGGCCAAAGCTTGGTGAGTAGGAGACAGGACAAATGCAACTCTGTGTTTATTGCCAGAAACCAAAGCTTTGGGTGAAATCTTGAATGCCTAGAAAGGAAGAAGAGTGGGTGACCTACATCTCCCTTGGACTTTGGTGACCCCATGACTGGAATATGTTTATTTGATGGCTGATTTTGCTGTATTACATTCTTTCTTTCCTCCCCTTCTCCTTTTGTTTCATAACACATGATAACACTCTCTTCCCTCCCCTCTTTTTTCCATGGAAAAATACTAAGAATGAATAAAGTCACTAATATGTGTTTCATAACACATGATAACACTCTCTTCCCTCCCCTCTTTTTTCCATGGAAAAATACTAAGAATGAATAAAGTCACTAATATTATGAAACAACTAAGTAATCCATCATTCTAGAATCACGATATCTTTATTCCTATATTCTGAATCAAATGGCCTTGCTATCCTATCCACAATCTCTTTACTAGATAAAGAGTTGGCATCTTCTCTTGAGCCAGAAAGGAAAATAACCACTTTTTTTTTCTTTATTTCTTTTTTTTTCTTTTTCTTTTTTTTTTTTTTAGAGAGGGAGTGGGGAGGTGGGAGGGACAAAGGGAGAGAAAGAATCTTAAGCAGGCTCCACACCCAGCATGGAGCCTGATGGGGCTCAATCTCACAACCCTGAGATCATGACCCAAAATCATGAGTTGGACGCTTAACTGACTGAGCCACCCAGGTGCCCCCAGTCTTTTTTTTTTTTCCCCAAATCTACTTAGGATATTGGAATTAGAATTATTAGAACTAGACAGTTTTATCATTGGGTATATTAGTTAAGATAACACTAGCTGCTGTAACAGATAAATCCTGAAATCTCAGTGACTTAACAGAAGTTTATTTCTCACTCATGGAAAGAATGTGTGTGGAGGGGCAACAGCGAGCAGGTTACAATAGGCTAGAAGTCTGTCCCATTGTCATTCGTGCTGATGGAGGTTCTGTGTTATCATCACTCCTGAGACAGGATGGATTCCCCTCACAACAAAATGTGGTTTGGATGTCAAGACTAATGATGCCACGTGCACACACACACGCACACACACACACACACACACCAGGAAGGCATGGAAAAGTTTATAATGAGGCTTTCTTGGAAGGAGGAGGGCTCGTTCCAAAAACGGCTTGAGAGAAAGCAGAGAGGAGCTACTGGCTTGGGGTTCATGGGTGATGGAACTTGGGCTCCATCTGAGACTTTCATGGCTTGAGCTTCTGGCCACTGCCAAAGGGGGAGCACTCAAGCTTCTGTGTCAGTTTTGGGGGGCAGAAAGGGAGAGGGGAGTAGTGGGCTTGGGGCTTGAAGGCTGTAAGCAAACATCAAAAATGGAGTCAAACTCTTTATCGCACTTTGTTGCCCTCCACTCGTGGCTTCCATTGTTGTCCTGGATGCAGCCAGAAGACAAGGGAAGGGGGAAAGGATTGTAGATTTTAACATGTTTTTATAGATCTTAATAGGCTTAAAAGGTTTTAATAGGTCAGGCGAGGGAATGGTGGACATATCCCTTCGGCCACATTCCATCGATTAGAACCAAGTCACGGAGGAGCCGGAAGTGTAACCCCGGCTGGACGGCCACTTCCCAGCAACACTTCAGTGTATGGCTTGCCTTTTCTGCCACGGTGGAACACAAGCAGCAATGGATCTCAGTTGTGGGGCCCAAAGCTTCAATAATTTAAAGGCTTTTAGAAAAAAATAAATTAGAGTTTACAGATCCCAAATCAGAAAAGAGGTTCGTGCAAGTCAGGACTCAGAAGCTAAAGCTTCACCCGTTTCACTATGTAAAATTCTCTTGTTGCAAGTCATTCTGGTACAATTGCACGGAGGCCCTCACTTGCCCCTCTCCGGGTCATCCGGAGGAGCCAAAAGGAAGGGGTGCGGTCTCTGGCCTAGGGCTGTGGTTACCGTGTTACCCAGCTACAGAACTCCTTCCCGGAGAAGGTGCACTCCTCCACTGGTGACTCCGGCTGCGGAGTTCAGAGAACCCTGTCCAGAGCCTGGGAAAAGAATGCAAATGGGCGGTGAAAACCAGGGAAGACAATACTGTTATAAATTTGCTATTAGTAAAAACAGATAAAATGTTACCTCTTTGTGACTACAATAACTTAAGAAATTTCATCCCCTTGTGTTTTGCTCTATACGCAGCTATTCAGCAGTTTGGAGCAGGGATACCTTTTTTTAAATTTTTTAAGATTTATTTATTTATGGGGGGGAGGTAGGAAGAGCATGAACAGGGGGAGGGGCAGAGGGAGAGAGAGAGAGTCTTAAGCAGGCTCCACACCCAGCACGGAGCCCAATGAGGGGTCAAGCTAAAATCAAGAATCAGACACACAACCGACTGAGCCACCCAGGTGCCCCTGGGGCAGGCATACTTTTTAAGCAAAAGATTTATAGGGGTGAAACGTGAAAAATATGATTTGGTGTTCCATGACTGAGCAAGTTTGAGAAATAGCCGTATCCCTTGGCAGGCCTCCAGCCTGGAGATTCCAATTCAGAGATGCCCCCCGAACATCCCTCACTCAGCCTGCTTTCTGGTTTGCCTGGGTGAGAGCATGGGATAGAAACCAGAGAAGAGCTAAGATCCCATAGGAATCCTGACATACCACTTCCCCTTGAGGCCCCACGAGCAAGGGACATGTCCCCCGTGCCCATGAGAAGACTGGCGTCAAGCACCACACCCAGAGCTTCTCCCTGCAGGCTGGTCACACACGTGTGTACAGACCAGAGCGGGGCTTTCAAAGTCTGGGCTTCAGCTCTGCTCAGCTCCACCGCGTGAGAGCTCTTGGGGACATAGACGTCTCTCCTTACTTTCTCATTTTTCTTTTCTTCTTTCTTTGATTTTCTCATTATTTTCATTCGACTCTGTTGTACCACGTTAAAAACAATTTCGGAAACTTCTATTTGGGGGAAAGTGGCTAAAAACAAAACACTAAATAGAAATAAATAATAAATAATAAAGTGAAATAATAATAAATTATTATTATTATAAATATTAAAGTGAAATAACAAAAGTTTGTTTAGATGAGGTCATCGCCAAGTCTAGGAAGAAGCTGGGTCATCAAGAGGACTTCTCGCGGCATCTTGTAGTCCTCCCTTCATCCACCCACTCAGCCATACTTCCTGAAGATTCTCTGTGTGTCGCTTTCCGACAGGTGCCTGGGGATAGGCCCTCCGTGGACTCGCCCTCCACAGAAGGCACAGCGCGGTCAGCTTGCCCCTCCGGGCTGCACACGGTTGTGGGCAATCTGTCTGCGGCAGGCTCTTCTCCGCCTGCTGGGACACTAGGTTGAGGAATGAGATGGGTTGGAATGGTTAGTGCGGTTACTGCCACAGGACCCACTGAGGGCAGAACAAGAGGAAATGGGTTGAAACAGCAACAGGAGGGATTGGGGTTTAACGGAGGGAAGGCTTCCCCTTTATCAGGGAAGGAGGCGCTGGCTCAGGTGACAGGAGAATTCCAAGCATCAAGGTGTCCGTTCATGTCCTCCAGGAGGCCTTGCCTGGCTCTCAGACGTCCGGAGTCCGCTCCTGACCCAGAGCACGTGCTGCCGTGTCGGCCCCGCCCTCTGGCTCTTACTCATTCGGCAGCTGCTCTGCACAAAACCCTCAAGTCAGGGAGGCGGGGCTCAGTCTCGTGCATCTTCGTCCTCTGTGAGCAATAGGGGAGGCTGGGAGGCTCCTGAGGGCCAGGCACGGGGTTGGAGGCATGGGGGATGGGGGGTGGGGGGTGGGGTGGAGCAGTGAACAAAGCAGACACAAATCCCCGCCCTTGTGGACCTGGGATTCCACTCATGATAAATAAGTAAGCTATACAGATCCTTAGAAGGTGATCGGATCTTTGGGGGAAAACATTAAGGAGGGTCGCTTTGGGGATGCACATTACATTTCAATACAGATGATTTTTAAAAATAAAGCCTTGGAGGGGAGGAGAGAGTGCCCACAGTGAGGAGTCAGGGGTAGGAGGAGGGAAGACTGCAGTTTTAAGTAGAGCAGTAAGGGTAGGCATCGCTGAAAACGTGACACAGGAACAAAGAGGAAATGCATTGTGCCCATATCTTCAGGGGTCGTGTTCCACCTTGGGGGCCTGGGGGGGGGGGCCTATGCTGTGCCCTTCCAGCCCTTCAGGTCCATGAGCGCTGTTGGCCTCTAAATATGGCCTCAGTTGCTTTCGCTGCCTCCTCTTGCCTCTGGGAAGTGTTCCAACAGGCTGTATCAGGGTCTTGTACCACAAGCGGTTGTTTACTAGGTAATAAGCTGAGCCTCAGTTTACAAATCTCTAAAATGGGGATAACGATACCTCTACCATATAGGGTTGTTGGAGGTCAGAATTCAAAAGAAAACAGGAGGGACGGTCACCAAGGGGACCAGGGGTCTCCGAACAGGGCTGGGCAGTGTCTTCACCGGGCTTCCCGGCACTGGGTGCGAGGAACTGGGCTGAGAGTTTACACCGATTAGCTGTTTAATTCTCCCCAAAATGCAACGAGAAAGCAGCTCTCCCGTCACCACTCACTGACAGGAGATGGAGGCTTACAGAAGTTGGAGGCCTCCAGCCGGCCGTGGAAGAGGCAGAACGTGGTGCGGCCCTGTGAGAGTCCAGGGCTCCTGCCTGCTGCACACCCCGTGCCTGACCCGCGTCTCCTGAGCCGGGCTGTCTCGGCCCGCGTGAGCAGGGAGAGCCCCGCTCTGAAACCCAAGCTAGAGATAACAGCTCTCACATTTCCTCCCAATCAGCCCTGATCTCTGCGGCCTCCTGTGCGGGGATATAACCCAGTTTTCTTTGCCAAATTCTTATAAGAGAAGAGAGAAATACTGCTGAAATCAGGGGCCTGATTAATTTTGACAACTGTGGGAGGGGAGGGACGGGACGCATTCTCAGAACCAAGGCAAGACTGGGCTGGCGGGCCCCACACTCAGCATATTCTAGATGCCATGGGCTCGGGGGTTTTGAGAGAAACCCTGTGACTCACCCTAGCTTCCCATAGCCCCTGTTTTACTTGAAGGCATGCTGTCTTCCCATCATTCTCCCCTGGCCCCCCGACTCTGCCGGGCACTGACACCCTCCCCCATGCCCCCCGCACTGCACCCAGCCGCTCCGCGTGAGCGGGGGTCCTCCCTGCTGGGCTCCGGAGCCACGAACCCAGTGGCCGGAAGACGCCGGCAGCAGACACCGCCGTGGCCCCTCTCTCAACCGAAGCCACGCAGCTCTCATCACCGCCGCTCTCCTTTTTACTGACATCAGTCGGCTCGCGCTGATACAATAACGAGACTTCTACCTGTGATGTAGGACAGTGATGAGCGCTGACCCCGTGCCGGGCAGCGTGCTCGAGCTTTTCCCTCTTCGTCTGTTCCTTGCAACACCTATGAGGGAAGCAATACTATCGTTCATCTGGGTCCTCTGAGAAGCAGATGCCAAAACGGGAGTGGGGAAATGTCTTCCTGAGAGAAAAGAGGGAGGGAGGCTGCTCCAGCGAAGGGAGCCGTCAGACTACGTCGGACCCCACTGAGGAGTGAAGGAGAGAAGGCTGGGCACGAGGGTCCTGTACTGCTGGGCAGTCTGCAGAAGCTTCTGCAGAGTAGCCAGGGAATCGTCAAACCCAAACCAGCCATCCCTGAAGCCTGCTCCCCCAGGATCTGCTGTACTTGGTGTCCCTACCCCGCCCAGTTGCCTGGGGGCTGTGGAGGGAAACATGGCCTCAGTGCAGAAGCGACGGTGGATTTCAGAGAACAGCCCCTGGGGCCCTAGGATGATGCTGCTGTAATTGGGGGTCTAGGAAGCCCCTTCTCATAGTTAATACTTATAATTCTAGATATTATTAGTAATTTTTGTGGGGGGTGCCTGGGTGACTCGGTTGAGCCCCCAACTTTCAATTTTTGGCTCAGGTCATGATCTCAGGGTCCTGGGATCGAGCCCCACATCGGGCTCCCCGCAGTCTGCTCTGCCCTCTCCTTCTGCCCCTCCGTCACTTGCACGCGTGTGCTCTCACTCCCTCGCTCTCTGAAACAAATCAATCAAAAAATAAATTTTTGTGGAGTGCCACAATTATTATTCCCATTGTACTAGTTGATAAACTGAGGCTCTGTCAAGTCACCTGCATATCCGTGCAACCCAGTCTAGCTTAACTCCAGAGTTTTCTCCTGTGCAGTGTGCATCTGAGCTAGTGACCACCACATCACAAGCCTGACTCCTCAGACTCCATCATCAGTAGAGGGCTGGGCACGCAATCGGTGTCCCATTAGGGTTTCATGGGTAATGCGATCGAGCCCCTGTACAGTAAGAAAAAATGCCTGCAAGTTGCCTGAGTCCCCCATAACTCCTAGAACTCTGAGCCAGAGTCGCCTCTTTCAGCATGGGCCTTTCTTTCATGGTCTCCCTAGCCAGAGGGGAGCCCTCCCTGGCCAGCTCCCATGGCACTCCGGGCCTTTCTCACAGCACCTGCCAGTCTGCCTTATGTCAAAGTCATTTGCACAGTCATCCCCTTGGTGTTCCCACCAGGGGCTTCACAGTCTGGGAAGAAGATCGAGTAACGTGCTCAAGATCAAACACCAGCAGAAAGCTGAGCAAGGCTGACCCTCAGATTTGTCTTTGAGCATTCTGCCTACACACCCAAAATATATGCAAATGACTGTAATTGGGTGAGCAGAGCCACTGATACGGGGAGAGGCTGGAGGAATCCCTCTTGCCCCTCCACATCTGATTCTTCCAGTGGCCTGCAATGCTTCCCAGGGTAGGCATCTATGTTTTGGGAAGTGCTTTTGTCCCCCTATTCTCAGCTGACTTATTCTATCCCCAAATTGCCCCACTGCTGACAGTAAATCCGTTCATAGACCTGTCATTCAGAAAGCGATATGCAAAATGCATTCATTCATAAATCGATACCGTCTTTTTGGGAGTGCCCATCCAAAACATAAACTGTACATACCCTTTTATCTAACTTCCACTTCTAGGAACCTGTCCTACACATGTGCCCAAAGGTATTGTTCAAGATGTTGGCAACATTAATACTAATAGTAAAAAAAAAAAAGAAAAAAGAAAAAAAAGAAACAAAACAAAAACATCCACCAAAAGCAGATGGTTAAATAAATTATGGCGCATCAATGCTATGGAATACTCTGCAGCTATTAAGAATACAGTGGTTCGGGCACCTAGATGGCTAAGTGAGCAGAACATGTGACTCTTGATCATGGGGTTGTGAGTCTGAGCCCCACGTTGGGTGTAGAGACTACTAAAAAACAAAAAAACCTTTAAAATACTGGGGGAAAAAAAAGAATTTGATAGTTGAGTTCAGTCATGGGCACTCACTAAGATATGCTAAGTTTAAAAAGCAGGTTGCATGTTGGTTAACGGATATGGAAAAGTTCTGGAAATGGGTTGTGCAACGATGTGACTATACTTCACACTGTTTAACTCCACACTTAGGGATGGTGAAGACAGTACATTTTATGGTATGGGTGCTTCACCACAATTTAAAAAAAAAAAGCAAGTTGTAGAACCATACGCCTAATGATCCCACTTGTACTTGTTGTAACCCTCAGAGAAATTTCTCACCTGTGTTTATAAGCATATGTGTGTGTGGATAAGTAATAGAAATGTTTGGAAGGCTGGATAAAATCAAAATCACACCAAGCTGTTAAACAAAGTTATTTCTGGAGAGGGCTGGCACGGTTGGGTGAGGAGAGAGAGGTTGTAAAGAAGAACTTGCACATTTCACTCTCAATGTATACACAATGATGTATGGATGATTTCTTTGCTGTTTGAATTACTAAAATTACTTGTGTTCGTTGTTCTTTAGATAACATTCATCCATCCAACAGATACCGAGCACCTACGCGGGCTCAGTGGCCCTTTTCAGAACTTGGAATAAGTGGGTCAGACTGGCTTTCTCATCTCTTTCTCTTTCTTGCAGACTGGCTCAGAGAATGACCTGCCCCTGTCCCCTTCCCTCCTGCCTTCGTCCCCGCAGCAGGCGGCTGTGGGTACAGTGAGTAGGGTCAGAGTCTCACTATGAGGACGGTTCCTTAGAACAGGTTTCTGACCAGAAAAGGAGACAGCTGAGTGCCAGAAAACCATAGGACCTTCTAGGTCTTACTGCAAATATCAGGTCTCCCTGGACCGCGGGCTCTAGGCACAACTAACCAAGGTCTGGGGCTCAGACTTAGATGTGATCGTGGTTTCTTTGAAAAGAAAACCTCTGACTGGTGAATTTGGAACCACAGGTCTCCAAATCAGAGGGTAAGGGCTGGGAGAACTCAGCTCATTCTGAAACTTGAGGCCTCATAGCCCCAGGAGGCTCTAGCTATTTGAGGAACAAGATGCCAGGGCTGCCTGGACGGATAAAGGGATGAAGGGACTGCGATCACGTTTCACTTGGGCTCAGACAACAGGGGCCTGAGCTGTCCACCAGTTTTGGACTTGGGCCAGAGCCACGGAGCCCAGGGACTCATTTGCATAACCTTTGTAGGTACTTTGCATCTCTGGGGCCCCAGCCATGCTACTCTCCTAGGATCAGAAAGGCTAAGACCAGCATTTGGTCACGCGGGGTCTGACGGACAGAAACAAAACCCAGGGGGCAGGAGAAGCCTCGTGAAGGGAGGGGAATAGCAAAGGGGGAAAGCCAGTCCCAGTATTTCACTTGCAAATCCTGGCAGCAGTGTCCCATGGAGTAGGAAACTTTACTGTCCCATAGAGCAAGAAAGTTATGCAAACAAATGCATTTGCATGACAGCCCGGGCCCCTAAAAATGACTTACCACACACAGGTTCCGGGCCTCTCAGTAGCTGCCTGCTCGCCCCCCAAGATCTCACAGCCCCGGCTTCCTGGTCAGAGGCTCTGGGTAGTAACCACCCCCCACCAGAGCCATAATGATGCCCCCCCGCCAGAGGGTGCATGGACATGCCAAAAGAACCCTAGGTTTGAGATGTTGGTGTGTAAGAAATAAAAAGTGTGGAAGCTCAAGTGCATTAAAATTTGTATCTGTTACAAGGAAGCTCGCAGGGGCTCTCATTTCCTATACTGACGGGTGGTGTGAGGACCACGGGGCGAGGAGGTGAGAACCACTTGCAGAGCGATGGCGTTTCAGTGATGGGGGCGGGGTGGGGGAGGTGGGGTGGGGGCGGGGGGGTCAAGGGAACCCTGGACAAGCATTCAGCCCACTTTTACAAGAGGAGCCCTCAGTGACTTGTAACCTTATCCTTTGTCATAATGACTTGTAAAATGCGTAACTGAAACTGACCTAAGCTTAAGGCTTGTTTAAAAGTTAATGAACTGAAGATTAGAGGGGAAATCCCAGTCAGGCTCTGTTCCCAAATTTTGGTTTTGGTGGGGAAGCAAACACAACTGAATGAGAAGAATCCAGGCTGGAGGGGCTGGAAGGAGAACATGGGCAGAAAAACACCGAGGATGCCCCACTGAGGAGAGTAAATCATTTCCCTTGGAGGAACTGATGGGGGGTCAAAATCAAGCTGAAGCAAGGGGGTGGGTTGCAGACAGTAGTTCAGACCGAAAGGCTGAAGAAGGAACCTTGGCTCAAAGGAAAGGTGTGGCTCCTGCAGAGACAGGAGTGGAAATCTGATGAGAGCATCTCCACCATCGTCCCTCATTGTCTACTGTCGAATCTGCCCTCCAAAGGCTCCCGGGGGGGGGCGCCCCCCCCGAATCTGCCCTCCAAAGGCTCCGGGGGGGTGGGGCGCTCCGGGGGCTCTGCCGGGAGAGCTCCACCATCTGCTCCAGCACCTGCTGTTTTAGAAGGGTTGATTCTCCCTGCTTTCTGTTCGGTCACTGCCCACCTGCCCCCCTACACTGAGCCCCATGAGGGCTAGACCCACGTCCAATTCATCTGCGTCTCCCCCAAAGCCCGCACCAGGCGTGGCACCGAGTAGGTGCTCGAGATGAGCTGAATCAGAACATGGCCTTTTAACTTTTGCCAGGGAGCTGAGTCTTCTCCGAGAGCGGTCGAGCCAAGGAGGCAGAAGCACTGATCTCCTTCGAAGGGCAGCCCATAGCTTGGCGGAGGAGCCCCCAGGTTCACCCAGGGATAGTGCCCCCCTCTTTCTCAAAGTCCTGGCACGGCCACATTTCATCTTCGCACACCTCGATGGGGGGTGGCAGGGATATCATCCCTGGGAAGGCAGGGACATGAGGACTTTGTCCAGAAGGCAAGGATCCAGGGTGTGCTTCTGTGACCTCACTCATCCCTCCAGGGTCCAAATTTTTAGGGCGCTCCAAGGCTGCCCCGGGCCACCTGGGCTCAGGGGACACAGCCCTCACTGTCTGGAGCAGTTCTGAATGGAGAGATTCAGCCCGCGGAGTAGGTGTGCAGGCCTGTGGAGGCAGGGAAAGGAAGAGATGAGGCCTCTCGAGGTTGCATACTGAGCAGGAACTGCGTCTTGCACTTAAGTTTTTCCCAAAGCATAGTGCATATTAGTAAGTGCCTGGGTATTCAGTGATTCAGGATTTTGGGTGGTCTCTTCACACCGGTCCTAGTGCAGGGAGAGCAGAGGTAGATGAGTTCGCCAAAAGGCCCCCCAGAGTTGGAGCCTGGTGTCCCCTCCAAAGAGGGGCCACTTCCGAACCTGGTCGGACTCCGTCTGGGGCAGCTGAGCCCCTAAATGTGGACCTCAAGAGACGGAGCGGGGGAGGGCTGTATTCCTGGGGCCCTGGGGCGCAGAGGCTGCCCCCCAAGGCTGCTCCCCTGCGGGCTCCGGCTCCGGCCAGCAGGTCTGTTTACATTTACCTGGCGGGTAGGACAGCCACTTTCCCCAGCCTCCCCAACCCCATCCTCCCCCCCTCCCCTGAGTAACTGAGTTTCCTTCACACCCTGAGCAGGCACTACCCACCCTGCCCACTCGTCATTCACAGCCCCGCACAGGCGCTTCCTGTCTCCAACCAAGTCAAAGGAAAACCCCAAATTTACTGCTATTGTTTACCAAACCAACTGCCTCCTCGGCCCAAAGCACAGAGACAGGCAGGCCCTCCAAGTGAGGGCAGGACTGACGCAGCCTAGACCAGCGGCCCCTCTGCAAACCTACGGAGCCCTGTGCCGTCTGGACGGTGGGACTCATAAAGGCCACCCAGCACCTTAGAAAGCATTCAAAGCCGTGACCTCACTGAATTCCTCACAGTAGCCACAGGGTGCAGGAACGTCCCCTCCATTTTGTAGAGAAGGAAACAACTCCACTCAGTGGAGGGGAATCCAACCTGTCTCCCTCTTGGCTCCCCCACCCCTTCCTCACCAAGAATGCTTTGGCATTTTTGTTTGTGTTTGGTTTTTTTTTCAAGTACCTCCACACTTGGTAGCTGGAGCTCCAGGTGAGACTCACCTCTGCTTAGTTGTGAGACCTTGGGAGAGTCATTTTACCTCCGTGAGGCTGCATTTCCTCATCAGTAAACTGGAGACGTAAGTCCTTAAGCCCTCTTCACATCTTACGCCACTGAAAGGCGTTCAGGAATCACACCCCGTTGCCGTGAAAGTCAGCATTTGCCTTTAGGTCCAAGTTCCCCTTCCCATCCCACGTGGGAATTTAGTGGAAGGAGGTTAAGTGACAGGGAATCACAGAGCCACTCTCGTGCCAAGTGGGCCCCTCGTGGCCCTTCACTCCAGCCATCCTCCCTGAACACCAGCTCCAGGCCGGATCGTCCCGGGCCACAAGTGTCCTGCTGACCCAGACCCAGGAGGCGGCCAACACGAGTGTCTGCGTGTGGGGGCGAGAGGATGGGAAGGCTGTACCACAGGCCCGTGGCAGAGCAGGTGCCCCGCAGATGCCCACATCCTGATCCCCGGACTGAGGCACACGGTCCCTCACACAGGCAGAAGGAACTGCAGATGGGATTAAGGTTAAGAGCCTCGTGATGGGGAGATTATCCTGGATGATCTGCGGAGGCTCAATCTAATCACCCAAGTCCTTGCAAGTGGAGACCTAGCTCCTGGCTGGGTGGGACCACAGAAGCATGGGAGGGATGTGATGGCAGCTGGCTTCAAAGATGGAGGAAGAGGGTCACGAGCCAAGGAATGCAGAAGCCTTTTGAAGCTGGAAAAGGCAAGGCAATGGAATCTTCTAGAGTCTCCAGAAAGGAAAGCAACTCTGCTGAGACCTTGATTCTAGGCCAATGAGACCTTATCGGACCTCTGACCTGTGGGACCATATTACATTTGTGTGTTGTAAGCCATGGATTGTTTGGGCAGCAACAGGAATACGGCCTCCCAAGACAGCGGAGCGAGACGATGCCCTTCTGCCCCCTCATCCTGGCTCCCCTCCTACCAGCCCCCGTTCCATCCTCCTCCAAGCTCTCGTCCCTTCTTGCACCTGTGTAAGTGCAGACAACACAGCTGGATTTCCCGGAGAGCAAAACCTCATGCCGGTTTATCTGAGCAGCGGTTTCTACACGGATGAGTGGAGTCTCGAGCTAGGACCCAACCTCCGCAATCCATGCAGGGTTATAATGGGGAAGTTGGGGCCACCAGGGGCCGCCCTGCCTGTGCCCCCAGGCCTGAGCAGGGGAGCAGTGACCCTGCTGACAACAGAGGGGATGAGCAGGCCCCTCCTCCAGGCAGAAGGCCAGCTGTGAGGATGGAGAACACCCCAGGCCTTTGGATCCTGAGTTCCAGTCCAAACCAGTTAGCTGTGAGACCTCCAGTCCTCTGGAGTCTGCCTCTGCCCTCAGTCGGCTCCCTCGCTCATGAAGCAGGGGTAAGCACTGTGCCTCGCCTCTCTCCCCAGTCAGCTCTGAGGACCAGGGGAGAAAATGTGAACTTACGCAGAGTGCGCTACCTGTCCATCTGACTGGAAGGAAGAGCAGTGGGGTCTGGAGACCCAATGTCTACCTCAGGCCCTACCGCAAACCAATCCACTGTGTGATCCCAAACATCCCACTTCTGGGCCTTGCTCTTTTCATCTGTGAATGGGGGAGAATGGGTCACGTGAACAGAGGCCTCTTCCAGATCAAGGCAGAATATTTCCTAATTTTTAAGTTTTAAAAACTTAAAGCCTAACCCCTGGCGCCCCCTCCTGGAACTTTCAGGAACTACACCACCCTGCTCCCCTGGTCTCTTCCAGGATTTGAATCCAGAAACCCACGCCAGCAGGTCCCCTCAGGCTGAGGAGGCCAGCACCTGGCTGTGGCTAAACAGGTCAAAGAATCATGTGCTGAGAAGCCGCCTGGCTTCCGATTCAGTATTTGACAAGAGAGCATGGGCTCCCCACCCCTTGTTGCCACCCCACGCTGCTCTAAAGGAGAGCGGCATTCCTGCCCCTACCCGGACGCGTCCCGGCCAGACCCTGGACAGGACAGGTGCCCCCTCACCTGGGAGGCCCTCTCATCTTCTCCCCTCCCAGGACACCCACATTCTGCCCTCCCAACATACAGGACCACTCTGCACCAGTGCAAAGAGGAGACATGGGTGAGGGAAAGGCTGAGTCCCATGAAGAAGAGCAAGAAAACCTTTCAACTATTAAATCTGTTTAGTAAAGACAATTTCGCTCATACAAAACAACAACAGTTTACAACAATCTGAGTGCTGGGCACACCATCAGAGACAGGGAGGCACTGTGGGCACTCGGAGCCCCTCCCCCACGCCCAGAGAAGATCCTGGCTGTTCCTCCAGCAACTCCCCCCCGAGGGAGAGGAGGGCTGAAGTATTAGTGCCACCCCCACCCCGAAAAGACCGTGGCACGGAGGACTTCTCCTCGTGTTGCTCACTAATAGCGGGGGAGGGCCCTCCCCGCCCCCGCCCTCCCCCCCACTGGCCTGGACATACAAAGCTGAGTTGTTTGGGGTGGAGGTGAACTGGCTAATGGGGAAGGGGCAGAGTCGGGACATCTTTGGTGTGAAGACTCTCCCACCCACGCACTAGGCCACAGTGGAAATCTGCAGGACCACACGCGTGGTGTTGCCTTGGCCCACAAGGGGGGGCGGGCCAGTGCCCCCAGAGCCCGGGAGAGACTGAGAAATGCAGAAGCTCCGTGTGTCACTCTCAAGGGCCCTGGCTTCCTCCCATGAGCGGAGAGAAGGCCTGGTGGGAAGTGGTTAAAAACGGAGGAAAAATCTCAACAAGAACCGGTTAATAATGGCAGGAAGGAGAAGGAGGGAGGCTGCTCGGTGGATAAGCGCCTCAGAGGACTAGGACCAGCACTGAATGGGGAGTAGGGGGCCGGGGTGGGGGTGGTCCAGTCTTCCTGACCGCTGTGCCAGTGCCTAAGTCACTCCTCTCTGCCTCCCAGAACCAGCCAACGGGCAGGCACGGGGGCCCGGCTCGGAATCTGGAGAGGCTTCTCAGGCACTTTGGCAGGCCCAACGTGGGCACGGCAGGCCCAAGGACAGGTAAGGTTCTTGAGCCACAGCAGGGCCCCTCTCTCTGCAGCCCTGCCTGCCCCAGGCCCAAATGCACAGTCCCAGACACAGGTGCGGGCACACATGCACACACACACACACGCACGCACGCATGATCACACTCGCCTGTCCGTCTGGCACACTGGTGATGTCTGAGGGATCCAGCAGAGGTGGGTGGCATCCTGACCCCGGCCCCCCGCAGGGCCTGGAGCTCCCGGAATGCCTCGGCCAGCAGGGGCCTTGGGCTGTAGTGGGGAAAGAGAGGGCAGGCGTGACAACACCGGGACAGTCCCTATAACAGTTACCACAAATACCCTTGAACCAACCCCGAACCCTTGCACATCCAGAGAGGAATGGGTCTGGGTAAGAGGAGGCAGAGTGGGAGAAAGAACAATAAAAGAAGTTTCATAAAAATTCTAAGTCAAATTACTGATAAAATTGCAAAATGAGCACAGGTTCAAGAGCATCTTGCTCCCTTCTCTCCTCACGGCCCCCAGACTCTCGGCCTCCCAGCCTCTCCCTCTCCGAGGTGGCCGGAACCAAAGGCGGGTCACGGCCTCTGACGGGGTTCCGGGCTCCACATCGCCAAGGAGGAGGCGAGGTGGAAGTGGACAGTTCTGTGTCTCTTCGTTTAAAAAATATATTCAGGTCGAGAGTTATTGCTTGTCCTCCAATGGAGCGGGACGGGCTCAGAGGCTCAGTGAGCGAGGGCCGCGGCCTCCAGGGCCCGAGCTTTCTTCCGCCTCTTCAGAAGGAGAGGATTGGATGCATCTTCAATCTTCTTTATCTTGATCTGCTCGTAGTCGACACGCATTGTGGCCAAGGCACTGGTCATCTCCTCCTGGGGAGGAGGGAGGGTTCCCCCAAGGGGGAGACAGGGGAGACAGGGGAGACAAGAGACACAAGGAAGGGCGGGGTGAGGGCGACAGAGGGTGGGAGGCGGGAAAGAACAGGCTGGTCAGTGGGTCCAGAGCTGACAGCAGACCCCCCAGCGACCCCGCTGGAAGCAGAAAGAGCACTGGTCCGGGAGTCAGGGGACCTGGCTTCTAGTCTGCCCCAGCCCATTGCCAGCTGTGTGACCTGGAGTCAGTCACTGCCCCCCGGACTCAGTCTCCTTATCTGCAAAATGGGATGGTACCAGACTGCCCTCCAGGTCCCTCTGGAGAGCCAGCGGGCTATTCACTCGTAAGGAATGGCCACGGCTGTGTTCACACTGAGCACAGTCCCCGGCCCAGCCTGGTCAGGGAAGTGCCTCAGCGTCACTGCTCTTTTAAGAGATCCCCACTCCCTCCGGAGCACCCCCGCAGCCGGTGGGCCCCTCACCTTGACGTCTTCCCACCGCTCCTTGTCCTCCTTCAGGACCCGGCTGGTGTGCAGTGGTGTTTGAGGGACCTTTGTTGATTGCTGGGGGGGGGGGCCGAGAAAAGGAGTTCGAGTGAAAGCCTGGCATGCAGCAGAGTCGTGGCTGAGCCCTCGCCCCTGAGGGACAGTTTCCACGGACCCAGGTCTCTCCCGCCCAGCAGGCTTACCATGATCCAGGGGTGGTTCATAAACTCCGTGATGGTCATTCTCTGAGTGGGCTCTGTTTTCAGCAGGTTCCGGATGAGCATCTTCACTGAGGGGGTGGGGCAGGGAGACACAGTTCGGGGGCCACGCTCTCCCTTCTGCTTCTTCCCCAAGTTTTCGGGGAGAAACCAGATGCAGGGGTAGGGGGAGGCTGCAAGGAGGCAGACGGCCAAGGAGCTGGCCCCAAGCCAGGCCCTTCGCACAGACAGCACGTACCAGCAGGGAGGGACACAGCGCACAGGCCCACGGCCACAGCACGCGCGTGGGCCGGACGTCCACAGGTACACACGCGTGCACATGCATGCACGCCTGCAGGTGTGGGGTTCTTCTTACCTTCCTCCGATACCTCTGACCATTCTGGGTTGGGAAACTCATACTGGCCCATTCGGATGCGAGTCTTCATGCCCGGAGAGATGGCAAGACCGTGATTGGAATAGAAGGGGGGATAGC
Organism: Potos flavus; assembly: GCA_028534135.1. Taxonomy (NCBI): domain Eukaryota; kingdom Metazoa; phylum Chordata; class Mammalia; order Carnivora; family Procyonidae; genus Potos; species Potos flavus. The sequence continues at coordinate 30,456,370 of CM052893.1, forward strand.
CACACAGCCTGGACCAACAAGCAGGAAGGGGGGACAGTGCTGGGGTTATTAGGGGCCTTGCACCAGGAACAGAGTGGGAAACGGGCTTCTTGTAAAGGTCACGGAGAAACTGCAACTCGTGGGTTTCAGGCACAACACATGAAGTGAAGAACAGGGCCCAGAAATTCAACACACCAAGGATCAAACCACACATTTTCCTGTCTGTTAGCTAGTTTACATCCACTGCTTAGCTACAGAATCCAATGAGCACTGAGAGAAGGGAACATGCAGGGGATTCCCAGGGAATCCCCAGTCCAGAAGGGGATGCGAACCTTGGCTTCTTCCTCTTGTCGCAGAGAGGTGCAGGCCTCCTTCGGTGTCCTGCCCCCGCCCCGCCCCCCCTCAAGCCGTCCCTGACACACTCAAAGGATATCCCCCTGCCCCAGCCCCCGCCCCGCCCCCCCTCAGGCCATCCCTGACACACTCACAGGATGTCCCCCTGCCCCAGCCCCACCCCCCGTCCCCCCAAGGCCATCCCTGACACACTCACAGAATGTACATGATGACACCCAAGGACCACATGTCACAGGACTTGTCATACTTCTCGGGACCCAGCACTTCTGGAGCTGCAAACCAAAGGGCAACATGGGTGGGTCTGGCCCTTAGACACTGTGATACACCCCAGCTTCTCTGCGGATCACACTCCCCATCCCAACCCTTCAGCCCATCGTGATGGTACTGTAGTTGGGCGTGGGGGGATCAGCCATAACCCAGTGCTGGGCTTGGGTCGGGGAGAGCAGACAATCCTCCCCCAAGAGGAACCCTGGGGCTGGAATCTGAAGATGAAACAATTCCTGAACTGAAGAGCCTTTCGGACCCATGCTGTTCATTTAACTGGACAAACATAGGAGTTTATTCTGTGCCTGTCAGCTGGGGCTCCAGAACCCCATCTGTGCCCCGGACTCCACTGGGAATCTAAGGGCAAGGACGGCTCTTCTTGGGGAAATTACAGGCATGCACAAAATCCTGCCTATAATCTCAGACAGATTAATCTCCCATAACGCCTCGATCCCGACTTAACCCTGATGAGCCCTACTTCTGGGCAGGTCACGTCCACACCAGCTCCAGGAAGGGTCACGGGACACGACAGGCCCAGCGGCTCAAGAGCTGGAGAGGGTGCCTGAGAGCATCTCTGGGGAAAGACGAGCTCGCCGGGCCTCCCGTGCACTCACCCACGTAGTACGGCGTGTAACAAGGAGTGGTCAAGGAGTTGTGGCTGGTGGTTTCCTTGGCAAAGCCAAAATCTGTGAGTTTCAGGATGGCGTTGGGCCTTTTGGAGGTGTACAGGAGATTCTCAGGCTACAGGGAGAGAGAGACACAGAGAGCAACTTTGCTGAGCCTGGGCGGAGCCGTGAGAATCAGAAGGATAGAGTCCTGCCTTCCCTCATCCTTCCAACCATGATGTGTCCCCCTCGATGGGCACACGGTAAGGAGCGCCCCTGCCTTCTGGGAACCGATGGAGTTCTTGGAGACAAGAGACAAACACAGAGAACTCCCAGGGAACACCACAGGGACACAGAAACCACAGCATGACTGTGTGGGGCCGACGAAGGAGGGCCGCAGGCTGGTCGTAGCCACAGAAGCCTTCGCTACTGGGCTTGGGGGTTTGGCCAGAAAGGGCAGAGACCGGCGCCCTGCCCTACTCCGCCCTCAGGAGCCAGGCAGCCAGGATGCAGGGTCACCGTGGCCCCACGGCTGGGCCCCTGCCGCACCTCGGTTGGGGGGGACGGGCGGAATGAACCGCGGGTACCTTGACATCCCGATGGGCAATGTTGATTGAGTGCAAATACTGGATGGCCTCACCGATGCTCTTCATGATTTCTGACGCTTCTGGAGCCGTGAGGTGGGAGAGAGGAAGAAAGGCACGAGAGGTGCTGTTAGGTCTGACGACCCACTCGGTCCCCTCCCACGCCGCCCCAGGCTCCCTACATCCCCCACCCACCCGGAAATGGAGAAACGAGGCTCTGTCCTGTCTTAGCGGGGGACGGCAGGCCTGGCAGCGAGCTGCAGCAGACAGCGGGCCCCGGGGCCCCCCTTCCCACGGCCCTGACTGCCGAGGCCTGTCCCCACAACAGACCCTTTCTTACCTCTTTCTGTGAACGCCTGGTCTCCTCGGTCCTGGATTCGGCTAAAGAGTTCTCCACCATCCAAACTGCAACAAAGCCACAGTCAGATCTGACGGGTTCAACGCCCCACCTGCCCTCTCCATTCCCCACTAAAAGAAATCAAGCATCGACATTTCAAGCTTTGGGGTGCAGAGCTGGGCAGTCCCCGGAGGGCGAGGGGCCTGAGTGGGCAGTGGGGACAGGCTGGGCGAGGAGAACAGGCGGGCTGCTTACCACTCCATGACGATCAGCAGGCACTTCCTGCCCGCATACAGGTTCTCGTAGACATCCACGATCCGCACGATGTGTGGGCACTGCGAGGCCCGCCAGTGCAGCTCCACCTCCCGGCGGGCCTTGGGGCAGTCCTGAAGCATCTGCAAGCCAAAAGGCCTCCTGGATAACTGCACCGTCTCTGCAGGTGCACAGCCGGCTGCCATCCAGCATTGGTCCCTTCCAAGGCCTTGGCCCTGGCGCCCACTGACCTCCCCGCTGGAGGACCATAACTCCCTGCTACCGCTGGCCTCTACCAGCTCCCTTGGCATTTCCTCTGGCCTCTCCTCACTCTTCCTTAGAGTTTTGCAGCTCCCTTCTCTGCTCTAAAAGAAACCTTAAGATGACTCCCACGGGGCCTTGACAGCTACACTGAAATCAGCCCCTGGGCCATTCTGTCTAGGGGGGCCCTTCCTAGCTATGGGCCTGAAGTCTATTCTAGAAGGCAGGCAGCTGTTGGGGACTGGGAGACAGGGGCTAAAGGAGGCACTGAGGAGAAAGACATTGAGGAAAATGAATACCATTATAGAAAGGAGCCTAGAGAAAAGAGAGACTCAGAATCAGTAGGAAAAGGTACTTCCAAGATCCCTCAAAGTCCAGCACACCAAACCCAGAGCAATGTGCTTCCTACCTCCGTGATTTACTTCATTCAACCAGCCGATGGCCCAGGGAGTCAGCCTGATGGGGTCTGAAAGCTGCTTCTTATTCGATTTGCCCCCTTGAGCAAGTTCCTGAACTCACGAGCCTCGTTCCTGTGCCTTCTTCCACGGACCAGGGAGCCAGGGGCAAGTGGAACCTGGATCCCTCACCTGGATCCCTCACCAGCCTCAGGGGCTGAATCTTGACAAATCCCAGCCAGGCCCATGAATTCCTTTACTAGTGACTAGCTTGGGAACAAGCCTAAGACCCAACACCATTCAAGAACTTTGTAACAAATCTGCTAGAGGCCTCTCACAGGGAGCACAAGGCAGCTGCAGCATCTTTCCCCACTCTGGCACCTGGAACCACAGCAGTCACCTTAGCACCATAGGGGAGACCAGGAGATGAGGCAGCTACCTGGGTCCTTGCTGACACCAACAAGCATCACTCAGGACTTGTTTTTGGCAAGGTAATCACCTTTCCTTACTATTTAAACTGCTTTTAGCAGAGTTTCTTATTGCTCAGAGCCAAAGGCCAGATAGCCAAAGGTCTATCCCTGTGTAAAATGGGGGGTAGATCTGTTGCAAGGATTAAGTGACACAATTCTGCAAAGTGCCTAGCAGCGTGCCTGGCAGACGCCCAACAACCAGAGCTGTCACGTCCCTCACAGATGTCTGCTGAAGGCACAGGTCTGATGCCAGAACAATTAAGACAAAGACTCTGACAGACTTACCATCTCTGTGGGCCGTGAAGATTAGCCCTACACAGCCCTACACAACTGGGGTATACGGCAGGAAGCTGGGTCAGAAAGACCAGATGGCCAGGATGGCCAGATGACAGAGGGCAGAGAAAGACAAATACAGGAATTTCCAGCAATAAAACTAGAATTCATCACGCCACAGTCCATGATATACTAGGCCTTTTCTAACTGTGCAACTGCCATCTTATGGGATGAGGAAACTGAGGCTCAGAGAAATAGTGTGTCCAGGGCTAAGTTCCTAGGGAAAGGCAGAGCCAGGGTTGGAAACCAAGCCTGGCGGATTCCAAAGCCCAAGCCTTTTCCATGACACCACAAATCTTTATGAAGAGGGGTGGAGGCTGATACTTGCGCGGGGACTTGTCAATTTCGGATAGCCAACTGCAGACTGACCTTGCAGAGGCGATCCCCAAACAGGTGCCCATAGTTCTGTCTCCCAGGCAGCAAGCAGGAGGCAAAGTCCCCATGGGGTCACACTGCCACCTAGTGGCCATCTGGGGTGTGACACTGCACAGATTTGGAGTTCTGCCACCAACTTTATCATGGAGCAGGAAAAGTTTATTTTCCTTTCCCATGCTCTAAGAAAAGCAGGATGAGGGACTGGCCAATTTTGTTTGCATGTAATCCAACTCAACAGGCATTTATTGGGTCTCACATTGTGCTGGGTGCCAAGACGAAATAGAAGAGTCCCAATCTGAAAGAATTCAGGCTGGGGAGGTGGTCTCAGAGTACTAAGGGAGATAGACACAGAAAATACCTAGAATCCAGTGAGATAATGTGCTATATGACTGATAAATTCAAAGGGTTCAGAAGCAAAAGTTCTCAGAACCGCCACATAAGAAAGATCTCTGTCGCCCTCTACAGGAACACCGATCACTATGAAGCCCAGAGAGGAAGATTTACTCAGAGGCAACATGCGGTCATGGATTTACAATCAGGGGGGACTTGGGCGGGGGTCTGGAATTTGTCAATATATCCAGTGACCTTGGAGAGGTCATTACCTCCCTAAGCCTGTTTTGCATCTATAAGTGGGGGGGTAATGTCTACCTGGCCCCCTTCCTCACAGAGCCATTCTAAGCATCTAATGAAAGAATACCTCTGAGAGTGCTTTGTGAGCAGAGAGGCATTCGTCACTAAAAGCCAGCAGCATAACTGCCACAGCACAGGGACCCTCTCCGCCCACTGATGAAGCCGGTACAAGTCGCCAGCAAGACTGCAGGCTGGGTTTATGTTTGCAGCCCAGGGACCACAGCCAGGGAAGCCGCTCCAAGCTCTGACCAAGCAGAGCTGTGCTAAGTGAGGACATACCAAGGCCCAAACCCAAGGGCCCCTTGGTCCGTCTTGAACTCAGCACCCGCACTCCAAGTTCTGCTCTTTCTGCCTAGGTTAGACCGTGTGGCAAAGGAGAATTTGCAGTCAGAAGGCCGGGGTTCACATCCCACCTCCAGGCTTACACACGATGCTTTACCTGCTAGATGAGCCAGACGGCCCCAGTACCACACACCTGGCCTCGGGAGCCAGGCACACCTCACCTCCCAGCGCTGTGCTTCCTAGCCTGGATCAGATAAGCCAATCTTCCTTTCTGAAAAGGGTTTCCTCATTTGTACAACGGGATCAGATTTAGTGAAATCAGTAAACTGGAAAGAGTAGTATTTTTAAATTCTAAAAGAAACATAATAATTTCCCATGAAGACTGATGCTTGGCGTCTAGGTACGTGTTTAACATAAATCCCTGAATGGATATGAAGACCAACTCAAGCCATGAAAGCAAGACCTTCAACTGAGTCAGGTGGGTAAGCTGGCTGATGTCATGGGGGAAGAGCCTGAGGAGCCAAAAAGGCTTTGTAGACAGCTGTGGGGTGCGGAAAGCCTGGAGGGAGCATATCAAGAATGTGCTAATCTGGAGCACAGAGCTAAGTAAAGAACAGCAATGGCACGGGGAGGGGGGGCAGGGAATAGTGGGGGCAGGTGCTTGAGCTCCAAGCCAGAGGAGACAGGGAATGAAACAGGATTCCTGAGATGCTGTCAGGGACCACCAGCAGGTTCAACCAGAAGCCAACAGAGACCTAGGGAAGGTAGGGAAGGCTCACCTCTCTGGCATGGACAAAGACAGTGGAGGCCAAAGGGCCCAGGTCTATAGATCTCAGGGACCCAGAATGGAGGAAGGAAGGAAGAAAAGAAGGGTCTTCCCACTAAGAAGCCACATGTTCTTAGACACAAAAAGCCTAGAAGGGTTTATGAAATATTCTGAGCCCACACAAAGCATGGAACAGATACCGTGACTTGTCTCCAAACCCTGTAGTTCGCGTCTGAAATTCTCTTGCACTGTAGAAAAGGTTAATTGTTGCACCTGCTAACTTGCAATGCAATAGGCAACGCCACCTACCAAGTGTGGCAAGGGCCAGGGACCAGGCCACAGAGCCCACTGCCTGGGAGGAACCTCTAGGATGACAGTAGCAAGCAGGGAGACGTGGGCGCTCTCCCGGAATACTGTTCCATGCCTCAATTTGCTGACACCTGAAGGGAAGAGGAATGGGGCCCCCAATTCGGGTTGCTTACGGCCCTGTCATCCCCACCACCACTACCACCAAATCTTCTATCATGGGGCCACAGGAAAAGAGTAGTCAGCATCCTAAACCTAGGTGAGCCAGAGAAGTGGGAAGAAACAGAGCCCAGGGCCTGAAGCATGGCTCACCAGCAATGAAGATATGAGGACTGGACGGGAAGTAACAAGCCCCAGGCCCCAAGAGATCATCCCCTTCCCAAGCTCTAATCTTTGCCAGGTGTGTGAACTTGCGGACGTCTCTAACCCCTCCGTGCCTCAGTTTCCTATCTGTTAAAACAGGATAATAACAGCACTTGCCTACATTAAATGAAGCACATCACTAAATAGATGCACATCATGTAAACTACTAAGAGCAGTGCAGGGCACAGAGTGAGCAGCATGTCAGTGTCTGCCCCCACCTCCCCCCATGCTGTCACACAGTCCCACGGGGGTGGGCAGCTGGGGTCCCGCTCACGCCCACCTCATTTCAGGGGATACCAGTAGCTCCAGGCACGGGGCGGAGGGGAAGCCAGAATACTGGAAGGGAGGCGGTCTTTGGCGCCCCAGCCCCGAGCTCTCCCTCTGCCTGCGAACACACCACCCAAACTGGACGGCTGGGGGCGGGGTGCACTCGCCATTGAGGGAAGGAAGCCTTCCTTCCCAACACTGCCTGGGAGCCAAGAGTGATGCAGAAGTCTGAGTCAGGCACTGGGCATGCTGCCGGTGTGTCATTAGAACGGACCTCGGGCGCTCGAGGCAGGAGGTCAGAGCAGAGGCCCTGTGTGTCGTGCACCAGCACCTCCCGCCCCGCCGTGCTCTGCAGGGTAGAGGGCAAGAGGAGGAGGATGTGGGCAGGAGGGCTGCTGCTGTGAGTCCCAGAGCCTGTTCCAGCACAGAGCAGGATCCACAGGAGCAGGAGAAAGGGAGCCCCTGCCCTCTGGTATGCTCTGTGCTGAACGGGTGCTGGTGCTAAGTACCCCACACTGGGAACCCTCATGCCCACCCCAGAGGGAGCCTCCTGCTTTATAGATGACATGACTTGGGCTCAGAGGAGCTAAGCAATTAGTTCGAAGCCTCCCAGCAGCTGCCAGGGGCAGGGAAGGAATTTGGTGCAGGTCCTCACTGCTCCTGAGGTTCCTTTCCCACCGCCCATGGTAAGGCAGAGGACAGAATCTGCCACGACTATCTGTGATATCGATGCCAAAAATGGGGGCTGAAAACGCATATAGGTCTGAAAGTACAAACCCTCTGATTCTGAAATCCCGCTTCTAGAATTTACCGTGAGCTCCTCTCCTAGAGGGAGCTGCCGGTATGCACTTCCCAACCCTGAGTCAGTTGCACCAACCAGAAACCGGAGGCTCAACAGTAAGCAGTCGAGATCGCGTTCTTTAAAAGTGCACTTATCTATACAATCTGTAATCATGAAAGTGATGTTCGAACAGAACGTCTAATAGGGAATGGATTCCCACGTCTGTTAGTTTCTGGGTCACCGCCGGTCACGGTCAGTGGTGGCACTCACTCTGTTGTTCTCTTTGCAGCACAAATCCCAATCAGAGTTTCCTTACACTGACTCATCAGAAAGTGTCTGATAGTAAGTGAGAAAGCCAAGTTACAAAGCCTTATTATGTAGAGTACAGTTCTATATATTTATTTATACCTGGGGGGGGAGGGGTGTAAAAGGAAGGGCATTCATATTCCGTAAAATGCTAATCGGAATTCTATCTGAAAAGCAGGATGACAGTGACTTCCTTTTTTCTTCCTTAGATCTTTATTTTCTAGGTGATTTACAATTAGCCTTTATACTTTCTAAAGAGGCAAAGAAAGCGGCTTAGCTCTCCAATGTAAATCAGAGGCTGTCATCCACACTGCCAGGCCCACCGGCCAGGCAGCTCAGCCTCCCCCAGCCCATGGCAGGGGGCTGCCGTCTCGGAGTCTGGAGCAGGAAGGCAGCTCCGGCCGGCAGGTGCAGGCTGCTGTCTCGGAGGAGGGAGGCTGTGAGCAGACGGCAGACGCGGAGAACTAGAGCACGACCCGTTCCATCATCCCCCATCCTCTCCAGCTCCACTCCGCCCTGACGTCGCCTTCCAGCTCTGCAGCCAGCCGGCCTCTGTGTCAGCTCAAGCATCCTTACACTTCTCCTCTCAGCTGGAAGCTGGGCAACTGGACCCCATGGCCCTGTGCTGGCAAGAAAGGGAGGTGTGAGGAGGCCACGAGGACACCGGACCAGGACACACTGTCCTTACATCATGTGATCTCTGTCCGGGCCCTTCGAAGCCCTCATCCCTGAATCTGGAGCCAGGGAGGGAAACAGGGAGGAGACACACAGCACGGGGGCTCACCCTCCCAGGATGCCATCACTCAGCCGACATCGGGGGACCCAGTACGCGCCACACACTGTTTTGGAGAGTGCTGGGCTGGAACAGAGAACACAGCAAATACGGCCTGTGTCCCATGGAACTTCCATGTGAATGCAGGAGGTACACAATGAAAAAGTAAAAAAAAAAAAACATTTTTTAGGTTCCATCTTGTGATCTGTGTGTAAAGGAACTAACGAGGGTGCTGCCGGAAACCAGCCCTCAGCCCCCCCCAAGCTAGAGACAGCTGCCTCCAGCCAGGAGACAGTCACTTGTCTCCTTACATCTAGCCCAGCTCAGGAACATAAGAGATGACAAACAGTAAGTCGTGGTTGAAATGATTTTACTCTACACCTATGGGGGGGGCGTGGAGGCGAGGATGCCCCTTGTAGAACTTCTGCAAAGCTCAGTGAGGGGCTACCGATGGTCCTCCCCTAGAAAATGATCTAAGCAGAAATCTAACAGCAGAGTTCGTAGGTTACTGAAGTAAAAGACAAACAGAAGTACCGCATCGGGGTCCCCAGCTGGTGCACACAATCCCAAATGTTTGGCTGGAGGTAAAAGTGGTTCTCTGTTTACCACCGGCTTCCCTACTGCGATAGGGAAAACCCCCACCCAGAACAAAGCTAAAACCAACAGTGGGGAATGCGGTACTAAGAGCCTTGAGCAACCACACCACACTGCCCAGAAGACTAGCCGGACCTTCCTGCAGTTCCCACCGTCTCTCTCCAGGACCTTCCAGGGTAGCCACAAATGACCAAGGTTCAACAAAAAGGCAAGAAGCTTAAAAGCCACACCATAAAAGACCATTAAAAAAATATTTGCAACACATAATGCATAAAAGGCTAACTTAACTCTGGCAAATCAATTGTAAAAGATTAACGGCCAAAGAATAAGAACAGGCAGTTCAAAGAGAAAGGAACACAGATGGCCCAAAGATTCTTGATGCAACTCATTAAGAGAGAAATGCTTATGAAAACAACGATAGTAATTTTAGCAGAATGGCAAAAATGTTTTAATGTTTGACCAAAAACAAAACAAAATAAAACTCCTGGGTTTCTGCCAAGACTTGAGAGGAAAGGGCACTCTCACATGCGCTCGGCAGGATATTAACGAGTCCACAGTTTGAGGAATTTGGCTGTATCTATCAAAATTGTAAATGTTCGAACCTTGCACGAAGTCATTGCCCAGCTAGGAAATCATCCTATAAACATGTTCCTAAAGCATTTTAATAGCCCCAGGCGGGTAACAACCTACGGCCACCACTCTGGAGTTGCGGGAACAATGGTAGAGGATTTGGGGTACGGGCCGAGCCGGAGAGAGGCAGGGCCATGGTTAAGAAGAGGGTGTTTATAAATGGGAGAGCAAAGGACAGGATGACACTCTGGCTCTATCTTTACCATCCTCGTCTGTTTAGCTGACCTTCGTTGGCATTACTTAAGTAACTTTTAAAGTATATTCCTAAAGGCAAGAAGCAAACACACCAAAAGGTTAATTAATGGTTAAGTGTAAATGGTGATGATATAGGTAATATAGATGTTTTCTTCTTTGGCGTGTTTTTTAAATTTTGAAAAATAAAAAAATAGAATTGAACAGAATAGGAAATATGATAGGTGATATGGGTGGTTCTGTGTCTTAAAGCAGAGGGGAGAAGGTATATGCGCTTGTAGATGTTTGCAATTTTTCTGGATGTATTTACCCTCCAAAAAATGTTAAGAGTGTTGACCACCAGGGAGTAGGTTCTAGAGAGAAACTTGTGGGTGTTTTTTTGTTTTCTTGTATTTCCCTCCTTTTCATTACCAATTGATATCTTCCTGTACTACGTGGATCTTACCATCTGCATGGATTTCTTTTTAAAAATTAAGCCAAGGGGTTTAGATTCTAAGATGCAGTAAGCCCCGGTTCTTACTTGGCCCCTGACCTGAGACAGTGACACAGCTGTGTGCGCCCCAAAGCGAGCCGGCCTTCCTGCTGGCGAGGGAGGCGACCAGAGACGGGGGACCCCGCCCTGGCCACGGGAAGAAGAAGGACCTCGTGTAACTCTGATGGAAAGACCGCATATCTTCCCGGAGAAGACACCAAAATATGACAAAGAGCAGACCGGGGCCCCAAACCACCAATGGTAACCACTTCTGACTTCTATGGAAAGGAACACTGAGCGCAGTGGGGGTGTCACGTATTCTGGAGTCTTACGTAGGAAACCGAAAGACTGGGGGACACAGATATTTCCCTTTCTTCCAGCAGACGATGAGGACTTTGAAAGAGAAAGAGGGATTTTCATGTACAGCACACCAACCACATGTCAGGTGCACTTATATTTAGAAAATACGTTACACTTAAGCCTCCTCACAGCCCCGTGGAAGAGGGGCCATTGCTGACCCCGTTGACGGGTGTGACACCCGAGGCCCGGTGAAGCGACCTGTCCAAGGACACACGGCCAGTTGCTGCCTGCACCAAGATGCAGACCCAGATCCCACTCTAAGTTCCAGGTTCTTTTCTTCACTATGAACGAGGCTTTGATGAACCAACCCTGAGCTGCTCAGATTAGTTCATTGTTGCCCCAGCTCCCCTGCCTGCCCGGCTCACAGATCTGCCCCGTGTATCTCTGCATCCATCCGGCCCCACACAGAGCTTGGCGCGGAAGAGACCTAACATACACTTACCGACTGAATGGCAGGCTGCGCATCAGAACAACCCTACAGCCCGGGGCTTACGCCAGGGTACGCGGCTTCCTTCCCGGGGACACCAGGGAGGCAGCAGTAGGGAGGAAACACCCTCAACTCTCCCAGCTGGATTTAAGAAAAATCTGAGTGGCAGGAAGAAAACATGCCATGTTCTTTGTGGTATCTAGGTATGACTTTAAAGGATCCCAAGGTGGACAAATTATCAAAAGAAATTAAGATTAGGGCACTTGGGTGGCTCAGTTGGTTGAGCGTCGGACTCTTGACTCCGGCTCGGATAGTGATCTCAGGGTGGTGAGATCGAGTCCCACAGGGTGGGCTCCGCCCTCGGCACAGTCTGCTTGAGATCCTCTCCCTCTGCCCCTCCCCTGGCTCACAGGTGCACGTGTGCAAACACGCACATTCTCTCTTTCTCTCAAATAAGTGAATAAATCTTAAAAAAAAAAAAAAAAGAGGAGTGCCTAGGTGGCTCAGTCAGTTAAGCGTCTGCCCTCAGCTCAGGTCAGGATCCCAGGGTCCTGAGATCCAGCCCAGTGTCAGGCTCTCTGCTCAGCGGGGAATCTGCTTCTCCCTCCGTCTCTCCCCCCACTGATGCTTGCTCTCTCACTCTCTCTCTCTCATCTCTCTCTCTCAAATGAATAAGTAAAAATCTTTAGAAAGATAGAAAGAAGGAAAGAAAGAAAGAGAGAAAGAGAAAGAAAGAGAGAAAGAAAGAAAAAGAAAGAAAGAAAGAAAGAAAGAAAGAAAGAAAGAAAGATAGATAGATAGAAGGAGGTCAGCAACACTGCTTCTGGCCCATGCAGCCTCCAACAACTTGACCCTGTACAAATGACAAAGCAAATTCAAATTCTTAATAGAAATGGTAAATGCCATGTCATCATCATCACTCCAATTTAGTGGAATGAGATTCATGGCATGTATGCCTTCATCAACGGATCTAATGGGAGGTGGAGAGAGCTGAGAGAAAGAAAAAGTGGAAAAAGAGAAGGGTCCTACAAATCATGAGGGCAGGATACACGCACACACACACACACCCAACCCCTGATGACAACTCCACCATTCCATATGCCCAAGACGGGAGGACAGCAGTGTGGAGAAAAGGCAAAAGAACCCGAAGTTAAGTGATTCTTGCGGTCACCTAGGAGAGAACAGATGGTAGAAGATACGAACCAGTCTTCCCTGCAGTTAGCAGAAATGGTCCAGATGCAAGACAGAGCTCAGGTCACCCAACATGAACACGAGGACGTCAGACAGAGACAGAGATAGAGATGCAAGGCTTTTTTTTTTCCTGCTAAGAGCATGGCACTTGATAAACTCTTGCCGTACCTTTCTGAAGAGTTAACCTGTCACAAAGCCAGAGGTGCGAGGAAGGGAAAGGCTCCCTGAACTCAGTTCTAACCCGGAAGCAAAGTCTAGTAAATTACGTAGGAAAAACAAAACACCTGTAGTTAGCAAAAACAATAACAACAAGAATACCACGTTGGGAGGAAATATCCTTGTCACTTTAGAGTTCTAAGGAGGGAAGAAAAAAACCAGGGGACAAAGCAACCGTTTAGCCTAGAGCTGCAGAAAACCAGTATTTGGATATTGACACAAGGGAGCAGTAGGAGCAGAGATCCCACAGGGGAAGGCGTTTAGCAAGGCGAGGTCTGGTCTCTCTCAAGCAGATTCTGAGCACGTAAAGCATAATAATCCCTGAAAAAGAAAGCAGGAGGGGAAAGGCACGGACGGTTAGATCCGCAGCGCAGGGAGCCCTGATGAGCTCAGATTCTGAAGACAAGACAGACCCCGAGAGCGGCGTGGGCTCATTAACCAGAGCGAGCAGGGCTGCGGGAACCCAAGAACTACTCGAGGCTGTCTGCACCCTACATGTAAAGCCATGGGAGGAGCCAGGGAGGCCGAGGGCCCTTCGTGGAGGCTGAGGCCCCAAGCTACAGAAATGATAATACGGGAATGTTCATCTCCGGTAGGTTCCATCCTGTTATCAAGGAGAAAGTTCTTCCGATTGTAACAAGCTAAACATCTGCACACACCGAAGGGAAACCTCAAATGGAAACTGGACCAAGAACCAACTTATAAGCACCCAAGGATGACGGAGTTACGTCAATCGTGGGAGACGCACATCCGAGGATGCAGAAACCGCCTGTGGGTGTGATTCCAGAACCACTGTGGGTAATCACACGGGGGGGCGCGGGGAGGAGGCGTCAGCAGGGCCCTGCTTTTCGGCAGCATCCGGCCCCCGGCACCCACCTGCTGCAGGCACCAGACTGAGCACTTGGGGATTTAATGAGTTGACAGACGAGTCACGGAAACAGATTCAAGGAGAAAGACACAGTACACAAACAGAATGGTTATTAGAAGGACTGCCTGGGGCGCCTGGGTGGCTCCATGGGTTAAAGCCTCTGCCTTCAGCTCAGGTCATGATCTCAGGGTCCTGGGATCGAGCCCCGCATTGGGCTCTCTGCTCAGCAGGGAGCCTGCTTCCCCCACCCCCCGGCCTCCCTCTCTGCCTACTTGTGATCTCTCTCTCTCTGTCAAATAAATAAATAAAATCTTAAAAAAAATAAAGATTTAAAAAAAAAAAAAAAGGACTGCTTAACTTCACATCTGTCTCCCGCAAAGCTTAGAACAGATTATGACCCACACGGTCACTGCCCAGCCTGGGTTCCCTGAGAAGCCACGGCACATCCAAGCTCAATACCTTTTTTAGCAGAGTTACTACATTATAGGCCAAGGAATGTCAGATGCAAGAGGCCTTGACTTCTATAGAGTCTGTGGACAGTCCCTTGCCGGACCTTTAGCGTGACAAAGAAAGGAAGGGTGAGATGACCTAGCTCTGCCATAGTATTTGTGACTGTTACCAATGACCAATAATAACGTGTTATTTAATGGATCTGGGGCAGGCAGAACACGCATCAAACTGAACTCAACGCCCCCTCTGACTTGCTCCTCGGCCTCAGTAAATGACCATGACGTCACGTCTAGCCAGGCCCCTGGAGGTAAATCTTGAAGTAGTCATCCTCACCCTCTCACCCTCACCCGTAGAACCAATCTGATTTTGTCTTTGGAAAGATCTCCAAAAAATCCATCTTCCCTCTTGCAGTCTTGCTGCCACTTGCTTGGTTCCCTTTTGTCTCGTGTGCCTTCTGACTGGTTTCTAGATGGTAGCCTTCCTCTGCTCCTATACACTCCACGCCAAGCCCTGAAAGGCGACTGTGAGCAGGACATAGCCTTCCTTAAACATGTTCACTGGTGAAGAAGACGAAACTCAAATTCCTTAGCCGGGTCTTTCCTGGCTCCCACCACATTATCTCTGCCCTCGCCTCCCCACACATTGTCCCTGCTCGAGCCCCACTGACCTGCACTGTCCTCAAACACATCAGGCCTCCACGCCCGCACCCCTCGAGCACCAACGCAGTGTCACCTCCTCTGTGGAGCCCCCCTGAGGACCTCCAGGCTAGGTCAGACCCTCCTTCCTCTCTGCTCTCACGAGACTCTGGTTAAACTCCTACTTCCACACTCACTGGTGTGATTTACAAGACCATTCCTCCCCCTGTTGTGTAGACCGTGTGCCTCCGAGAGTCTGGGACCATATCTTATTCATCTTTTTTCTTTTTTTTGGTATAGTTGACACACAAGGTTCCCTTAGATCTTGTTCACCTTTGGCTTCAAACCCTCGGCCCCATTCACGGCATTACGGCTGCACTCGACAGATACCTGCTTGTTGACTAAGCCCAGAGAACACCTCCAGCGACAAATTAAGAAAGGCCACCTGGGGCTTTGCCAAGCATTCTACCAACGGGCTGGCTGAAGACAAAGACTACACAGCAAGCTTGCCAGACATGCAGGTTGACCCAAAGCCGGAGGTGTGCTAGGTAACGCATTTCTGAAAGATTACAGCAGGTGGAAATATGGGCCAGCACAAAATCTTGTGCTCAAAAAAGTCACCTACCACAGCACGTGATAAAACAGACCTTTCTCCAGTCAGATGCGTGTGCCGCGAGGAACGAGGGCGAAGCCCTCAAGTCGGGCTCCCGAGGACTCCCCGGTTCCCGCACTGACGAGCCGTGGCCCCAGGAGTCTCCTAACCTTCCTCGGTGGCCTTCGGTGTAATAGAGATACTAACAGTATCTGCCTCGTAGGGTTGTTGGTCAGGTAACAGGAATAACCGTGCTTTTGCCACGAGAATTGTGCCTCGCTCGGTAAACTCTGTTACTTTGTGCTGCTGCTGCTGCCGTGGTTGGGAAAAGCTACTTCTAAGAAAAGAGAGGAGAAGCTGTAAAGCACTGTGGTTAAAAGCAAGGACCTAGGGGCACCTGGGTGGCTCAGTGGGTTAAAGCCTCTGCCTTCGGCTCAGGTCATGATCTCAGGGTCCTGGGATCGAGCCCCACATCGGGCTCTCTGCTCAGTGGGGAACCTGCTTCCCCCTCTCTCTCTGCCTGCCTCTCTGCCTACTTGTGATCTCTCTCTCTCTGTCAAATAAATAAGTAAAACTAAAAAAAAAAAAAAAAAAAAAAAGCAAGGACCTAGAACTGGACGGTCCCAAGTTCAAATGACAGCTCTAAGCTCAGGAGCTACCTGAACATAGGCAGTCATTTCACTTGCCTTTTGTTTGTTTTTTTAAGATTTTATTTTTAAGTAACCTCTACCCCCCACGTGGGGCTCGAACTCACAACCCCGAGATGAACAGTCACACGGCTCTTTCGACTGAGCCAGGTGGTCTGGTTCTTTCCTTTCTAATCTCCACTGTCTTCACGGGGCTAGTGATGGTATCTGCCAGAGACCTCCACTTCAGTGTTCTTTCACATGGAGGAAAAAAAAACAGCTAGAGAGAAACGAAGTGTCCACTAACAGAAAAGTGGTCAAATAAGTTATGGTTCCTCCAGATTGATACATAAAATAATATACAATTATCACAAAGAATGAGGTGGATCTAGATATACGAAGATCAGAAGTTCTCCAAAAAAGATATTCTTCCATGAAAAAAGCAAACTGAGAATGGATACATGTAGTCTGATCCTATTTTTGTTAAATATTTTGAAAAAAAAGAGAAAAAGCAAAAGAAGTGTTGTGCGTGTATGTGTATTTACCCACACTTCTCTGAATATAGACGGACTTACTTTGCACAGTAATATAGAACCACACAAATGACCGTGCAAAGCAATCTTAATCATAATGGAAAAAATTAAGATTCTTCCATGACCTTTAGGAATTTTGGTCAAAACATTAAAAACTCTCTTACAGGCAGTTATAAATGAATAGAGAAATGGAAAAAATAGTAAAACTTGTGTTTAAGTAAACGGTAAGAAGAAATATTAGACACTGAGAATGAGTGTGCTATTTCGTTGGGAAAACTTATCCTGAGTAGTTGGGACAGCGCCCGCCTTCTCCCTGGTGGACACACGCCACGGAAGGAGCACCTTTTCTGTGCCCCTGCAACCTGTCATACTCTGTTCGAAGTCTGGGTCAGTTTAACATTTTATCCTTTGTGCTTTCAATGTTGCAAAATACCTCCAAGAGTGACTTCGATGTGAGGTTTTTTCCCCTGTGTCACTTCCTCTGGAACTTCTTCATCCTTTCGTCACCACCACTCATGTCAATGAGCTTGCCCTCCAGAGCTCCCCTGGCTTCGTCTGTAGAGTCTTGAACGGTGGTGATGTCGACGTTCCCACAATCAGCTCATAATTCCCTCACCCCATTTACATTCAGCTCCAGTTCCACTCCCAGCATTACCACTTTCCAATTCTTCATGAAAATTTCATCTTTGTTGGTCAATTCCCTCTTTTGATTGTCCATGTTTGCAAAATGTCACATGAGTTTATCCCTAGGGGACAAGGGGGCAACACAACTGCACACTTTCCTCTCTGTGTGTGAACCCAACAACAGATGGGCAATAAGTGACCACCACTGACAGACTCTGAAAGAAGGGATGTGATTGGTCAAGGATCATAAAAAACATCTGTTATGTACATAGTGATCTGTGGACTGGGGAGCTCGTAGCAAAGTTTGGACTCTCTGCAATTACTCAGAGTTAATACACCACGGCACGCGGTGTACTGGGAGACTAGTGTTCTTTAGCTAAACCGTGCTCGGTGAAATCCACGCATCCTGGAACTGCGAAAAGCCAAGGACTGTCCTCCACAAAGGACATAATATGGAAATACACATATGGAAGAATAACACTGCTTACCCTTCAGGAAGAGCTTCATTACTTAAACTTTTTTCAGTGACTAAGTTTTATGCCTTGAGAATGGGCTCAACCTGAGATGATTTTCCCTCTCGGGGACCCCTGAAAATACCTGGAGACATTTTTGATTGTTGCAGCTTTTGGAAGGGGGGTACGCATGGACAGGATAGCAAGTGGGTAGAAGTAGGGGGTGTGGCTAATTCCTGGGAAGCATAAATCAATTCCCCACAGCAAAGAACTACCTGGTCCGAAATGCCAACAGTACCAAAGCTGACAAATCCTGTTTTAACCCAATAGTTCTTATTACGTTCTTTCTAGTGGTACCTTTCTCAGAAGGTTGTGGCAAAGAATAAGTGGGATGGTGGCAAGTAGAAAGTACACAATGAATGCTCTTAATATCAGAGGCTCTAATGACTTTGGATGCACTATCTCAACACCACCTGAGATTTATGGTATTTCTTTACAAATATTCACTCATCTGGCCCCAAGGCTGTGATGTGGCTGCTAAGAAGGGAAAATCACCAAAAAAAAAAAAAAAAAAAGAAGAAGAAGTGAACATCGCCATCAGCTCATGGGAGGATCTAGTACCTGGATCAAGACAGGAATCCAGACCCAACCACACTCTCCACCTCGCAGACCACATCTAGAATCCAGTGCTCACCTCTGGGCAATACATTTGAAAAAGAGCATTAAACTTCCAGAGGATGATGGCCAGGACACGCAAGGTCTGAGAATCATGTCAGCTGAGGAATAGTTGATTAAACTGACAATTAGCTTGAAGAAGAGAAACCCTGAAGGAGCGGCTGAAGGACGAGATGGGACGGCGGTCCAGAAATTCCATAGGACTGTCACACAAAAGAGGCAGAGATTAATAAGGAGCTGTCTCATAAGAGTAGAGGCCTCAGGGGCTCAGTCAGTTAAAAGCAAGGACCTAGGGGCACCTGGGTGGCTCAGTGGGTTAAAGGCTCTGCCTTCAGCTCGGGTCATGATCCCAGGGTCCTGGGATCGAGCCCCAATGTTGGGCTCCCCACTCAGCAGGGAGTCTGCTTCTCCCTCGGTCTCTCCCCCTGCTGGTGCTCTCTGTCTCACTCTCTCAAATAAATAAGTAAATAGATAAAGAAAATCTTAAAAAAAAAAAAAAAAAGAGTAGAGGCCTGTAAGGTAACAAGCTCCCCATCCTTGGAAACATTCCATTTGAGGCTATCAGATGGGCTCTCGGGGCATTTCTACACTAAGAGAATACTCTAGATGAGCAATAAGGCACTTGCCACTACTCCCCATCTTGAGTGCAGAACACAATGAGAAGGCAGGGCAGAGTCCAGAACAAGAAGTAACAACGGCCCCCTTGGAGCCAGCAATCCCACTCCTAGGTATTGACCCAAGAGAAATAAAAACATTATGTCCACAAGAAGACTTGTGCAAGAATGTTCATAAGCTTTATTCATCACAGCCCCAAACTGGAAACACTCCAAATGTCCACCAACAGGAGAATGGATAGGGAAATTACACGATAGCCATACAATGGCATCCTACTCAGTATAAAAAGAAACAAACTACCGACACAGGGAACCATGTGGATGAACCTTACCTAACAAAGTTCGTACTGATGATTTCATTTCTGATGTTCCACAACAGGCAAAACTAATCTACAGTGAAGGACCACCAGAACTGTGACTGTTTAGGAAGGATCTTAAGGGAACTTACTAAATATTTTTAAATGGTTGTTCTAGATCTTTTTTTTTTTTTTTTTAGAGGTGTAGGGGGCAGAGGGAGAGAGAATCTTAAGCTTGCTCCATGCTGGGTGGGCCTCGATCTCAGGACCCTGAGAACAGGACCTGAGCCCAACTCAAGAGTTGGTCACTTAACTAACCGAGCCACCCAGGGGCCCCATGTTTGTTCTCTATCTTGACAAGAGGTTTGGAATTCACAGATGGAAGCATTTATCAAAACTCATCAAATGATACATTTAAATTTTGAGCATTTCGTTACACAAATTTTACCACCAAAAACCAAAAGAATAAATGCGTGAACAAATACCAAACTCTAATTAATACCTACATATGCCGAAATGTTGAAGGGTGAAGAGTACTGACGTCTGCAACTTGCTATAAAATGCACCCCCGAAAAGGCTGATAAATGGGTGAGAGAGGGAGAGAGAGAAAGACATGAGAAAGCGAGCAGAGTGAAGTGTTAATGGTGGAACCTAGGTGGCTGGGGAGATGGGCGTTCACTGGACAATTCTTGCAAGTTGGTTGCATATCTAAAGTGTTTCATAACAAAAAGTGGGGGAGGAGGGCAGGAAGTAACAGCCAGTAGGATCACGGGGAAAAAAAAGGTGGCTGGGGGGGGGGGGGGGCGCGGTCAGTCAAGGGAAAGAGGAGGAACTGTCCCGGCCAACCCTGGGGCCTCTCAAGGGCAGAATTGCAAAAGGCCTGGCTGACCTGGGGACGGGCAGTCGTGGCCGAGATGGAACACATGTGAGGTTGGTGCTCAGACCTCTGCTGTCGCAAGTCCTTGTTCCCATGAGACCAGTTCCATCATGATCTGACGCTCTGGTCCCAGACAAGTCCTTGCCCCTCGCTGGCCTTGGTACCTGCCCCTGGACACTAAAGGGACCAGTTTAGAGGATCGTTAATGTGCTTTCCTGCTCTGACAGCCTACTATTCATTGCATCTGCGCAAACCATGCTTCTAGACAGGAGCCAAAGAACGCAGAGATGTGGTGGGAGCTCCCACATGCTCTGGCCAGTGTCCTATATGGGGAGCAGGCTATCATACGTTCCCAAAGAAAGGGACTGGGTGTAACCAGCTCTTACCTGTCGGCATGTGGACTATCCGCTTTGTAGGCTAGCCACAGCAAACACTGAATCAATGGGCAGGAGCACCCTCCCCCAACACACAGCAGGTTTCTTGGACACAGAACATTATAGAAACCCTAGAGAATTAAGGAGATACATTTGCTAGAGGAAAAAAAAAGAATCAATATTTGGAAAAATCTAATTTCAATAATTTTAAGATTGTCTACTCTACTATCCTCCCCCTACTCCCAAGGGCATGGATGGTTCACACCTGATAGCACACAAGACTAGACTGTCAGATTTTCCCGGGCACGTTTTCTCTCCTCTGTGCCTCCCCACCCACCCGGAGGACACACACCCTGGAGTTTGCCGAGGGATAGAAGGCTATGGCAGAAAGCTGACTGACCTGCTCCAGCCCCAGCTCTACAATGAGCTGCTGAGTACCTACCCGTACACAGGCACTTTTCCTCCGTCTCCTCTCTTGTAAATTCTAAGATACACCCAGCCTCCCTGACGTCTAAGGTTTCTGTGACTCCGTATTCTTTGACACGATTCTCTCTTCCTAGGTACGTAATACAACCTTAAAATTTGTTTAATTTGTATATATTCCAAAGCTCTTCTGTGCACAAGGTCACCTTTAAATTCATAATCCAGGTGGAGCTGGCACGCTCATTTTGGGCACATGGAAACTAGGGTGCAGAGGGTTTGAGATATTTGCCAAGGTTCCCCTGCTGGTTGGCGACACAGGGAGGGCTACAACCCAGGGCCCTGAGGAGCCTACGCAGACTCCCCGAAAAAGCACAGGGGATCGGGAGCCCCTCCCAGATTTCAGTACCTATAACCAGCCCCCTCTTTCTCTGCCTTGCCCACTCTGGTTTCCCTGGAAACCAGAGTCCAGTACTTCTGGCCTCAGATCTTAAAGGGGAGGGTACATGTGTTTCTCAATCCAAAGACCGTTACCTCACAAACCAAAAAACAACTTCTGGCAGGACTTCCTTCCCGCCTTTCTTCTTGGGGTGGGGGTAAGGGAGGAATGGGAGAGCAGACTGCCTAGAGATGAGACTCGGAAATGGGAGCCAGGAGCCTGGAGGAAGTCTCTGGAGTGCCTGGGGGTGGGGGAAATCCCTCTCCTCCCTCGGAATAACTGTGGCCAATCACCTAGGGGAAGTCTGGGGTCCTCATTACGCAGGAAGACAGGACACCCTGTCTGGTCCAGATGTGCCACAGCTGCAAGCGGGTCCACGAAAGGAGTAGAGACCCAGCAAGGAAGGCTAGGACCTGTGGGAAAGAGGAAGGTGAGGCGTTCAGTGCCATCCTCTCCCCCACCTCCATGCCCACGACGTGCCAGGCGACCGCCATGACATCTGACCAGGAGAAGATGGGAGACACAAGAAGGGAGAACAGGGAGAGATCACAGGAATGGGGACTCAGACACTGCCCTGCTCTTTAGCCTTGAGGGGACAACAGGTCAATGGCTTGGTCCCTCGTGGCCAGGACATCTAAAGATCCTTCTGAACAAGTAAAGCCCCACCCTGGGGTAAGAAAGAATTTCCATAATGACCAATTTGTCTAGTGTGGCCTAAATGCATTCCCAGCAGTGGTGATGCATCCCCAGCTGATGGGGGAAGGAGGGAGTCATCCCCTACTCCTCTCCTACTACCCAGTCCTCCACCACCCTTACCCAACACCCACCTCCAGTTAGCTCAGAGGTTCCTGGCAAGGGCTCCCTCCCTGGGGACCGGAGCGAGTCCACGGGGGTCAGAGCTGCTGGTCCCTCCGGAGACACTGGAGCCTGGGAGTCTGCAAACACAACCCCAGTTGGCAGCAGCCGCTAATGCTCCTGTTTCCCAAACCAGAGCCTGGCCCACCCAGACTTCCTGTGCAGGGGAACGGAGGAACAGCATCTGCCTTTTCTCTACTAACAACAAGGATTGGGTGTGCTCCTCCCCCATCTGAATGACTCCAGGCCTCGGTGGCTGTGACTGAGGGAAGGCAAGACCCTGCCAGAGGAGCTGGGCGGTAAGGGACACCTCACCCTCGCTCCTAAGGACAGACTAACTCCTTCCCCTTTGGGAGGAGGTCAAAGAGGAAAAGCAGCATAAAAAAATTTGTATTAATACATACGTCCATACAAACAGATAGGGAAATCCCGAGCCTGCCTTAGTTACACAGAGCTCTACCCACAGTGGACACGTATGATCTCCAGGAATAGCGACCGATTCCTACTCCCATCTTTTCCCAGTTGCCCATTTCCTCAGAAATCCTTTTCCTCCTAGCAACACTGTACAGGAGGGTACTGAGGTCTGCGCCAGCCCCGGGAACTCCCTGGACCTGGTTCACTCCAGGTGAAGAACGAGGTAAGGCCTCCCAGACCTTCCCGAAGGAGCCAGCCATCGGGGGACCAATCATTCATACCCACCTCCTGTCACCACTGGTCTAAAAGCAATTTTAGCCGGGACTCTCGACTTTGAAAACACCGCAAACTTTACCAAACCCACCTCACAATTCTGAATCCATCCTTAAATTTAAACCAAAATGGCTTCATCTCCACCCTGCTGGGTACTGGACAGCTAAGTGCCTTTTCACCCTGGTCCACCCTCCGGATGCCTTGTGGTCGGTGAAGGGGCGAAAACGGCCTGCCCACCTGCTTCTTCCCAGCTACCACCTCGAGCTTCAACACACGCTCCGCCAGCGGACAAGGAGAACGCGGAGATGTGGGAGCTAAATGTTGCTCCCCTCCACTTCCAGGATTAGCAAGCAGCTGCCTGGGGATCACCAGCCCCTCCCCGCGCCCCGGAGGGACTCGCAGCAGCCTGGGCCTCAAGCAGGGGCGTCTGCTCACTGCCTGTTCACCCCCCACGCTGCAAACCGCCGCTTCCCAGGCATGACAGATGTAGCTGCTATTCAGCGTGTTCAGGCCAGGACAAAAGCCTTCTCCAGAAGCACAAAGCCACAGGGAGGCAGACAGAGTCGACTTCAATAGCAGCCACCTGCCGGGACCCTTCTCTGCCACACCCCTCGCACACACATACATATGTACATGTACACACACACACACACACACACACACCTTTTTAAAACCTCTCAAACTGGTGCTGACCTAGAGTCAGGTGAATTTTTCTCGAATCCCTGGGCAGTTGTCCCAGAGCAGGGAGACTGTGCTGCCATTTCTCAAACAGTAGTCTAGAAGAACGTTAATAAATCATAAGTAAAAAAGGGATCCTAGAAATGTCAGCAGCACTAGGTTTTACAAAGTCAAATGGATTCTTTTACTACAGAACTTCTCAGAGCCTTTAAAATGTTAATGTACATGCAGAGTGTTTCCCAGATTTATCTCCTCACAGAGCATCCAGGGATCGGATCGGCATTACTTGCCACCAACACATTCCAACACTGTCTGGTGCTGGAAGGAATGGGTGGCTCTTCCCTCCACGTTTCCCCAACCCCTAAACTCCTACCACTTGGAGGATTGTTTTGCTTCCATGTTTTCTCTTCAATAAATTTCCAGTGAACAGACGGGTGAACAGATTAATGGGTACACACACACTTGCGGAATCTTCACCATTCAGTTCAACTAGCGAAGTTTCTTCAAGGACTGTTAGAACTTCATCAAAGAGACTGAACCTCTGCACACAGCCAGGCCAACACGGGCTGTAATTGTGGATGCTTACATCACTGAGAACAAGGGTTTAACCCTAGGTGAGCCAGTGGGTTTCATGCCTTTATCAGGTTTCCTCCTAAACTACCCCAATCGTTTTGCATTTGGCTCTATGGTCACCTGGGTCACTGCATGCAACATACACACCTGTGATCAGTGAGAGGTCACCACCGTAGGTGTCACACATGGTCTGGGAGAGCTCAGCCACCAAACACCACTGATCCCAACAGAGAAACTGAAAGGGATGGCAGGCAAGGGTTCCCACCCAACCCTGTTCCCACCATGGGCCACCCACCAACAGAGAAGGGCCAGCGAGTGACAGACACTCAGACATGACATAAATCGTGTTAACATTTCTCAGAAAGTGCAGTATTTGTATTCAAACTATACACACGTATATATATATGTATATACGTATACCTCGGATTGTCTCTGGATCTGATAGCAGTCTCCCCCAAACCCACTCCCTGAAACAGATGCTTGTCAGCCCCTAATGCTGGCGCCGTACCCCGGGGGAGCTTGTGGAACAGACCCAGCCGCAGGCTCTCTGGTTTCCCAAGCCGGGCTCTGCTTCACGGACAAGGAAGCCAACTCGGAAAGGGCGTCTCCCGCTGACCTCAGCAGCTGAGCAGAGGCAGGTGTCCTGGTGACAGGTTGCAGGGCACTCTCAACGCCCCCCATACACACACACACACACACACACACACACACATACACACACACAGGAAGCCTCTGCCTCCTGAGCAGTTGCCCGGGTTCTGAAGCCACAGGCTGTTCTGGTACGCACATTTCTTAGAAGAGTGGAGCTGGGGATTGTGGTTAGTATCTGGGCAGCGACAAGAGGCTGGGGAATTCCTCACGCCCTGGTTCTGACCTAGGAAGGGAGGAGGCCCGAATGTCAGCTCTGCCCTCTCAGCCCTAGTAGCATCAGAAGAAAACAAGATGAGACCCTGCGAGGCAGGACCGAACCGTCTCTATTTATCACTGAAGACAAAGTGTGCTTTCTCACCTTAGAGAAGGCCCCCAGTTTAATCCTATCCGGTTTTTCCAAATTTCTCTTCTTGCCCACTGGGCAAAATGAGCCTAATCTACACAGACTGGGAGTGAAAGGGAACACAGACAGCCATTCCTAAAGAAGCCCCCCGCTACTCTCCAGGCAGTCCCAGGCCCCACAGCAGAGAGCAGAAACAGAAGATTGCTTTTCCAGCCCCCCCACCCAGGCTGCGTCCCCCGGGACCTCCTCCGGGTCAGACAGAGCCCTTTGGCTCCACTCATTATTCCATTTATCTTAGCTGAGCAGGCTTCTGTTTGCATGTAGCTGCTTCTGAAACAGACACTTTAATTCTTGATTTTAGAAACTTTATTGTTTAAATATCAGTTTGCTTCTGAGGCAGCCAAGACTCCCTGCCCTGCTTGCTAATTATCAGCTGCTAAACAGCCCTCTTCTGGGAGCTGCTGGGGCCCGAGGCCACCGCAGAGAGACAGCGGCGCTGGGAAAGGGGCTGCGGCTTCCCCGTGGCGGACTCATCAGAACCCAAAAGACACACAGACAAGAAAACTAGCCCACTTCTGTGGGCACCCACGACACCTCGGCTAAGGACCTGGCCCTGTGCTTGGCACTGGGGGATTGCACATAAACGAGACACAGTCCTTGTCCTCGAGGAGCTCAGAGTCCAGCAGGGAAGGACACGCGAGTGGCTGTAATTCAGATTCATAGCAGACTTACCGCTAGTGCGAACTACCATTGGTACAGGAAGGGAGTTATTCTACCTGGAATTGGGGCTGGGGAGCAGGTAAAATCTAAGCTTCGAAGGAGAGCTAGAACTCTACCAGGATATCAAAGGATGAACAAATGGGAGGCCCAACGGAAGATCTGGAAGCGTAAGAATGCCCTCAGAGTGGGAAGCAGTAACCTCTGAAAGGGTGAGTGTATGTGTGTGAGGGGTGGGGGTGGGAAGGAAGGTCAAAGCCAGCTTGCTGGAATACCGTGTTAGGAGTCCAAGTATTACACTGGAGGCAAGGGAGGGGGGTGCTCCTGAAGGTCTCTGAACAGAAGTGAGGTTTGTGGTCCCATCTGACTGGCACCGCTGGCCTCAATGCCTCCGAAGGAAAACAGATCAGTCCCTTCAAAAAGCAAGTGTTAGCCACGCGGAAAACCAGGGACTCTTTCCTACGGGGCAGTAGGCAGAGAGGCAGAGGGTACACGTGGTCCACACCGGCTGGACAACCCCCAGGACCCTCCACCGACGGGGTCCACTGCAACATGGACCTTTCCTCAATCTCTCAGCAAGGCCTGATGATTAATTGGAAGGATCCTGGCAATGATGTCTCATCTCTGCATCTCCCTCGAGCCCTTGGCAGGTTGAGTACTCTGAAAATGTGCTATGACGTTGGGTCACAGGCTGTGTTCAAATATCTGCAGAGGACTGAGTACAGAAGATGGAATCGATGCATTCTGTAAGGCTCCAGAAAGTGCAACTAGCACTAAGGAACATTACAAGCTCAGGGAACCAAATATTGAACTCGATAAACACAGAACGTTAACAACAGCATTTTTTTTTTTTTTAATGGTAAAGTTTTCTTGAAAAGCGGTAAGCTCCCCCATCACTGGAGGAACTGAAGCATAGGTTCAGTAGATCAGGGGTGGCCAAGCCCAGGTGATCATTAGATAGAACACACATTCCTGAATGCCACCTCTGTAGAGTCTCAGACTCAATGAGCTACAAAGAGTGGGACCCAGGAATCTGCATTTCAAATGTTACCCAGAGGTGATTCTGATAATTGACTTAGTTTGGGAGCCATTGGGCTAGTTGACCATTTGCTGGGATGTAGTTCGAAACAAGACAAACTAAATACTATTTAAGGTCCCTCTTTAAATGATTACCTTCTCTTTACCCTCCTACCGGGGCCTTAAAACCTCTCCTTGTGCATTTCCACAAATCCCTTTCCAGCTCAGATAATTCTTTACCAGGGCGTAGGATGATTACCTCAGAGTCCAGCGCTAAGAGAAGGTTCTGTGATGACAGAATGTTCTCTATCTGTGCTACCCAGTCCAGTGGCCACTAGCTATAGGAGACTACTGAGCACCTGGAACGTGGCTAGTGCTACAGAGTAACTACTTTTTAATTTTATTTATTTAATTTAAATAGCTACATGTGGCTAGGGGCTCTGCTATTGGCCAGCGCCGTGTC
Source organism: Potos flavus (assembly GCA_028534135.1). Classification (NCBI taxonomy): domain Eukaryota; kingdom Metazoa; phylum Chordata; class Mammalia; order Carnivora; family Procyonidae; genus Potos; species Potos flavus. The sequence goes on from CM052893.1 coordinate 30,483,593, forward strand.
CTATGAAAAGAGGGCTTCTGTATTCACTGTCGGGTCCAGGTAAACAAGCCAACTCCCTCCACCACCGCCTCTCAGAGCTCATTTCCAGCCTGAAGCACACTACCTGATGGCAGGGAGATCAAATTCAAAGAAAACAGCAGGAAAGGAGGAGCTCTATGTCAGCTGTACCGAAGACAACAGGTACAGAGAACAAAGAGCCCAAACTAAAGGTCTCACCCCTAAGGACTTTGCCCTTCTCCGCCCCAGAAAGCAATTAGCAGCAGCAGCACTAGAAGTCCCAGCAGTCACCACCCACCCCAGGCAGCGGGGCATTTCCCAGCTTCCTCAGAGCAAGCAGACCTCCTTCTCAGGGATGACCTAGAACATCCCTTGGTTGACTAAAGCTGAAGTCCCTAAGGTTTGTAGGGAACTTCTGGGCTGTTTTGGGGGTACAAAAATGCAAGAAAGAGAAAATGAATCACACAGAAAGAAGGAAAGAAGAAAAAGAAACACAACCCGAAACCCACTACTTTTCCAGACCTCAAAATTTTTCATCAGGAAAATACATCATCCGCACACTTTCAAACATAACTGGATTCCTGCCCAGGTATAGTACAAAGGCCAAATTCAAACCTGACCAAGAACTCCAGATTAACATGTGTGACCTTCCAGCCTTGATTCCTGCCTCCCACATTTCAGGCCCTTTTGCCCAGCATCTGCCTAGACATGTGCTCTGAATCTACCACAAAGTGTGGTTACCTGAGCCAAGAAGTATTGCCTCAACCTTCTGGAATACCAAACGACCACGGACCGACGCGGCAGCAGGAAAGGCCAGGCGTGTACCAGGAACCACCTGGCCTATTTAAACAGCTCTCACTGTCAAGGGGAGGCCACGCTGCATCCCTCCAAGTAGCCAGAGACGCAACCAGACGTCTCTGATGCAGAGATGGAGTCCCTCGGAGGAGAGGACACTGAAGGGGAGTAACAGGGGAGAAGGGATGAAAGAAAGATCGGCTACAAAAAGCATGGTGGTGGGGGCGGAGGGTGAGGTGCGGACCTTCATCAAAGATGAGATACTGTTTCTGAAGTTTACTGGAAGATGGTTTTCCCCTTCTATAAAAAGAAAAAAAAAAAAGAAACGAAAAGAAAGGAAAAGGAAAAAAAAGAAGATCATGTTGCAACTTCCTGCATCACAGCACCCGCTCAGGAAAAAAAACCCAGGCCTTGCTTCACTTTCCCAGCTGCGCTAACGGTCAGCTCCATCCTGAGCCCCGACTGCTGAGGCCCTGAGAGGCGGGAATCAAAGATGGCCAGAGCCTGGGGACGCACAGCCACCCCATCCCCCTGCGAGCCGCCTGCCCACGCCCCCACCTGAGGGGCTGAACACAGGCTGGATGAGATTCTTCAGAGCAAGACAGAAGTCCTGGGAGGGCCCAAAGGGAGACAAAAAATAGGCTCTGCCACAGGGTCGGCGCGGCCATCTCTTTTTACCCCTTTCCTCCCTGGCTCTGTCGGATGCTCGGCCAACAACCAACCCCAAGCATTTCCTATTACCAGAAAGATCCCTGGGAGGAGGTCCTCTCTTTCCCCGCAGCCGCACAGAAGATGGGAGCGCCCAGTGCAATTCCTCCCGGCACTCCTTAGCAGCCCACCCCCACTGGCCAAACTTTAATCTGCGACCTTCCCTGGGTGTGTCCCGGGTGTGATTCCATGTGTGTCCTCTGCCTAGGCCAGGCCAAAGTGACCCCGTCCCCTAACCCCTTCCACCCTGAGGAGCCCATCCCATGTCTCCGTGTCCTCTGGGGCTGTCCTATTGCCCTGATCCCACCACTTATGCACCAGCACTTCCCTGAACCTCTTGGAAACCCTGACATCAGACCACCTGGCCTGCTTGTGTCAGAAATTGTCAAATGGGAATATGTGTGAAAGGGCACAATCCAGATTGTGGAGGGCGGTCTTTTTCATTCCTTTTATACACACACACAGACACAGACACAGACACAGACACACACACACACACACACACACACACAAACACACACACACGTTCACTCCCCTTCTGAACAGTAAGTTCCCAAAAGCAGGGCCCATTCCTTATCATTGTAGCAATTGCACAAAATAAGTATCCCATAAATATTTGATAATACAACATAAATTGCTAGAGCAACTAAGTTCTAGATTATAATGGATTCAGGGAGGAACTACTGGAGAGGCAGTATCACAAGCTGAAAGGAGCCCAGGTTTAGAGTAAGACACTCCCATCATTAGCAGCCCCAGGGCTTGGCACCTACGATTCCTCCTGGCCGCTGCCCCTCTCCCCTCCCAGCAAATCCAAGGTACTCTCAAACACCACCTTCCCAGTAAACCCTTGCCTGAGCCACACACACATTCCCAGCATTCCAGGGCCTCCTGCCCTCCTTTCTTTCTGCCACCGTATCTATCACTGCCTGACAGGCTATATCATTTAATTGATTGTGTTTTGTGAGTCCCCCCTTGCTAGAGTGCAAGCTCCCGGCAGACAAGATTTTTTTGGGTTTCTCTGCTACACTTAACGTATCCCTAGGGACTACAATAACTTATAGCACTTAGCAGGTAACTCAGTAAATCGTTGCTAATGAATGCATTGTTCCGAACATGTCTGGCCATGTTTCCCCTTCTGTAAAATGTAAGTATTCTGTAAATATTTTTACTTTGCAGTATTATTTTAGGGCTTAGCAAGAAGATCAGTAAAAACCTAACACAATGCCTGACACAAAGTATCTGTTCAATGAACACTTGTTACTAATCTGGGAAACCTTCGCAGTGTTGCTAAACCTTCAACAGTGATCTGAATGAGGCAGAAGACTGAAGACTATTTATGTATCAAAGTCGATCTGCTGTTCCCATCTATCCTTAGGGAGGCTGCAAAAGTCATCTTCAACACTGCTAATTAATTTTCTTGAGTGGTAAGTTGTTTCGGATCTCAGAGGGATAGAAGGCACCCTAAGGCAAATCCTGCTTAGAAAGGCAGGAGTCTAGTCTAAGCTGCTAGAAAGAATCAGCCCTCATTGTTCCAAATTCCTCTCATCTCATATAGCAGAGGTATTAAAGGGGTCTAAACCCAAGGGGATGACCCTGACTAGTCTCCCATTCGAGGCTAATCCTGCCATCTGGGCCTCCTGATGGCCTGTCAGCAGGGAAGACAGGAGGCAAGCATGGAAGAGAATACATGTTTATAAACACTGGTTGAATGGCTGAATGAATAAAAAATACTACAGCCCGGGGAAGGGGGACAGAACACAAAGTGAGGGCAGAGAGGAATGGTCAGTCCCCACTGCCTGGAACCTGGGCTGCCCACCTTCTTCCCAGCATAGGGCTGTCTTCCCAGCAGTGGGGTGACAGAAAGCCCTTCGTGAAGTGCAGGAGTCCTCTGAAATCAAGTCTGAGATCAAGCCCGAGCCCTGTGATTCACAAAGGAGGAAACTGAGTGAGGCCCAGACAGGTTCTCGGACCTGCTGAGAACCACGCAGGCCGGGTCTCTCGGATACCAGTCCCAGTCTGTGTCTCCTACAAATCTGTGGCATGGAGTTAAGTAGCCCCACGAGATTCAAACCTCTGACCTCAGACCTGGTAGCTCGGTACTCAGCACTGGTCTTCTTGCAACACACAGCAGCGAGGCCAGCCGTCCCATCACCCAGACTGCATCTGTGTGTCTCGGCTTTGTCTGGAGCTAACCAGAAGATGCCAAGAGCTGGAGGAGAGCTGGCCAGTTCCACATCTGTCCCTCCCTTGGTTAAAATTCTCTGAGAGGCAGAAGGGTCATCTCTGTAGTGGAGCAGGAAAAGGAGGGGCTCTGGAACAGGGAGAAGGAGAAGAGGCATCAGTGGGAAACTGTGGTCAGGGCCTTACAAGAACGAGAAATCCGTTGGCAGAAACAGAAGATGCCAGCTTGAGTCAGCAGATCCGAATGTGTGGAGGGAAGAAATGCCCAGAAGACTGTGGTGCTATGAAAGGCTTTTTAGCAGACGGGAGGAAGAACAGGGACAGACACTTGGGGGGGCCTTTACCGTACCCCTGGCTCAGTCTCAGAGAGCCTAGCCCAGTGTTGGGCCATGTCCAGAGCCGTCCTCCTTCTCCCCCTCCACCTGAGGATCACCACCGGGACTTATGTTTATGCGGGTAGTGCCCACTATTATTCAATCATCACACCTTTATTAAGCAGCTAGGTATAATGCACGATGCCAAAATACTCCATGACTTTTTTAAAATGAGGGCATACGTCACAAGGAAATAAGAGAATATAAAAAATAATGAAGATGTGAGTATTCAGGAACTTACAATCCAGCATTAGATGAGCCCCTTGAATATGGAGAAACAGACTGAAACAGAGGGAAGGGAAGAGGGTCTTGGCAAGTCTGACAGGGCAGGGTCGGGGAGAGCCACTTGGAGTGTGAAAGGTTTCACGAGAGTGGCAGCATTCGTACAGGGTGGAGTAGGTAGATACAGACAGGGGTGAGGCCGGGAAGCAAGGAAGATACAGATGCACAGACGGCATACATACCGTGCATGGGCAAAGGTGACGGGGGGCGGGCAGGATCCTATTCAGGAAACAGCAAACGTAAGCCACTTAAGCTGAAATGTAGCAGGTATTCAGAAAAAACAAAAATAAAACCAAAAACCAGATTGTGGTCAGATCAGGGAAGGATCTAGAAATCTCCTGTATTCTACAGGCAAAGTGAACCCTGAAGGGTTTAAGCTGGGAAGCTACATCATCAGAGCTGGGCTTCAGACAAAGTAATCCCCCATGCACTCCAAGGCACCGAGGGGGCAAGACCTTCATTCCCTAGCTGAGGTCCTCAGAGGCAGCTGTGTGTTTCTCCTGGCCCCCACCCCACCCCGCCGCTCTCCATTCCTTCTTTCTCAAACTCTAGTTTATGTTCTTTTTAAAAATCTATAGCAAGGTAACCAAAACAAGTCCATGAAACCAGAAGGGTCCAGACACAGGCGAAGGGGTGCGCATACCCTCCTTTCTCCCTGCTAGGAGCCCAGGTGACTAGCACCCTGCCAGGGGAGGGGGACATGAAGGTATGGAGTCCCGGAGAATCCCACATAGGCTCTGATGGAAAGGCCATGATGCTTGGGAGCCTGGCAGTCAGGGGGAGTAACAAAACTTCAGCGTTTCTATAAACATAAGCATTTACAAAGCAGGCTACCAGACACACTCATTCTGCCCTCGTTTCCTTCCACTTTTCAGAGATCGGGGTGCCTGCGAGGACGGAGGCATGGCGAAGGGCACAGGATGACCCCTGCTACCATCGCCAGCACAGGAGAGCCGACAGGGTGCTCCAAGTTCCAAGGCCCCTGTGGCCTCTCCACCAGTCCACCCGCATTCCTAGGATGCTCTACGTTCCACACGTGTGGCCTCCAAGGCCCAGGGCTCCCTCTCTACTTCTCTGCCCCCCACGCTCCCCTGAGCTCCACTGAAGTCAGGCCTGAAGCTCCACAGAAGGCAGACTCTCCACTTAGAGAGGCTTCCCTTGCCCAGCTCCGCTGACGCTGGCCTGTAGAATCTACAAGGCTTCCTCTGAGAATTACAGAAGCCAGAGACGGAGGCCCGGGACAGAGAAGAGGGAGGGTACGGTTACTCCAAGGACAGGGGCTCCTTCTGCCAGAGTTAAAAATAAACTCTTAGCAATTTACACCCAACTCCTCCCTCCAGAAGCCAATGGGCCTTGGCAGATAAATCTCTCCCTGCAGAGAAAATGAGGCCCCAGGGGGCCAGATAGGAGAAAGCGGTCCACAGAGACACGGTCCAGTACGCAACTCTAACTGCAGCCAGAGGGCCCCCCAAGACCCACCTCGGCTCCTATTACTCTCCCTCACACACCTCTTCTCCCAAACATCCCCGAGCTCAGAAAAAAGACGCAGAACCCTTGTTTGCATGGTTGGTACCACACCTGTCCCAGGATCAGATGAATCAGAAAGAAGGGAACGCCAAAGTCAAGCTAAAAGAAACGCTCTGCCCGCTATCAGTTATGCAGGTACCGCAGCTACCTGAGCCCTTCCCTCACCTGCCCAGGATCCCTAGGCAGTACGGGAGGAGGCCACCTCAATGCGCTCCCGAGGGCCCAGAGCAGCAGTAACCCCGACCCCACAGCAGGAGAGCGAGGAGACCCCTGTTCTCTGTGACATACTGCAGGTGCCGAGGCTGGAAGGCCAGAGGGGGCCCCGGCCTGACTCAGGAAGGAGGGCCCGAGAGCCGGGGCGCAGTTAGCCCTGGAGGCCAGTAGGATGAGGTCACAGCCCTGAGCGTAACCCGAAGCCCCACACTGCAGAGGTGGAGAACTAGCTCGGCAACCGGGCAGGAGGCCCAGGGCAGGGAGCGGGCACAGGGCAGTGGGGGTGAGGGCCGCAGACAGCCTCATGAGGGGCTCTCCTACTCATCCCCACACACCTTCTGGCAGGGAGGCCTGCTCGCCAGGGCAGCTTGGAGGAAGCCAGGCAGGTGGAAGCCCCGGGGCAAGTCTCAGTGACTCCAATGAACTTAGGCGCACTCCCCCTAAGCCTTCCCCTGATGGAGAAGCAAGGCAGCTCCACGGAGCCCTCTTCTCGCACAGCCGGGGTCGGGTAGGGGGTTAGGGGCAACTTGCTTTCCTGAGTGTGAGGAGTGGGACAGGCGACCTGGAGCAGCACCAGCCATGGCTCACTCCCGGCCACAGGAGAAGGGCGCAAACGGGGAGACCAGGCGCGAGGAGAGAGACGCAGTTCCGCAGTGTGGCAGGAAGACCTGGGGCGGACGGCAGGGCTGGGCGGTGAGGGGAGACTGCAGCAGTGGCAGGCTTATTTTTAGCTGTTGGGACAGAGGGGCTGAGTAACAGTTCTAGGCCCTGGGAGGGAGGCCAGGTTGCAAATGTCCCGTGTGTGGGCTGGGAGCCTAGTGACTCCCGATCATCACAATGGCCACGAAGTGACTGACGCCATCACCTGCCGCAGGGGGTGGGGGCCAGGTGCCCCGGAGGAGCGTGAAGGTGCAGGAGCCAGCAGGGGCTTGTCAGCAGGTCCCCCTCCCCTTTGCTTTAGGTTCAAAAGACTCAGTGGAGACGAGTGAAGCCGAGAGAACGCATCAACGGCACAGTCCCCTGTGTTCCCCTCATCTTCTCTGAGACAGAAAAGGCTTCGAATGCCGGCCACACAGTTTCCGTCTTTAGCCACCACTCCTCACCTTCCAGATGAGTGCTGTATGGACACTGGCCATGGAGATGCCTGGGACGTCCCTCAAGAGGAGGGTGCCCTTTCATATGACCCTTCTGGGCAGCTCAGGTTCCTAGCAGAATAAACACAGAGCTTGGCCGGTCTTGGAGGGGAATAAGAGTTAGAGATAGGGTTTGACCTTGGGGCTGCGTCCCAGGCCCTCCCCCCCGGCCGGCTAGCACACAGCTATTTACTGGATCAGAGAATAAAGACCCCAATGCTGCACCGCCAGAGGCTGCGTCCAACCTCATCCCCCTTCCCACTGTGTGTCTTCTTCCTCCAACCACATAGGATGGCCTGGCACACAGGACCCCACGGTCCAAAGCTTCAGGGATGAAACTACTGCTTTAGCATTAAGTGAGCAGGAAGAAGAGGAAAGAGAACAGCCAGCACCAGGCATCCCTCTCTCCTCTTGCTTCTTTGGACTTCCGATAGCCAGTCTTACACAGCCTTGGGGGGAGGCGGGGGGACAAACGGTACTTGGATGTAAATCCTTATTTCCTCATCAGCTTTGGGAATGGTCCCCGCCTCTCACCTCCTAACAGCTCCCAGCCCACACCGTATCTCTGGGTGAATTAGAAGAAGACCCCCGTGTGGATGAGCCCAGCCACAAGCCAACACAAAGCCTGCCTAGTGGACCATAGGTTAGATTGCAGCCGTCACCCCCTCCCTCAGCCGGGTGCCCCGCGCCTGCACAGCCAATCACAGCGGCCACGTTTGGCCCCACACCTCAAATGGGAAAGAAGTCTCAGACGGAGATCATAAAGAATTCCTCATCTCCACGTTGAGACACCATTTTACTAAGCCTCTTCT
>CM052893.1:30491714-30505568 GCA_028534135.1 Potos flavus
ACTTAACCAATAATAAGAAGCTCATCTCTAAAAATTTGTATCCATATATATCTTAAAATGTAAAATATCAGTATCCCTCTACTGATGAGAAAAGGTAGAAAATTTGGGTTACACACTTGGCATACATCCAGCTGCCCAGTGGCATGGCCCCTTCTCTTTACCAATGTCCCCATTTAGGAGGTGACCTATGTAGAAAAAGCCTAGTGACCAGTTAGTTGAGCTCAGTTTTGCACTGCAAGGGCCCTAATCCCTCCAGCAACCAAAAAACCAAAGGAACCCAGACTAAGAGGAGGTCCCAGGAAACTGCATCCCTGATGAAGACACAGGGTAAGACCTTGGACATAGTGCTGACCCTTTCCTGACTGGCCTAGCCTCCCGCTCTGGTGAGATGGAAGGAGTCAAGAAAGGTGACCAGGGAGTGTCATCAGCTCTAAGGTGCAGGGAGATATGGGTCTCTTCACCACCCCTCCTTACGTCAGTACCAAGAGCTGCTGCAGCCCCTTCAAACACAAAGAACGACTCTGCCCCACCTGCTCACCTCCCTCCTAGAACACCGAAGTACCTGGAAGGGTGAGTCCAGGGAAGAGAGGGAAAAAGAGACCCCACATGGCCCTTGGGAGGGCCAGAATCAAGACCTCAAACCAGCAGGGCAGTCCTGAATCACAGCATGGGAGGGCCTCTTGGGAATCATGGAAGGACTCCAGTGCAGATGCCAAGGCCCTGTCCTTCCCCACTGTGGCTGACATTCCTCCTGGCACGGCCTCCATACATCCCTGGGATGCGGGGGGGACAGGAGCTTTGGCCCCTCCTCCAACCCCAGGATTTGGCCAGGGATTAGGTCTGCAGTCCCGACGCTTGGTCCTCCAAGCTTCTCCCTGAATCCCTACAGCTGCTTCTTAAGTAGACTTGTCAACTCATGATGGGTCAACCCTCTGGTCCCAACCAGTCAAAACATCCCAATCATGGGCACCAGTACCTTCCTCCTCCTGAAAAGGAGCCTCTTCATTTCCCAGGTACCCACCAATATCTGGTTCTGAGGCCTGGGGCTGCTTTTCTCCTCCCTTCCGTCAGCCACTGATCCCAGATCTTAGCTGGAGATTATTTTCAAGCTCCATCAAAGCCCAGAATTCACAAGTGAAAAAGGACCATGAGCTGACCCAATTTTGATCCTGCCTCAGTGGACGCCAAGAGTCCGACTGCAGTAAATAGGGGCCAAGGCCCCATGAGAGGGAGAGGGTCTCAGAAACCAGAAAGTAGGCCTCCCCAGTCCAAACCTCAATGATCTGTCACCCTTCTTTACAACAGCCTGTTAGTTACTTCATGCCCTTCAAATATTGTAAAAACTACTTTTAATATAAAGCTAGGTTAGGTTCAAGTCTGGGCCACCAACCCTACTCACTCCTTGCCCACCTGATATCCGGTTCTCCCCTCAGGGCCAGCGTCACCAGCCCCTCCTACAGATTTGCTCATACTTCAGAAGCCCGGCAATAAGCTGTCCATATCTCCTAGGGTCCTCAGAGATTTCCCTTCCAAAACTCTTCTAGCCCCAACCACACGATTTCACCTCTAGACCAGCACAGTCCAGTAGAACTTCCTACCAGGAGGAGTATATTCTTCCAGGCTATCCAGTTCAGCAGCCAGTAGCCACATGTAGCCACTGGATACTTGAAAGGTGGCTAGCTGATTTTAATTTAATTTAGATTAATTAACTTTAAATAGCCATGCATGGGTATTGGCTGCCATATTGGACAATGCAGACTGCACCTGTTAATGGCTTCTCCAAATCGGTTTCTTGACCCCCTAAATTTTAAGGCACTTTATATGTCTGTAACCTCTACATGACCAAGCATATAGTAGGATACTCAGTAAACTGTTCACAACCTATAACCACAGGAGATATAAAAGAGGCTGATTTGGGGCACCCGGGTGGCTCAGTTGGTTAACTGTCCGATTTGATTTCAGCTCAGGTCACAATCTCAGGGCCGTGAGATAGAGCTCTGCCTCGGGCTCTGTGCTGGGCCTGGAGCCTGTCTGAGATTCTCTCTCTCTCTCTCTCCCTCTCCCTCTGCCATTCCCCCACCTTGTGCTCTCTTCTTCTTTAAAAGAAGAGGCCAATTTAGTCAATGAAACTTTCCTCACCATGCGATTCCATCCAGCAAACCCCATTTCGGGACACCGCCCCTCATGCAGCCGTGCTACCGAGCTTGCTCCCCAGGAGGTATTCAGCACGAGCTGTGCCAGATAGAATGCTGCCTGTCCTTTGGGGCTGTGGGAGCTCCGTGTCTCCCTCTGTGTCTGGAACAAGCATGGGAGGTTCCGATTATCTCCCCTTCGGAACACCAAAGGAAGCCCCACCACAGTGATACACAGTGACCTGGGGAGGGAGAACCACTGGAGAAAGGAAAGGAGAAGACATCACAGGACCTTGTTTTCTCCAATCCACCCAATGGAAAGATAAACAGAGATAAGGTATGACAACATTCTATATTTTGTAAAGCAACAGCGTGCTTCAGCTAATCAGAGTCACGCAGCAGAGAGGGACAGCAGTGCCAGCTTTAATTAAATTTGTTCAGCTAATACCCAAGAGTCACCATGACACAGTACAGCAGGAAGCAGCTGAGGAACCCCATGGGGGAATACAACCAATTATTACACAAGGGGGTTGAGACTAGGTGTCCTTACCAAAGAAATAGTTAATAGAATTCCTACATTCTTCTACAAAAAAATAATAAGATTTCTATCAAACACTCCCTGAAAGGGGTGGAGGTGGTATAAATCCTTTTTTTTAAAAAAGCTGGTCACCTGATTTAAAGCTCATGAAGCTGCTGAGTTGGTACATAAACTGCCTCTCCAACTTCGGGGGTTATTGCTGGGGAGGCAATAAATACCCACCCAGCACCCCCTCACCAACAGTCAAGGGGGTCAGAGAGCAGCTCCTCAGGCTTGAGGAGCTCCGGAGCAGCAGCCAACCCCAGGTCCGAGCCTGCGGACGTCACTGCAGTTATGAAGTGGGAAGAGGCCTGAGATGGGGAGTCGGTCGTCCCGAGTTCTAATCCTACTTCGGCCAAGTGCATGGCTCTATCACCTCAAGTGAGTTTTTGCTCTAGGTCTTGTTTTTTTCATCTGCAAGACAAGGGGGTTAGATGAGATGACCTCTGAAGTCCCTTCCGACTCTGACCAAGTGCGAGTATGACTCAGAACGTAGCAACAGCAGCCAGGAGAGATGGTGAGGTGAGGTCACGGCACCCACTAAAAGCCCTGAAATGTTAGCTTTTCGAGGTGGAGGTAGAAGAGCAGCAGCACGAGCTGGGACTTTTTTTTTTTTTTAACGCACTGATTTCCCATAAGAGGGCTAAGAGGTCACCAGACCACAGAAGGAGCATGGTAGCCACCACCTCCCATCCACTCTCGGAGCCATGAAGCAGCAGGGGTCAGAACCCCATCCGAGGCCGTGCCCCAGCCCTATAGCTCCTGCCCCAAATCCCCAGGAATGGACTAACACACAATGATCCCTTTTTCCTCAGGCACCTTCCCAATGGGGCAATCGGTCCTAGCTCACAACATCCACCTCCCTTGTTTTATAATCCAAACACTCCTGGTTTTGAAGATCATTTCACTGCTTAGCACCTAAGGTTAAGTTCATCAAGATTCAAGATCTAGAAATCTCTTTGGTGTATGTCTCAAACAGGATTCTTTGGACCAGCTTCCCCCCACAAGCTGTAATTATGTCTTAGCCAATATTTGGATATGGAAGTGCTGTCGACACTGCTGTCGGTCTCTGAATGCCTCATACCTTCTTTCTTCCTCTATTATTAAGTTTTTACACAAAGATGTGTGGGAATCTACAATTTAACAGTTGAGTCAACTTATAAGATCTGGGAGCAGACTGCCTGTCAAAACAGACTGACTTCAATCTTCACCCACTTCTAACCTGAGAAAGACGAATTATGAGTGTTATTTAAAATGCTGCCAGATTTTTCCTTTCGAAACTATTTACAGGAGGGAAATATCCAAATCTCTGTCCTATTCATTACAAGAACAGAAATGTGAATTACAACAGAAATCTGAATTGCCATTCTAAAACATTTTAGTATGTGGTTTTCTGTGTCATTAAATAGAATAAAAAGAAGTTGAGAGCTTGTGTTCTGAAGTCTTTATGTAATATTTCAGCTATCCAAGAGAATGAACAGCCATCGTCCCCAAACTGCTGATGGGTGAAGGCAGATGGCCTCTCAGAGGGATGGAAAACTCTTCCAGAAAGAACGGCTGTCACTTCCTCACTGGTACAGGTTAACTGTGGTCAACTGTGGTCAGTCTTCACTCAGCTCCACTCCCCAAGGTCAGAGCCACAGCTGAACCACCACTCCTCCTCCCTGTTCCCCACTTAGGAGTATGGATAAAGTGGTCTAAGGCACAACCAAAAAGTCCATAGCAACAGATTAGAGTAAAAACCGAACAATCTGACAGTGTTGGGGCTAGCTGAAAGCTCTGCTCGCAAAGGAGGATGCAAGCAGCAAGGAAATAATTTTAGAGGCCTTAAAATCTGGAAATTGGATCTGCTTGCCCTCTGCAACTGCAAAGTGCCAGAGTTTTACTACATCTAATTATATATTCCAACAGTTCCACCCATCACACCTATCTGAGTTTTGTATTAATAGCTGAAATACAGCTGGGGGGGAGCAGTGAGGGGAAAGAGAAAAATATAACACAGGAAGTATTTTTCTCCTCCTCCAATCATTAAGACGCCCCAGGGGAAACGGGCCTGATGTGTCACCTTTAGAGATGTGGTTTGATCTGAAACCTGTCTGAGGGGAAAACCTTTTCAGTGACCCTGAATACTGGCTCACACAGCACTGGGGACCCGCCCATCTCATCAGACCTCCACGTCCATTCTGTTTAACTTCTGAAATAGGTATCCTCACTTAAATCCTCATCCCCACCCCACCCCCAACCACCACACCCCCTTAAAAAAAAAAAAAAAAAGAGGTTGGGTTTCCTCAGCTAAAGGATAACGCTCCCTCCTACTGTCCACCAATCGCCTATGTCCAGGGCTCAAGCGGCCATCCCCGATTTGCGGACTCAGCACAGGGCCAAGCCGCGGTTTAGAGACCGGGTTCACAATGATCAATGGAGCTATGGAAACAGCAGACATCGCGCCGGAGCCTGCTGGCCTCCCATCTGGAGCCTCACAGGCACTGAAGGTAGGAGGGGGGCCTGCTCTCAGATCAAAACAGTCCCTCCCCCGCGCCCGGGGGGTGGTGTCCCCGCGGAATCTCCAGCCTGGCACCTCCCTGCCTGGCGCGCCCCAAGGCGGCACGGCCACGCTCCGGAGGCCCAGGGAAGTGAAATCACACATTCCGGCTCCCAAATAAGGAGCGAGGCTAAATAAACCTCTGCGATCCGACTTCTCCAAACTAACCGACCAACCAGCTCAATGAGTAATGGGCCTTTTGTGCCCGCAGAAAGAAAGAAAGGAGGGAGGAGAGGATGGGGAACCACAACCCCCCCGAAAATCACTTCCTTGAGCCGGGGTGAAATTAGCAGAAGTGGTCCCGCAGCCAACGGTTGCGCCTCGGCTGGATCCCGCTCAAACCCCAAAATGGCAGAGTCCTCACGAGTCCTCTCGGGTCCCGCCACTCACACCCGGAGGTGACCGGAAACTCCGTCTGGCGGCGTGGTTCGCGCGGACCTGACCTTCCCCGCGGCCCGCCCGCCCCTTGCGGCGCACTTGGCTCCCCTCCGGCGACCGGGACCCGCAGCCCAGTCGCGGCCACTCCTCGGCGGCCCGGCGGGACCGACGCCGGGTCCGGGAAGGGTCGGCGTGATCGCGCCCCGCGACTGTGCGCTTCGGCCGCTCCAGGGCGCCGGGCGGGGGTCGTCTCCGGGAGCCCCCCCTGTGCCCGTCCTCCCCTCCCCCGGGCCCCCGAACTTACTTTTAGGGCGAATTTCTCCTGGGTCCTCTTATTGAAGATCTGTAAAACTTTCCCGTTGATGCCCAGTCCCAGGACCTGGGTGGTGACCTTGTAGTCGTCGATGATGGCGTTCTTCTTGATCTGCAGGCTCGACTTGACATGGAACTGGGGAAACTGCTGCGGGGGCAGCGGCGGCGGCTGGGCAGGGGGGTGAGGCTGGGCCGGGGCGGGGGGCTGCGGCGGCGGCGGCGGGTTGGGGAACAGCACCGGCGGGGTCTGGCCTTGGGAGTTGGACAGCATGGTGCCCGGAGACGCGGGAGCAGAGGCGGGAGGGCCCGCGGCCGCCCCCTCCTCCGGCTCCGGACGGGGTCCCCGCCACCCCCCGCCCGGCTGCGAAGTTTGCTCCGGGCTGGAGCCGGCTTCCCCGCCCCGGCCCGGCTCCAGGCTCGGCGGGTCGCGGGGCTCCGTGGGTCCCGCCGTGCGCCGCTGGCGCCCACCAGCCCAGCTCCCTCCCTCCCACCCTCCCCCCGGGGGCCTGGCGCTCGGGGGACCGCGGGACGGCGGGGGCCCGGCCCGGGGGGGAAGCGGCCGCGCGACAATGTACCCAGCCCGGGGGCCGGCGGCCGCGTCACAGCCTCGTCTGCGTCCGGGGCCGGTCCTTAAAGGGGAGGGTCGGAGGGGCTGGGCTTGGGAGGCGGGGCGGGGCCGGGGAGGTGTGGGCGTGGGGGAGGGGCTGGCCTTAAAGGGGAGGACGCGAGGCATCCGGAGCGTGGAGGGCGGGGGCTGCGGGGCTGAGGACAGGGAATGGGGGCTGAGAAACCCTAGTTCGTAATGGATCAGGGCCGCGCAAAGGGAAGGGGGAGGCATATGAAAGTAGCTGTGTAATTCAGATTGAAGAGCCACTTTCTTCCAATTGTGTGTCTCTTTTAGACCGCAGCAGCCAATTGGGATTAGGGGTGTATTTTGAAGGCGAGGGGTAGCTGACTAAGAAGTATTAGCTACAGGAGACCTCAGGGTGAGCAGGAATGACAGAGAATTACCAAGGTCCTTCGTCCTCGAAATAGGTGTGAGGCAAATATTAAATATTTTCTAGGCCATTTTCCTCTGAGTTTTGCACTTTTCTCATACATGTGTTTTTCAGTTAAAGATTTATCACTGTGTAACTATGAAGAATGTAGCAATTATAACTTTGAACCTTTTTTCACGTAAATGAGCTAAAAAAAAAAAAAGGAAATTGAGTGGGAAAAGGATAGACTGACCTTCAGACTTCCTGTGTGATCCTGACCAAGCCATCTATCCTCTCCCTCAGTGGGAAGAATAGCAGTACCTTTCCACCAGGGTGTGGAGAGAATTAGATAAGACAATGTAACAAAAAGAAAGGTTTGGGAGCTAGGTTCTGATCTCCAGCGTGGAGGAATTAGTCCCTGAACTTGCACCATTAGGAGAAATGGGTATTTTTAAGAAGTTGAGTTCTAGTCCAGATTAGCCCCAAACCTCTGAGGAAGATACCAAGGATCTAGCTGGGCCTATAGTAGCCCAGGGCAGGGGAGGTGATGGGAAGGCTCTAAGTATAGGCTGCTATGGGGCCTCTAGATACATTCTGATGGGTGTGGGGGGCGATCATCAAATACAAGCCTGCTGACCTCTTCCCCGCTCTGACTGGTAGAACAGTTGAGAATAAGACAAAGGAATCAGACAGGTGAATACAAAACCTCAGCTTCATTACTGATAACGCAAAATTAAAAATGGGGCTTGAGCTATGGCCACATGTGGAACCTAATGTGTCCCCCCAACACTCCAGAAGAAGCAAGAGGCGGAGCAAAAGGCAAGAGTTACCCTTCCAGAACAGCACTTTCCAGGGTGGGCAGCAGAGTTCCTTCCATGGGGCTGGGAAGGAAACAAAGACCCTGGCTCTTTCCAAGCAGAGTTAGTTTAGGGGACAACTTAACTGGGTACAAGGTGCCGTGCCCAGCCTCACAGGGGTAAGTGGTGTTAATCAGTAGGGAAGAAAACAGGCAGGTACAATAAAACGGCGTGGAGAAAGTGGCATAGACACGGGTCTGGAGGTGGAGGGATTCACCTCCCAGCTGCAGTAGCTGAGGGTGGATGTGGTTAGAGAGCTCCCCTCACCCCCTGACTCTTCAAAGACACAGAGACTGCCTCAGGCCACAGAGTTTGGAGACCGCCTTCCCCTCTCCGGTTCTGTAGTATCACTATCACCTCACCAAGGCACACAGGGGAGATGCCCAGGGACTGAGAGAAGGACAGATGCGGGGATGGGGAGGTAGAAAGCTCCAACTGCTCAGGCTCCTTCTCTGCTGATGAAAGGTCCCAGGTCTGGGGCTGCTCCTGGCTCTGAGTTGGTCTTTTTCTGTCCACAGAGAGTGTCACTGAGGGCTTCCAAGTGCTTGGCATTGAGTTTTCACCTGCTTCTCTCCACATGGCTAGAAAGAAGATAAGCTCTTTGCCCGTTCAGAGATAGAAGGGCACAGGGGAAAGGGAACAGAGTTTAGAGACAAATGACCTGAGTTCAAGTCCATCCTCGAGTTGGGTTACTGTGAGCAAGCCATTTATCCTCTCTTTGTATCTGAGCAAATGAGAAAACTAACGTTGACTTTCAGGGCTGAGTGAGAATTTAATGAGATCATATTTGTGAGAACCCTTCATAAGCTATAAATTATCAGGAATTATTATTATTATTATTACTAAAGCATGGCTGGCTGGTTCCTCTGCTCTGTGCCCCCTCCCTGGGGATCTGTCCCTGATATCAAAACTACCTCCCTAACTAGCTGGGACTCTGGGGAGATCCTGAAGCCCAGGGACCTAGGAAGAGCAAGCAACTGAAACCGCAGCTGGGGATTCTTCACTGAGTTACACGGGCCGTGCAGGCCTCAGGGCACACAAGGACCCCAAGGGCAGGTTCGTGTGCATGTGCATAGAAGTTACATAAGCTGCATACAGTCTCCAGAAAACGCACACCTACATGAACACAAACACATCAGCACAATGTGCCTGGCATGGAGCACAGAATACATGCCTAATGGATGCACAGAAACCGGGAGTGAGCTGGGATAAAGGGGGAAGCACTAGGCAAGAGATCCGGTCTCAAGTTCCCTCGCAGACCAGCTAGTCATAACCTCACTGCAGTCCCTTCCCCTCTCAGTTCCTTCTTTCTCATCTGTGAAAAGCAGTAACACATTTGTCCTGCCAACCTCATGGAGCCGTTGTAAGAATAAAATAAATTATTTTCCCTTAGGACACAGAAGTCCATAGTCCTATTTGTACAATGCCACCCTCTCAATGATGTGTAATGAACTTCTTAAGCAGTTTTAATGGACGTGTAGAAGCACTTTGAAAATTAAAAGTCTCTGCAGAGAGAAAGTACTATTTTTGTCTATTATTGACATGCAGACACATAAGCCACGCAATACTGTGCCCACAAAGCCAATTAAAAGACCTCATGTGCATAGAGTCAGATTAATTTTAATCCTTGATTCACGACACAGCCTCATCATTGGTCCAGGTATCTCTACTTTTATTTGGCTATCAGTTATTTTTAATAATGCAAGAGGCACCTGTGAATCCCCTGCCCAAAATAAAGACTAGGGCTTTGAAAGTGAAATAACTAGGTGGTTCCTCCATCCCCACCCCAACCTACCTCTGTTTTCCCAGCCAAAAATAACCATTATCTTGAACCCTGTGTTCACTATTCCTTTACTTTTCTTTTGTATAGTTTTATTTCATAAAGTATAGGTGTCTGACCTTCACAAAAGATAAAGCTGATAGTGTCTTAGAAGGGAGGTGGATAAGAGTGACATTATTAATAAGATGAGGTTAAAATAAAGAAAGATCTGGTGGTGGTTTCAAAGTATTCCCTACATTCTCATGGGGATGATGAAAATGATGATGGTGGTGATTGGATGCTTAGTCTGTGCTCAGCCCTCCATCGGCATCATCTCATTTAAATCTCACAAAGATCTGTGGCAGATTGCTAGTTATTTGGGCCAAAACTCATTTCCCCCTCTTTGATAGTAAAGAACTTCCAATATTTAGCTAAGCACATGACTGCCTTGAGTAAAAATTACATTTCCCAGCCTCCATTACAGCTGGTTGTGTTCGTCAGATTAAGTTCTAGCCAATGACTTGTAAATGGAAGGGGTCGAAGGGAAGTGGTAGGTCCTCCTCCTTCTCCCCCTCTTTTGTCATCCCTGATGGCTGGAATGAAAATCTAATGGCTGTAGCTTGAGGAGCCCTCTTGGGTCATGAAGTAGAGGCCATAGGTTGAGGATAACAGAACAAAAGGATAAAAGCAGCCTATGTCCTGGTGAGCATGCATCCATCATATCAGCTCTAAACCACTGACCCAGACTTTTATATAAAAAGTAGTAAATATCCTTCTTGTTACAGTAACTGATATACTAGGTTTTCTATCATCCACGACCAAACTTAACTATTAGTTATCCCAACAAATATACAGCCCTATGGGGTATGTACTGTTATTCTCATTTATTTGTTTTATAAGAGAGGAAACTGAGTCCTAGAGAAATTAAGTAACTTTCCTAGGGTCACTGAGTTCACAAAAGACAAAAGCCATGGTCATGGTCATGCCCCTGGTCATGCCCCTCAGGCTAAACCCTGAGCAAATATATACCCACACATCCTCTTGTTTTCAGAAATGTAGTATCTGCCATTTCTGGGCAGGAATGGCCCAAAGAGTTATGGGTTACATTTTCCATTTTCATAATGCACACAGATAAACCAGACTTCGTATGTAATGCTGGTATGGCAAAAAGCAGAATATAGCAGAGGGGAGCATGATTCACAGGAAAAGATCTGTCCACTGAAAACTCACCCTTGGGAAGAAAAACAACTTGGAGACCAGGGAGAGATAAGCAGTCTTCATGCCATAGGATAGTAATTCTTTGATAAATAAGAGAGTCTTCAACATGAGGATGACATATACATAAGAATCATTAATCACAAAAATTTCTGAAATCTCTGAAAGTGCTAAGAGCTGATCCACAGAAAGAAATTCTACCTGAAGCAAGTGATACCAACAATGTCCTATTGAGGGCTTTCCGGAGAGGAAGAAATGTTCTGCTCCCTTATTCCCCAATGCCCTTGTCTGTACGCCAACCTTTTGACAGTTTAATGCTACAGCAGGGAGCATCTACAGTGGAGGGGAAGAATGCGAATGGAGAGAGAAAGAAGGAAGTATCCAAAGGGGATGGAAACTTAGCCTCTGCACGTGAACAGACTTAATGTGATCCAAAGGGACTAGAAATGGGGCTAATTAGGACTACAAGATATCTACTTATAATTCTGCAGCTTGGTATGGGAAATGGAAGGAAAAGAAGTAAATTTTCTACCACATTCAAGACAGTCCAAGGCTGTTGTCCCTGTATTAAAAACTTTGCCCTTCCAGTCTAACCTATACTGGGCATGTCAATTGCCAATCGGATGCTTGTTCAGCCTGGAGACTGAATTGGGGAAGCGAGAAAGGAAAAGGGGATTTGCCATCCAGGAACGCAACCAGAGTGTGTCAACCCAAAAGGTCATTTCATCTTTGCCTGCTGATGCTGTGTCCCCCAATTTTTTCCCCTCTCTCCCTCACTTAGGATAAATAAATGGAAGTGGGAAGATGGGAAAGGTGAAGAAGAGGTGCTCACATGGAATGGGTAGTGATTTCCTAAAGGCATGATGATCCTAGCTTCACATGAGAACCTAATTTTCAGGCAGCAGAGCACGGTGGAAACAAATTCTGAGTCCAAATCCCACCTGCGCCACTTCCCACTTCCCACATTATCTCCACCTCAGCACTCAGGTTCTGTAATGAAAGGGGTGATGATTCCCTAAGTTAAAAACTCAGGCAACATTTTGAACTGTTACCAGCACGTAGGGATCAGCCTTTATAAATGTGAGCTGTGATACTGCAGAAAATTTTCTCTTGCCAATTATCTCCTTCAATCCTCTCAACAAGGCTGTAAGTAGTATAATTTCTGCTATTTTGATCACCGGAAACACTGACGCTCAGAAGGTTAAGTAACCGGCCGGAGTCATCACACTGGAGTGGGAAGAGCCAGACCTCAGACTCATGCTGTTCCCACATATGGCAAAGTCTGTGTTCCTAAACGTTCTTGTAAGTGGTCCAGCGACCTGACACCTGCCAGGTCACTCGGGAAGCCATCCCAGCCTGTGTGCATGGCTCAGGAGAAAGAAACACACTCTGCAACCTGCAATTTACTCGCATTCCCAAAGACTCTCCCTCTGAGCGAGGTAAAGTCGATGAATAAAGTCATGGAAGCATTGAGGAGTTTGGGATCCTAGCAGGTATAAGCTTTTGAGGAAGGACCTAAATATATGAGGTGTGTGTGGTATTGATACAATGTTTTGTTTTGGTTTTTCTCCTTCTGCAACAGAAGTAGGAGCTCACTTTTCCCCCACATATCTTGTCAGGCTGTGAAAGTTGTAATATTGTAGAGATGAGAAGGACTTATGGCAATCACCTAATTTGTCTCCTTCCTCCAAAGACCTACAACTACAGCTTCATAGAGGGAGGGAAGTGTGTGACCCTAAAAACTTGATACTCTCAGAACTTCCGGTGCCTCGTGATAACATTGAGAATAAGTTTTTCCTTTTGTGTGACCCACAGAGCACATGCTGCAGGCAAGTCCCCGTCATTCCTGGATGCTCCCTCACTGATGCTGGCAAGGGGTCTCCCCACAGCCCCGGGGAGACAGCCAGAGGACCCCTCCAGGGAAGAAGCAGGTACAGGGGAAGCTGGGATATGCCGCAAGAGATGAGTTGGCATGTGGGCCAGCCTGAGACCTGCCTGCAGGTGCCCCCCCACCATCAACTTTGTGCCCCCCCTCTCATAGCAATAAACATGGACTGGGTACCGACTCGTGCCAAGTACTGTGCTGGGCATGGGAGCACCCAGAGGCCCCTGACAGGCCTTGAGTCCCTTGAGAAATTTTACATATATACAAATATGATGATGGCTATGTACGCCCATAACATAAAGTGCATAATTTTAACTATCTTTAAGTGTACAGTTCAGAAGCATTAAGCACGTTCGCATTGTGCGACCATCCTCACCAACTATTTTCCGTCTTCCCAAACTGATACTCTGTACTCATTAAACAATAATTTCCAACTCCCACCCTCCTCTCGGCCTCTGGCAACCACCGTTCTACTTACTTTCTGTCTTTATAGACTTGACTATTCTGGGGAAATCATACAAGTGGAATCATACGGTCTTTGTTCTCTTGTGACTGGCTTATTTCCCTGAGCGTAACGTCTTCGAGGTTCATCCACGTGGTAGACTGGGGGGGAATTTCCTTCTTCGTTGAAGGCTGTGGTGTAGGTATACACCGTCGTACGTACTTACCACCTTCTGTTTCTCCATTCCTTCCGTCCTTTGGCCTTTGTGAATAGCACTGCTGTGAACATGCGTGTCCTAATGTCTGTTGGAGCCTCTGCTTTCCATTCTTCGGGGTCTAGTCCCAGACGTGGAATTGCTGGGTCCTGTGATGATTCTGTTTCATTTTTTTTAAGAACTGCCTCCTGCGCTGTTTCCATGGCAGCTGCATCCTTCCACATCCCCGCCAGCAGCGTCCTAGGTTTTTGTTTCTCTCCAGGTACTAACGCTCATCACTTTCTAGGGTTTGTGGGTTCAGTTTTGGTGTCGGTAATAGCCATCCTAACAGGTGCACCCTGGAGATGGTATAAAGCGTGGTGCTCCCGAGCTCATGAACAGGACGGATTCACCCGGAAAGTCCTCACCGAAGACGTGACATTTGACTTAGGCATCTAAAGATAGACAAGAACTCTCTCTGGGCAGAGGAGGAAAACCACATAGGAGAAAGAGGGACCCCTGAATGACAGAATGGAAAGAAACAAGAAATCACATGACCCATTTAGAAGCAGCAGGTGGTTGGGG
>CM052893.1:30506068-30541710 GCA_028534135.1 Potos flavus
CCGAGCTCATGAACAGGACGGATTCACCCGGAAAGTCCTCACCGAAGACGTGACATTTGACTTAGGCATCTAAAGATAGACAAGAACTCTCTCTGGGCAGAGGAGGAAAACCACATAGGAGAAAGAGGGACCCCTGAATGACAGAATGGAAAGAAACAAGAAATCACATGACCCATTTAGAAGCAGCAGGTGGTTGGGGTGCCTGGGTGGTTTAGTCTGCCACTATCTGACTAACCATCTGACTCTTGATCTCCACTCAAGTCTTGATCTCAGGGTCGTGAGTTCAAGCCCCATGAGTTCAAGCCCAGTGTGGAGTCTACTTAAGAAAAGAAAAGAAAAGAAAAGAAAAGAAAAGAAAAGAAAAGAAAAGAAAAGAAAAGGAGGGGAGGGGAGGGGGGAGGGGAGGGGAGGGAAGGGAAGGGAAAAAGAAGCACAGCAGGTGGTCAGCATGGGCTGGAATATAAGATGTGTACAGGAAAGTGTCAAGATGTGAGGTGGGAGGCAGATCCAAAGGCTAGGAATTCCACTAAGGCTTTGCACTTGGGGCAATAGGGAGCCATTGTTCATGTGAAAGTGCTATGCAAATTTCAATACATTATATGAATGTAAGGACTGAGAACAGAAAGGAGAGAAATGTTTTGGGTTTTGTTTTTTTTTTTAGATTTTATTTATTTATTTGACAGAGAGAGACACAGTGAGAGAGGAAACACAAGCAGGGGGAGTGGGAGAAGGAGAAGCAGGCTCCCAATTGGGGGGGGGGGGAGGTGTACCAAGGTAACAGCAGGACAAATGGCCTGCCCCCTTGACCTCCCTGGATGACGCGGGGTGGGGGGGGCCGAGGCTCCTGCTGTCCATACATGGGAGAGTCACGGCCTTCTAGGCCTGGAGGGATCACAGTAGGACAGCAGGGACTTCCTTCTTCCTCCGGGGCCAGGGCACTCAGCAATGCCTTTCCTTCCAGTGCAACATTCCAAGTCATTCAGACACTCGGATAACCTCAAAGCTGAGCAGCCACCTGCCTCTAACAGTCCTTCTAAGCCTGGAGTCAGATCCAAATCGGGTCTCCCTGATGCCATTGTCTGTCTCACCATCCCCACCATCCCTTCGGCCATGGGGAGAGGATCGAGGGACCCATCTCTATAACTCAGCATACAGGAGATTAACAAACGCACAGATTTTTTTTTTTTTTTAATTTCAGAACCTTTAATACGTTCACATGGAACAAAATGCAAAAGCCCAAAAAGACGTATATTAAACTGCTCCCTCCCGTCCTAAGCCCTCAGCTACCCGATGTCTGTCCCAGTTTCTTGTGTAGCCTTCTGGACGTATTGAAGCCAGTCCAGCCTTCTACCTAGGAGCTAGCAGGGGCTGTGTTTGGCCTCAATCCTGGCACAGCGGGTCCTAAACCCCAAAGTCACATGGTTCAGAGGAAAGTGCTGGACCAGCCGCGCCACCTGAAGTCAGAAGGCCCTGGGCGGCTTGTGGGCCAAGCCCAAACTCCACGGCAACATTGGTTCTCAGGTTCCTGGGATCGAGCCGTCCTCTTAGGAGTGTGAGGCTTCTGGCGTCAGTGAAGGACAAGCACAATTCCTCATGCAGCGGGCGGGATGGTGGGGGCGGGGGGAACAGGGGATTACAACCAAGGGCGGGAACTGCGTATGGGAGTAGGGAAGACGGTGGGACAAATCCCGACAAAGGAGAGACAGGGGCAGGTGCTCCCTGGATGTGAGTGTGACCAGGACACCAGAACCTCAGTCTGCAGAGCCATTTGGTGTGAAGGCCCCTGTAACTCAGAGTACGACTGCTAAGAGGGGCGTGTGAGCAGCCCTCCCCGGGGCCTTCCCCAGACAGGTCGGGGCCACACAGAGGTGTTTCTTCACGTAGCACAGCTGCCTTACTGGGCCACAGAGCTCCCGCCCGCGTCACTCCCCAGGAATCTGGTTCTTGTTTACCGTAAAGAAGCGTGGTCATTACAGAGCCTAGTGGCCCTTCTCCAGCTTCCCCAGAGAGTGTGCGGAGGAGCCCAGGGCCTGGGAAGGGAGAACTGCTGAGTACCAGCAGACCAGCAGACTTCCTGTGGCACTGCCCCTCCCAGGGACAAATCAGAGAAGAGCCCGGCAGGACCCTGGGAGCCTTCCTTGGCTGAGACATCTGGGACTTACCTTCTTCAAAGTTGGGAAAAGAAAGAGCAGGGGAGCGGAAGAAGTAAATCAAGGCAAACAGGCAAGGGACAAGGTCAAGGACCCAGGAAGAATTGGGGTCAATGTGACACCACCTATCGTGTGCTCTATCTGCACTGCACTAAGAAATAACAGAATCCTGGGGAGGGAGTGAAGCCTCGGGAGAGATTTAGGTTCTGCAAACTTTCCATCCCTAGTGACTTGCCCAGTGCATGTCACAGAATACGACATTGATATTTTTGCTGGATGGACAGAATGGAAGACGGCAGCGCAAAGAGAAAGACAAAATCATGATAAAGGCTCCCATTTACTGAGTGCTCAGTATGTTCCTGATGGGGTTCTAAGTGCTTTCTGTGTGTTAATTCAATCAATTCCCACAACAAGTCTGTAAGGTGGATGTTACTAGTATCCTTCCAGGGGCCTGGACGAGGAAACTGAGGTCCAGTGAATTTTAGTGATGTAAAGGAAGGACTGGAATGGGGGTTTGAACACAGGAAACTAGGACCCAACACTGTCTTTTTAGGTCTCATAGTCTCCAATAGGGAGCAGGGCCAGCTGGAAAGGGACCACCCAGAGACAGACAACTGGGGTATACTGTCTATATCCCAACAGCTTGGGGTATAGAGCTCTATTCTAGAATTTCCTTCTTCTATCAATTACCCTGCTGTGACCTCATTGCCATCCCAACCCCTGGGTGGGCTCTACTGGGTCCTTATTAAAACTTAATGAGACTAAGATGGTTAATGGTTTTTCCAAACCCAAATTTCAATAGTCTATTCATTTGGCTCAAGATCTTGGTACAAAAGCCATAAAAAGACATGGGCCCTGGGACTCGCACAAGAGCCCAGCACCCTGCTCGCTCTGGTCTCTGTTTTGCTGCCTCTCCTCAATGCATTTTCCTCATCAGTCTCCTCTGCAGTTTTCAGAACATTGTCCAAATGAGAAGGTATTTCTGAAACACCAGCTTGGTTCATTTCCTCCCCACATAGCTGTCTGCTCTTTTCTCCCTGGGAAGTTGAGCTAACAAGGTAGCAGGAAAATCAGGTCATTTACACTATTTTTCAGAGTTTCCAGAGGCCGTGGTGCTGTAAATGGAAATGTCAACGTGGGATAATAACATTAGCCCGGATGCCTTCTTTTCTGACTACCCTTTATCCACAATCGATTACTGAAAAAGACAAAGGGCATGAATAATCAGCCAAGCAGACGGAGTGTCAGGTGGCCAGGCCAGAAGAGAAAGAGGGTAAGAGGGAAGAAAGCCCTCTGGCCCAGAGAGTGTCTCTGCTGGGGGGAAAAACAGGCTGCAGGGAAAAATGGAGGGCTCCTACCTGACCTCAGCAGGCAAGCTGTACACAGAGGCACCAAATAATCACTGGAGTTGTCCTTTAACATGTTCTGACAGCCATGGGAAGCTCTCTCTAGGAAATGAGGAAGGAGGTAGTAAGAAAGGCCCCTGAGGATATCAACATGAAGGAGGAAGCTGGAGCATTAGAATAAAGTTGAAAGATCACAAGTCCTAGAAACTAGTTATTTAGAGACAATCCTTGTAACACACACACACACACACACGCACGCACGCACGCACGCACGCTCGCGCTGCAGGTTGACAGAGCCTGAGGCAGGCCCACGGTTTTCTTTGGCTGGCTTCTTCTATGCCTTTAGGTCTGGTGGAGAGGCTGGAACTAGGCATTTCTCATTGGACATTTTAGTCAGTTTCACTTCCTGTTTCTCATACTGAAAGCATAATAATCATCATAATGATAATAATAATCCTGCAGACTTGCCTGTGCCTCCTATTTATCTAGGGCCTGCCAGAAGTGTATGCGTATGTGGGGGAGGGAGAGTACAGCTTATGTATTCCATCAATCAACAGCTAGGAGTGGAGGCAGGCATGGGGGTGACGGTGGGGGATAGTAATTAGCAATGGAAATTATTAAATTCCTTTTTCTTCCAGAAAGAGGAATCTAAGTGGGTTTGTTGCTCCCCAAATGGCTATTCTCACCGTAGAGACATTTATAAATCTATTCTCCCAAGGTCCTCCAAAAATAAATCCTCCAGAAACCTTTCCATTTTCCAATGTGCCCCAGTTAAGGAAATCCTTGTGCACTGAGGCCCAGAGAGTTTAAGCCGACCTCCTACAGTCACACAGCAAGCAGGTCAGCAGGAAAGTTAAGACCAGGCCAGGCTTCTTCCGCATCCATTAAGAGCTATCATCAAGAAGGGAATTTCCAGCCCTACAGGGAACTTACAAAGTTGTTAGGAAAAACCACAACTATTTCAGCTAAGGAAAAAATGCACAGTCCCTGCAGGCTTGAAGCCCTAGGACAGTAAGAGAGAGTGCCCTCTTACTGAGAATGTGTTGGGAACAGCCGCGATTAGGAGGGGTAGGAGGAACAGCTTTCAGACTTTGGTCAGGAAAAGCGTTCATGGAATAGAGATGTTGGGCCAGTGTTTTAATTTTTTACCTCCGGTCAAGAGCTGTACTCTAAGGACAAAGGTTGAACACTTTACAGGCTGTCAGGACTCAGATGGGAGTGGAGGGAGTACAGGAGGAAGCCATTATCTTGATGACAACAGTGACATAATCTTCCTTTAGATCCTGCTCTCCCCTTGAAGGGAGGATCTGAGGAGAGAGGGAGGGAGGCAGGAAGCAAGTGGTTCAAGAGTCATTTTTATAAGAACAAAAAAGGCAGGTAAAGGGAAAAAGAACAAGAGAACCTCTAATTAATTGAATTTAAAAAATCACCTCCTGGATGGCGCCTGGGTGGCTCAGTCGGTTAAGCATCTACCTTTGGCTCAGGTCATGATCCCAGGGTCCTAAGATTGAGCCCTGTGTGGGGTTCCCTGCTTAGCAGGGAGTCTGCCTCTCCCCCAGCTCATGCTCGCTCTCAAATAAATAAATAAAATCTTTAAAAAAAAAAAAATCACCTCGAGGTCCTGGAGCGGAGCCCTGAGTTGGGCTCCGTGATCAGCGGGGAGTCTGCTTCTCCCTCTCTCCCTCTCCCCTTCTCCCTCTGCCTCTTCCCCCACCCCCATCCCCACCCCCGCTTGTGCGCACACTCTCTCTCTCAAATAAATAAAGTCTTTTTAAAAAATCCCCTCCCTCTCAGGCACCAGCGAAGACACACACCCACGCAGACACTCTGAAGCATTAGTTAGTTGAAGGTAAGAGGAGGTGATGTCACACATTCATTTATTATGATATTTATTGTTGTTGGATCCCCCCACCCCCGCCGGCCCCGGGAAGGTCATCAGCCTGGGGCTGGGTGGTGAGTGACAGGTTAAAAATGTGAAAATGAAAAGTTGATTGTGACCCTGTGCGTGATCGACCTCACGCTGTCCGACGTCGAATCAGAGCAGCGAGGAAATTATAATAATATCCAACACTTACATACAAGTGCGACGTGCCACGCACTGCTCTAAACCCTTCACGTATGTTTGCTTGCTCATTTAACACTCGCGGCAACGCTGTGAAACAGGCGATGGCTATTATGACCTATTATTCCTGTTCATTTCGACCCCGGCTGTCTGGGCATCTCAGAGTGTGTAGAAGGCCTGTGTTATTTAGCCCCTAATCTCTGCCCCTCTTCCCAGCCGCAAATACATCGGCTCAGGCCTGGGTCCTGGAACACAGGTGCAGTGTTGTCTTCTGTGAGCCTACGCCCGGTGGGCCCGACTCTGGAAACAAGCAGAGGGAAAAGGGAAGCACATCCTGCCCCCAAATACAGTGGGTGTCTGTGTATGGCTTTGTGGAAGAAGGTATTCCACAACGAAAAGAAAGTCTGGTTTTCGCACAGGATCTAGAAGATTTTTAAGATCTCTCCTAGCACTGCCCTAGATTCCTCGGGCACATCCCACTCCTCATGTCTCGCATCAAACAGGTTGGCAGTTTTCACTGATTCAATCCCAGCAAGGCCTCCCGTATCCTGCCTGCTTTTCCTTCTCCCTGGCTACCTGCCTGGTTTTCGCTCAGCTGGAATATTCCCGTAGCTGCTAACAAGATCCCTTTCCTTCAACCCCTATCGTTTCTAATCCTCTGCTTGTTACACTTGGGGCTTTATTCGTTACACTTTAGGATTTCTCCCAGGCTGTACATTTCTCCAGGGTGGGAGACACCCTTTCCTAGACAGCCATGCCTTCCTCGGGAGCCCGGAGAAAAGCAGTCTGAGCCTTCTGGGTTATTTCTCCCCTGCATCTTCTGTTTGCACGTCTCTCGTTTCCCGCAGGCCCATGGTCTAGAACACGGCCCTGCCTCTCCAACCCTCAGTCAGGAGAGCACGGCTCTTCTGCCTCCGTTCCAGAGGAAAGCATGACATCCAAACTCTTCTCCTCTATTACAATCAAAATGTGGCCAATTAGGGGCGCCTGGGTGGCTCAGCGGTTAAAGCCTCTGCCTTCAGCTCAAGTCATGATCTCAGGGTCCTGGGATCGAACCCCGCATCGGGCTCTCTGCTCAGCGGGGAGCCTGCTTCCCCCTCTCTCTCTGCCTGCCTCTCTGCCTACTCGTGATCTCTCTCCTCTCTGTCAAATAAATAAATAAAATCTTTAAAAAAAAAAATGTGGCCAATTGGAAGGATTAGGAAGATCCGCCTCCCAGTTGGATCAGTAAGGAGCAGTTAACCGTGAAGAGAAAGCCACGGGGAGAGCTAATGTGTGTTTGTTTTGTTTTGCTTGAAACTGTACATGGAGGCTTGTTTGGCCTGGTTTCAACCAGAAAGACAGAGAGACCTGACTTCTTTAATTGCATTACGGAGCACAAAGTAGCTGCAGCTCAGGATGGTTTTAAAGAGTGATGGCTTTGACTGCTACTTTAGGGAGGAAGCTCTATTCAAAGATGCTTTACTTCTCTATTCATAAAGTCTTACTGGTACCCTGATCTCATTTAAAGACCAACGTAAATTACCTCGGGACCAGAATATGGCAAAACCGCCCCCCCCCCATGTCAGCGGGGACGCATTCAGCTGGGAAGGTAACCAGCGATGACCTCGTCAGTAACGAAGCTCATAGTTTTTTAGTAAGACTGAGAGGAAGTGATTTCAGGTTGTTCAGTAACTCAACAATTCCCACCAAGGATCCGGGTCTTACCATCCTCCCGCTCTGCCCTCCTCAGCGGACTGTACCGCAGCCTCCAGCTCGGCTTGCCCATCACTCTTGCAAGGACACTGCAGTAGCTCTGAGCTTTGCTTCCCCGGGCAACAGGCTTCAACAGAGCAAGGAAAGGGGCAGGGGTAAAACAAAGAACACAAATAAATTTTGAAGGGCTCCTTCCCCTCGGGACTATGTTATTTATCAAGGGAAAACATATTTTCCAGAGAGCCTCAGCAGATCTCCCGTTCTATCTCATGGACCAGAAGGAGATCACATGCCCATCTTAAGCCAACCACTGGACAAAGGACATGGAAGTCCCTGAGGTGTCTATGTTCTCTGAGGCTCCTCCTTTGACTGTTTCCCAATCATTTCCTACTACTTCTCAGCTAACTCTGTACACCGGGACGCCCAAAATCTATAAATCCAGCCGAAATATTTTCTCTTGAATCTATACCCATAGTGGACTTGTATTACTAGACATTCCCAGACACCTTAAATTCATCATCTACAACACTGATTTCATTATCTACACACACACATGTGCACACGTGCACACACACACGCTGCTTCATTCCACTGCTCAGAGAACGTATCACAAGCCACTGGGTTGCCAAAAGCTGAAGCAGGCTGTGCTCCCCGTCTCTCTCATCCCTGACATTCAGCGGCCACTTCCTGCTCATCCCACCTCCTCTCTACAGTCTCCTTCCTCTCTGCTTCTATGCTACTTCCCTGCCCCACGCATTCATCGTCTTCTATCTGGATCATGGCACCAGCTTCCTAACTGATTTCTGCTTTTCTCTTTCCAATCCATTCTCTCAACATTGCTCCAATAACTTTTTAAAATATAAATCTGATCACATTATTCTAGAGCTTTCAAAAGCTCCCCAGAGCCTAGAGAAATGGACCAAACTCCCCAGTAGAGCAGATAGGGCTCTTGGGAGGCTTGGCCCCAAAGTCATGAGCACCGTTTTTAGAAGTTTAATCTGCAAGGATTGCGTCCGCTCAGTTGAAGAGAGGACAAAAGGTGACAGAGAAATCAGTGAAGACGCTATTCTCAGATACCGTTTTAAAATCTCTGTTACTAGATTTGCAAATTTTGTAAGGCCATGTTACTCCCAGAATCCTTGACTAAACACAATGCCTAATGAATATCGATTTTAAATGGAACTGTATTCCTTTGGGTTTTAACTTTTCCAAGTACTTAACAGGATAGACAGAACCATACAGCCCATAGGTGTTGGCTGGGTCACTTGATTTCCACAAATTACTTACTCTGTGGCCTCATCTTAGAAGTTGGAGGTGAGAATAAAGATACCAAGTAAGTGGAATGAAGGAGTGGATGAAAGAAGCATTTTGGACAATGAATGATAGGACCTGGTTACTGTTAAAAACTGGGTGCCCATAGTAAGTTTTGTCCTCTGTCCCAGAGGAACGTAGCCAAGTTCTTGGATTCGGAAATAGTAAAAGACATGATAGTTTAGTGTAGAGGACAAGAGGAGTTGCCTCTGTGGGTAATTGTTTATGGGGAGTGGGGGAGGAGAGAAAGAGGACACATAACATTAATAAATCACAACCACATCCAATAAAACAGAAATTAGGAGGCTCAATTTCAGATAAAGGCAACTAATACTTCCTTTTCACATTTTCTTAGCATTAGAAGCCCAGCTTTAAAAGGCAAAGATCAGAGCTCAGACAACAGGGACGCTTCTCTTTCTTAGGATCTGACAAAATGGAGCCAATAAGAAATGGAACTGGAAGTCAAAAAAGAGAAAGTCCTTTTCAGAGATGCACCTGTGAGATTCTCTAGCCAGTGGAAGGGAGACAATGAGCATAATTGAGCTTCTACTACTCTAGGGTAGAGTACCGCACATGCATGGCATCATTCAAGCCTCATACTATAAGGTAAGAATGACTATTTCCATTTGTGGCTTAACAGAGAAAAATCTAGCCACATACTTACTCCGGGACACAGGGACAAAGATCTTTCTGACCCCAAAGCACATGCCTTGTCATCTCCCTGAAACCATGAGCGGTCAGCTAGAAAGTCTCCTCTCCCAGGATAGTGGTTAGCTTTCCAGAGTCATTCATTCATGAGACAAGTCTTCACTGAGTGACCAGGCACAGAGGTAGGCTAGGAGTAGATGTGGTTCTGCTTTGGGGAAGGGGTATTCAAAGGGTCCCTTAAAGGTCCCTTCTGGACAAGAAAGTTCAACAACTATAGGAAACTGAGACAGCCACCACCCCCTTCTCTGCTAGTGTCAGTATCTGAGTAATTCCTCCCAGGGAAACGGCCAGGACACGGTAATCACGACTGGTCTGACCAGGCTAGGGAGAGCAGAAGAGAAAGACACTGGAAGTCTGAGGGTCAAATTGGACCCTGGCAGGCTCTCCCTGGTTCCCATGCTAAAGATAGGCCCAGTAGAGAGTTTTAGTTAGAGATGATGAAAAATTTCTGGAGATGGACGGTGGTGATGGTTGCACAACAATGTGGATCAGTGAATAATGTTCAGTGAATGATACACTTAAAAATGGCTAACACGGTACATTTCATATTGTACACAGCTTACCACGATAGAAGAGTTTAAAGGTCCACTTAGCAAAATAAATCCTTGAAGACAGTTTTTTTAAGATTTTATTTTTACTTTTTTTTTTTAAAGATTTTATTTGGGGCGCCTGGGTGGCTCAGTGGGTTAAAGCCTCTGCCTTCGGCTCAGGTCATGATCTCAGGGTCCTGGGATCGAGCCCCGCATCAGGCTCTCTGCTCAGCAAGGAGCCTGCTTCCCCCTCTCTCTCTGCCTCCCTCTCTGCCTACTTGTGATCTCTCTCTCTGTCAAATAAATAAATAAAATCTTAAAAAAAATAAAAATAAAAAGATTTTATTTATTTGACTGAGAGAGAGAGAGCACAAGCAGGGGGAGTGGCAGGCAGAGAGAGAAGGGGAAGCAGACTCCTTGCTGAGCAAGGAGTCCAACATGGGGCTCCATCCCAAGACCCTGGGATCATGACCTGAACCGAAGGCAGATGCTTAACTGACTGAACCAGCTGGGCACCTCGAAGATTTTATTTTTAAGTAATCTCTCCACCCAACACGGGGCTTGAACTCGCAACCCTGAGATCAAGAGCAGTGGGCTCCACAGACTGAGCCAGCCGGGTGTGTCTTGAAACAATTTTGAAATACACTACACAACACTGCTCCTAAACGTACATTTATCCAAAACATTGACCATTCAGGCCACCATTCACACAATTCAGTTTATTTTAGTTTTAGGCTATCAGTACAAAGAAGGAAAGAAGGAAGCAAAGAAACTGTAGCAAAAGCACCATTAATTTACCTGTAGAAATAGTCACAAGCATAGTCAAATTGTTTCCCTAAAGGCAACAGTTGTCCTGGTTTGTTTCCCACCCAGAGCATCCAGCATCTGATACCTGAAGTGTCACAGTGCGCATAAAAGGAATGTTCGGTAAGGCGCCTAAAAATAAATGTAAATCATAAAGCCTGTTAAGTGACGATAACAAAGGCAAAAGAGGCTCAGGACCAAGTCTTTCCAGCCTGAGTGCCACAGTCACCAGGTCACTCTGACCTTCCCTGGCAGGCAGCCCCGGACGGCTGGAAAAGGTGACTTCTCCACCAGGATGGAAGGAGCCTGGCAGCCACGAGGGGCTGAGCCCTGCGGGGTGTCTCAGGTCCAGGCATGAGCGACAGTGACAGCAGCTTCTGACAAGGGAGAGCACCCTGGCAATGGCACTACTGGGGTTCCAGGACCAGGAAGCACCCCCTTTCCCACTCCGCGTCAGGGACTGCCCAGCCACACAACACCGTGGCTGGCAGTGGCCGTCCCGGGAGGCAGGCAGTGCCTCGGTATCTGCACATTACAGATACAGAAAGAGCTAGGTTTGAATAAAGATATGCAAACAGGTAGTTTCTCTTTCTCCATGGGGCAAAAAGGAAAAGTGACTCACTCAATGCTGTCATTGGAACCAGCGCCCATGCTTTTTCCACTGTAATGTGTCAATCCAGAAAACTGAAAGAAGCAAGCTCCTGGCCGGGGACCATAACTGCAGTCGGGAGAAAGAGAAGGAAGCTAGAGGGACTCGAGCCTGGACTCTCAGGCTCCTTCTTCTCCTTCTCCTCCTCCTCCTTTTTTTTTTTTTTTTTTTTGTAGTTTTGGGGGACAAATTGCTAAGGACTAAAGTAGGGGATGAAGCCGCCTCTGTGGCGCTTCATACCTCTATTCACCACCAGAGGGGGCAGTTGCTCCACATCGGTGGTCTCTGCTAGGCCAAAAAGGTACTTTCTAAGCTGAGAGACCCCTAAGGCCCTAAGGGTCATTTTAGATCTCCCCTGCCCAAACGTGGCCGGCATTTACTTAGCAAACATCACCCCGTTTTAGATAAGGGAGGCATGCAGGGATCATCTTGTCCCAGGCAGCTGGCTGTTTCCCCCACTCTTAAGTGAATTCCAGAAATAGACTCCGGCACCTTGCTTGGCAGCTCTTGCAAGGCCCGTCAGTTTCAGGTGCTGGCTACCCACAGCCCCTGAGACAGGAGCCACATAAGGGCAGGTAATCACCCACCCATCACCCACCCACCCCTCTCTGGGTGATGGCGCTTTAGCCCCTGCAAAGGGAGCCCAGATTCCTCTCTCCTGCCCAGGAGACCCAGGCACCTTCTCCCATCGTTTGGACCACCTCACAGACCAGGGCTGAGAGCAACACTTAGACCCTTGGTCTGGGAGCGCAAATCCCAGAGCCCCTTTGTGCTCCTCTTGAGCTTCTTATTCTAAGAAGCACCCTTTGTGGGGGTGAATTTGGGCTCATGAGAAACCCCATTTAGAATCTACTCCCACCCCTCCTTGCCCCCAATGCATCTGTCTTTGCTTCATTCCATCTGCTGTCCTCAGAGGAATGGCTAATTAAATTGAAAAGAGCTGGCCTATTTTTGGAGTTTTTCAGCTAAGACCTGGAGGAATAGCCACAAAGTTTGGAAAGAACCCCAGGGAGACTGAAAAGCCCCGGAGTTGGCTGGTTATTCTAGGATTGGCAGGTCCTAAGTCCCATAGGCTGTCTGCTCCAGTTAAGGCTCCACCCCAGTCTCTGAGTCATCAAATTTGAGGAGGGGGTAAACACTGGAGGAAGGGGAAGTGTCCTCTTGGGTGGGTCTTGATCCCCGCATCCTAGAAGACACAAGCTCATTTATTTGGCCTTGTTTTTTGCTGCCAAGTCATAACAGCAACTGCAAGAGTTTTAGGGAATAACACTTGTTCTGGAGAAAGATGGCAGGGAGTTGGGATGAGGGGGTGAGGTGTGGAGGGGACGCAGGGGTGGAGCAGAGGTACAGATCCCTAGCTCATGTTCCTTCCCCTGCATTTGAACAACTATTGTGTTGTCCCAGAAAATTACTTTCTACCCAAAAAGAAACCTCGTCACGTTATTCCCTACATGAAAACAACTTTTGGTTGCTTATTCATCTGGTTAACTGATAAAGTCTGGAAATGGACCCATAACGTTCCTTTGAATCAGCCCGCACCTTTCTCACCAGATTCAATTCCTGCCGTCTTGTCTTCTAGCCTTCCTAAGTGTTCCACTCTCCCTTCTCACTTCTCGCTGTTCTCACACATTTCCAGTCCTCCGCCAGGAATTCCCTTCCCTGCCTCACAAACTCTACTCACTGATGGACTCGAAGTGCAAGTGTTACCTCTACGAAGCCTTTTTTTTTTTAAACACTTCTAAGAATTAGTCCCTGTCTCTGCTGTGAGTCTCTAGAACTTTGATAATCCCTCCATCATACCTGCGACCAAACCTATTACCGTGATTTTTGTACGTGTCTCTCTTCTATGTAAAATATTTGCTCCTTGAGAGCACAGAGTGTGTTTTATCCATCCAGATAGCCCGGGTTCCCAGCATGGAGCCAAGCGAATTTTTACTGATGAATTGCTTGATCAATTAGAACATCACGCTTGGAGAGGAAACCTGTCCTCTCAAGAACTCAGAGGGAAAGAGAGTTCAGAAAGTGCCGGCAGGAGGTTCAGAAAACGATCCTTCCCAGGTGAGGTGAGAAGTACTGCGTGGAGTCAGACAGCTACAGACTGATGGCTGGCTTTGTCCATGGCTGTTAGAAAATCTCAGGGGTGGGAGATCTGAAACTTGACCCTGGGTGGATTCAGTTGCTAAGTGGCATTCTGCGGCAGTGAATGAAAGTATTCCCAGCCCTTTGCTCACCTGTCTTTCAAGCCCCATCTCACATTCCCACTTCCTCCAAGGCTTCCCTGAACACTCCTGGCTCCTGGCTCCCAAGCTAGAATACCGAGTCTTTTTTTTTTTTTTTTTTAAGATTTTATTTATTTATTTGAGAGAGAAAGAGAGAGAAGGCACAAGGAGAGGGACTGAAGGAGAGGGAGAAGCAGAGTCCCCACTGAGCAGGGCGCCCGGGGGGGCTCAATCCCAGCACTCCGGGATCATGACCTGAGCTGAAGGTGGAGACTTCATTGACTGAGCTACCCAGGCACCTCTAGAATACCAGGTTCTTGAGGTTCTATCCGCAGGGGACAGTACAATGCTGGTGCATGTTTTGTGCCCCTAAATTGTTCATTGATACTGATGGAATTGCCTGCTTAGGATCATTGAGACTGTGTTGTAGGCACTTTCTCCCTCTGGATCCATTCCCCAACACTTCTCCACCGTGCTCTGTGCGTTGGCAATTTGGCCCTTAGGATCACACCAACCAGTCTCTTCTCCCCTGGCTTTCAGTTAGGTTTGGCCCATAGGAGGTTGTGGGAGTAGTAGGAGATGGCGGCTCGTTTGGCCCCTTGCTTCCTCCCTGCTGGCCGGAAGTTGGCCCTGCAGGTCCTCCTCTCCCAAAGGCACTCTGTGGAGTGGCGGCCTCCTGCCGTGTCATGGGCAGCCACACTCTGAAATTGCACCGACGGTTCCCTTGGCCGATGTGGCTAGCCCTTGGGTGTTTTGCTGTCCTCTAAGAGTTTCCTATAGCCCTGCCTCAGTTTTGAAAATAGCCTCTTCGTCAGACTCTCCCAATTACTCCTCTTGGAGTGGGGATTAGACACGGTGGCCTTTTGACCCCCTTGTCTAGCTCTGCGCCTGTCAGGCTTCTCCAGACGGCGGCTTCACGCCGGAGCTTGGGCCCTAAATTGGCTCAGAATCCAATTTATTGATTACATTCCAGGAACTTACATGCTTCTGCATATGTCCCACTCCCCACTGATTTCTTAAATTTTCCAGCCAGAGAAAATGAACCTTTGTCCCCGACCTTGCGAGTAACCTTCATGGAGCCTGGAGTTCCACAATCGTCCCCAAAATCACAAATGATCCTACTCCTTCCCTATAGGTCCAGTGTTTTTCTGAGCCAGTTAGATATGCAAACGTAGAGTGGCTTTTTTTTTTCGTTTCTTGGGGGCGGGGGCTCCCAATTTCTCCCTTGAACAATCAACCATTGAGTTAGTAATCTTCGGCGCTGTTGAATGTGCCCTGCCCCACCATTCCCCTAGTCCAGGCTCCTTGACTTCAGGTTTCTTGGGGCCGACAGCTCCTGCCATCTGGGCCTCCCCATTCCATAGCACCATGTCGTCCTGCAGGGAGCAAGTTTTCTGACCCCTTGTGATCCCCAGACCGCCATCCAGACACGCCCTGCAATGAACAGGTGCACCTGGGCTGCACATTTTCCACCATGATACATGGGATCCCACCAGCAGGATCTGAGCAAACGGATCTCCTGGCTCAAGGTTCCCCAACTTCTCAGGAGCTCAGATCTGAACAAGGAGGGCTTTATCTTGCTGAATCATTTCACCTAGTTCCAGGACTTTGGTAAAAACTCTTCTGGGAGCCTCTCTCTGTGTGCTGCCCTAGATTGCCTAGGGGGCCCTGGGAGCCAGATCCAAAACTGGCGGCCTAAAGGGAAACTGAGGCCTGGAGAAGGGAAGCAGCCTTTGCCTGGAGTCCCTGAGTCTCAGGAGAGGGTGAGTGGGGGGAAGGGAGAGCAGACAGGTGTACTGCCGAAGGTCATCAAATGCAGACGTTCAGCGCTGAGAGGGTTTGAGTGGGGGGCAGGAATGCATGCAGGAGGACAGAGCTCTGGGAGAGAAGATATGAGCTGTGTGTGTGTGTGTGTGTGTGTGTGTGTGTGTGTGTGTGTGTTTGCACGCCCATGCCCACATGCGTCCACTGGAAACAACTTTGGCCAAATTAAGACTTGTGGCACTTTTGCCAACCTTAGTCTTCCTTCAAATCCTCTGCCTACGCTGCCCTCCTGGGGGATATCACCCTTTCCCAGTGCCCGGACCTGGGGACTGATAGTTTTGCCTGGGGTGAAGTCCGGCTGCCTGGCTCCGTCCCCGGCCTGAATTGCCCCTTCGCACTGCTTCCCCACTGCTCCTCCCTGTCCACCCAGGCCCCATAAAGAAGAGCTGGCATCCTCGCCCACACGGCTCCTCATGCCAGATTGAGACACTTGAGCAGGGAGATTACCGGAGCTCTCTTTTTAACCAGCTTGGGCTCATGTGACTGGCTTTGGTCCAGGCAGACAGATGCGGGCCAGCCCTCGAGGCTGGGCACACAGCGCTATTTATTTCCTCCTGGGTTCTCTGCAGGCAAGAGCTGGTGGGGTAGGGCTTTCTCATGGCATTTAAGCCTCAGCTGGCGCCACTGAATTGCCCCAGCCTCAGCCTTTGCCCCTTCCTCAACCCTGTAGGTAAAAATACCCGCCCCCCCCCATTTTGGCACCTCTGGGGAGTTGGAAGGGGGCAGTGGAAGTGTCGCTGAGGATGCACGGTAAACTGCATGGGTGGGGGTGGGGGGTTGAATCGGGCACCTTCTTTGGATAGCAGCAGGGGAGAGTGTCTCTAATCCATGGCTCACTTACTAACCAAAGGGACAAGGGTGTTTGGTGTCTCCAGTATGGGGCTCGGCCTCTCGTTTTGTCTGTTTGGAAGAGCCTGGGCACCATTCATTCATGATCTCTCAGGCAGGAGGCATTGCGGACAACGGGTGGTCAGTGGGGGACAAGGTCATGGCTAGTGATGGAGAGGGGCAGCCACCGCAAAAATCCTTTGTTGACCTCCACCCCAACCTTTTTTCTTCTTTTCTCTTTTCTTTTCTTTTGTTTTTTGTTTTTTTGTTTTTTTGTGGTTTTTTTGCCCCTAGGGCACTAGTACGTGTCTACAACATATATATCTCCTTGAATTCCAACTCGGGCACACAGTTGTGGGGGGAGGGAAGGACACTCTCAGGGCTCCGGGGGCCTGCTGTTGCTCCCTCCCTGGTTTCTGACTTTATCTCCGAAGTCCGATAAATCCCAGCCTTGCCCCCTGCTCCAGCCCCAGCTCCAGCCAGGCTTTCCGGGGTAATGCTGCACCTTTCTCTGGGGAGGTAGCAGAATTCAGGGCTGGGAATAAAGAATGAACTGAGGGATTACTCTCTCTTTGAAATGCAGCTGCCTCGGGCCAGGTTGGGCTTGGAAAGGGTAGGAGGGTGTGTGTGTGTGTGACACTGCAGATGGGAAACAGTTGTCCCTGCAGGAAGACTGGCCCCGAAGCTCCTGACCCCTGTTATTTCGGCCGGATCGAGGGGAAGCACCTGTGGTCCGCCCCTCTGCTTGGCGCTGTGGAGAAGTCGGAAGCCTCCCGCCTCACTCATGCTGCTTTGCCTGGACGATTGTTCTAGCATTTGGAAGCAGACAGCGATCTGGGGATCCAAGGAGAAGAAAGAAGCTCTTGAGTGAAGACGGTTCACTGAGATGGGACTGCAGCTGCTCAAAAACTGGAGAACAAGATCTCAGGGAGGAAGCTTGTGAATCCATCCCAAGCATTCATCAGGGTCTCAGGCTCTGACCGGGTTTGATGATGGGACGGAAATAAACAAAGTCGATACAGCAGCCGGAGAATACAGCAAAGCTAGCCAGCAAGTTGTGGAAGGAGGTCGGGAGAGAGGGAAGAGTGGTAGGGAACCCTGGTGCCTGCTCCTTCCTCCTCCCCTGTGGTTGCTCAGGAGAGTTAATTTGGGATAGAACGGAGGTTTGAAGAATTGGTACCAGGAGTCAAACCCCTGACCTGAAATCATGCTAGAGAAACCCCAAGGCTGACCCCAATCTCATCTTCCGGGCAGGAATGGAGGGGAGGGAGAGCCCTGGGATAGCGGCTCTTTGACACCTCCGTCTCCCCCATCTTTCTCCTCCGTCGGCTCAGAACACAAACCTCGCACCATCTGCAGAGACTCGGAACGTTCTCTTCTGCATCCATTTCCCCTTCCTGCCCAATTTGCTTAGGGTTTTTCACAAATTTAAAACCAGAACAGAGCGAAGGCAA
This sequence comes from Potos flavus, assembly GCA_028534135.1. Classification (NCBI taxonomy): domain Eukaryota; kingdom Metazoa; phylum Chordata; class Mammalia; order Carnivora; family Procyonidae; genus Potos; species Potos flavus. Next base: position 30,523,649 of record CM052893.1, read on the forward strand.
CTGGAGTTCTCTCTGAGCCCATCGCCTGGCTTTTTTAAAATAGCAAAACCCATGAACATGGGGTCTGTGATGCTGTGGACCCTCCCATCCCTGACAAAGGCCACAGAGAGCTTCCCCGCCCCCCAGCCCCCAGCAGTTGCTCAATAAATCAGTCACTGTTGAAAGAATAAATGCACTAACAAAGGCCTGTATGGACATGCTTCAGAAGGCAGAGATGATCCCAGATCCCTGTGAATGATTCAGGATTCTCTGCAGTGGTTCCGACTGGGTATCCTGGGTCTGCTCGGGCATCAGGGGCCGGTCAGCAGCCAGATGCAGGGGCAGGGGTGGGCAGCCTTTGTAAACTAAGGTCAAACTGTGGCCAGGCTCTGGCTATGGAAAGATCAAGATCACTGACAAGCTGCAGCCACTCAGGTTTCTGGCTCTGGACTGAAATGCCTTCCTGAATAATGAAGAGTGATGGACAACACACGGAGCATTCTCAGTGCCATTCCGTTGCCTTCTCTGAGCTCTAAGTTCTGAAAAGCCCCGAGACTCTCCTGGCTTGGGGTAGATACCAGATCGTAGGGAAAGGTGAACAGCGTGTGGAAGGCTGATAGAATTGTGCCTGGCCGTAGTTTCTCTGACCGCGCAGCTGCTTTCGTGGGAGTACGGGAAGCCCTTCTCCAGCTTCAGGCCAGGCTCCCAGAAAGCCTGTTCAGGAATCCAGGGGACGACTCAAGGGTGGCAGAAGGCAGTCCTCGAGCTCAGTGTCCACTGAGCTCCTGTTGCCGGGGCAATAATGGCCCAGGGCCAGATCAGAAGCAGGCAGGAGCGAAGCTGCCCGAGGGCCGCTAAGAACTTGGTTTCCCTTTCCCTCCATGCACTCAGTTCCCTCAGGTTTTATTTACGTGATTGAGTGATTACGTGATTACGTGATTGAGTGGTACAAGGCGTTGGCCTAAGACAAGCACTGAAACTTCCGAAATAAAACTGTACTCCTTGAAGCTGCTTGTTAGGATTCATCCTTAAGCTAAGCCTGGGCCCCTGAAGGCTGAATGTCAGAAATCCTGATGGGAGAGCCGATGCTTAGGGCCCCTGGGAACATGGCCATCCCTACAAGGCTTCCCGTCTCCCTTTTCCACAAAGCCAGGGGGCATGTCCCCAGGCCCTGGGGAGCTACAAGAACAGGCGGAATCTCTGCAAGGCTGTCTCTCATCCTACCCCTTTATCTCCTTTTTTGAGCATTTTCTCTGTCATTGTCAGCGCTGATAACCCATAGTGACTGGGGCCCACACACGCACTGGGAATACTTCAGGGTACGGCACCAAGGGGACGTCCCCAGACTTGGTTTTGAAACAATCATGACATGCTGAGAAATTCTCAAAGCATTTCATCTTTATTTTTAAAAAAACAAACACTCCTCCAACCCAAAACAAAACAAAATCCATTGACTCATCCATGCCAAGCTATACTTTCCAGAGGAAGCGTGTCAGCAGATTCAAAGGAACAATGATAGAATCCCATGATACCGAAATGATTCAAACGTGATGCTTTGGAGGCTGACATCCTGAGCTGAAATAGTCACGGGTCACCATCTGGCCTGATTTGGGGCCCTTGTTTCTTTTTAGCTTATTTGTGTGGTGGTGGTGGTGGGGGTGGACGCTTTCTAGTCAACAGGCAGGCAGGCTTCTCCTGTTATAGAAAAACGATGACAGTCTAGGCACGACTTGGCGGTTGGTGAGCTATATTAAGAATCATATTCTCTCCTTCAAAGTCTAGACGATGTATTTGTAGCTCTGGCTTATCTCAGGGGTTACGGATCTCAGGGACCAGGGCTTTGCGTCCTTACATGGATGGGTTCCCTGTGACTCTTAAGAACTTACCGCACTGAAATTAGTGGGCATACTCGAACAGGCACTTGGAAAGGATCACCCCTGATCACATTATAGTTGAAGGCCGGGTTTGGAGGTAAATTCTTTTTTTTTTTTTTTTTTAAGATTTTATTTATTTATTTGACACAGAGAGACAGATTACAAGTAGGCAGAGAGGCAGGCAGAGAGGCTGAGCAGAGAGCCCGATGCGGGGCTTGATCCCAGGACCCTGAGATCATGACCTGAGCCCAAGGCAGAGGCTTAACCCACTGAGCCACCCAGGCGCCCTGGAGGTAAATTCTTTTAAATTCCTGGGATTTAGGAAATACAGGTTGAAGATGAAAGTGGGACATGTTGAACTGAGGGTATTAAAAATATTATTGGAAACTGGGAGGCTGATCCTGGCAGAGGACAACTCTTCCTTGATGTGCCAATCCCTTGTCTTGTCTCGCCTCTCTCCTTGTTTGAAAGACTCCAGGTTGTTCACATCACGGATGGCTGCAGTTGCTCTGCGCATAGTAAGTTACAGGGCTTTCTGCACCCAGCATCTCTTGACACGAGGGGGCACCTGGAGGAAAACATGCTCTGTCCACCTGGTTCAGAGGTTAAGTACTTATCCTTAATTCTCAAAGAAGAAAAAAGTGTACAGAGGCAATCCAGAACAATCGGTGCCACTTTTCCAGCTTCCATGCTGAGGACATCAAACAACAGATGCATGAGAAATAATTAAGAGCTTTCCATGGTTCACGAAAGCAATACGAGTATTCTGTTAGGAAAGCTGAGCATTTAGCAGCTGCTCCCTAAAATTTAGCATTTAACTTTAATTATGCCTACTTAGGAATTAGGCAAAACAGTGTTTCAACACGACCAGCTGCTACAGATCTAGACTGTTTCATGGTTGAACTTTTTATTTAATCTTTTGTTCTTGTTTTTTGATCATGCAATAAACCCCACTCTTAACAGATTAAAGGTCAAAAAAATTAGGAGTATAATGACATTAGCCAGCTAACCCGTCTGTCCCAAACACTCTTATAACACCTAGGACTCGGGACACCTGGGTGGCTCAGTTGGTTAAGTATCAGAGTCTTTTGATTTCAGCTCAGGTCATGATCTCAGGGTTGTGAGATAAGAGCCCTGCATCAGGCTTTAAGCTGGGCATAAGCCTGCTTAAAATTCCCTCTGTCCCTCTCCCCCTCTCCCCACCGCTCTCTCCCTCTAATAAAACCAAAAAGCAAAAGCCAAAGCCAAGAAAAAAACCCCACCAAGGACTAAAGCATGCTACTATAATCATAAATCAAAGTCTTCTGGGGAAGAGCCATGCTACACCCTCTCTTCTTTCAGAGTCCCCGAGGGACAGAAACAGAATCTTTAAGTCATAGTTAAGGTTATGGCTGCATTTTTCACTATTATCAAGGTGTCAAGTGCTGGACCAGAAGATGTCCTCACATAATCCTCCTCTGATTACCCTTTCTCAAAAAGGAGAGATTCGAGACTGAAGATTTGAAATTTTCAATTTAAAAGAAGACAAGAGGTGAGCACATTCCTGGTACATGGAGGGAAACGAACCTCCATCACCTGCACTTGATCAATAGCATTACAACTGGTTCATTTAGAGCATCATGAAGACATGGGCCTGCCCATTTGAAGCTGACATTCCAATAAAGGAAATCATGATAGCATGTGATGAATGAACAGATCGATCTCTGTGAGGACAGAAGGCAGGACAGAGTCTGATAGGAGGAGTAGGTATTGGCTGGATTAGCCAATTTCCCATGTTGAGAGAAAAAAATGACTTTAGGAATAAGGTAAAACAAAAATTCCTACCCAACTCTTCAGTGTCAATAGCAATTTGGAAACTCAGTTGATTTTGTCAACTTAAAAATCAGTAGAAGTCAACCAACTTGACCTGTTTAATTGAAATGACCAGAAGAACAAAAATGGCTAAAGAACCATTCAGTAACTGTCAGAGACAGCCTGAATCTCTGCACTAACTCTGATCTAATTCAGTCACTCTCTGCTATGGGCAGGGATCCAAGGGACAATTTAACGGTGGCTGATAAAAGGGGGCACCGGGTAACAGCCTCTAAAAACAACTTGCCCCTAAACTTGAAACCAACACATCAGCTTCCCCAGATCCATCTGGCACAGCCGGCACATTTTAAACCAGCGCACGCTCCCCAAACCTGACTCGGCTGCAGAAGACAGGCGTCCCAGCCAGCCGGGATGACTCTGCTCTGCGTCATTCTCTAAGTTGCCAAACTTAGGCAGGAACACATCCATCCACCTTCCCAGGGCTTTCTAGAATTTGTATGGTGTCACAGGTTGTCTACAGCCCGTCCTTGGTCCGGTTCCAGTAACCTAAGTCTACGCAATGCACAGAAACAGACCACGGGTTCCCTCCTCTGTCATGGCAGACGGCGTGGGCTGACCCAGATCGCTCCCGACAAACACAAACATCCAAATCCTGGGCCCGGCAGATGTGTTTGGGCAGCAGTCTTTTTAACACCGTTTGCTTGAAAGAGCAGGTCTTCCACACCGATAACAACGGGCAAAACTACCGCAACACGTGCTCTGCCGAGATAACGCGGGGGCTTCTTACGCGGGTTCTCTGCTAGGCAGAGAGCTGAGCAGGAGCTGGAGGGGCCCGGAGAGGTGTGTTTCCACTGCCTTCTGTAAACCCGGAGTGAAGGAAGTGATTCGAGTTTTAAAGCGTGCCGTTGCTCAGGCACCAGAAGCACCAGGACATGCCCTTTTCAAGAGGCCAAGGCCTCGGTCTGAACCCTTGTGTCCGCAGCCAAGCCCACGCTCTGGACGTTGGCTCACTCTCCGTTTTCACAGCCCGTGCTGTGGCAATCAGAGTCCTTCTGGGTAAGGCAGGAGTTCCTGCAAGGATGTGCCCCTGGCATTTCTCTTCTTTTGGCTATGGTGTTGCCCAGCGATCTTATGATCTCTGACCTTATGGAGTTCGCAGACTAAATTCTACAGTAAAAACGGTACTGGTTCGTCCTGGGAATGGTGCTGAAGAAAGCAACGGTGTGCCTCAGAGAGCCTGCTCTACGGACGAAGCTTGGGGGCATACTCTAGGGGGAGGATGGAAGTAGAGAGGAAGAAAACAGTAGCACTGAGTTACCGAGCTACTGTACCTTCCCCGCCCTTCCGAGGAAGATATTTGGCTGGCAGTCGGCTTTACTGCCAGCCCTCACTGAATCTTAGCAGAGAAAAAGAAAGGATGTTCAAGTGAAGGAAAAGGAAATGGATGACCACCGGTGTCTGGGTTTTCTTATAACCGAAGTTCAATGAGAACCTAGGGAATAGTCTTCGGCTTAAATGGCCAGTGGGGAAGACTGTGGCCTGCTGAGGCGGCAGGCGGCTGGGGAGAGAGGAGGGAGGGCAGTGGGCCGTGGCTAGGTTTCTCAGAGAGTGATCACTGTTGTAAGGAAGAAGTCCATGGAAATGCAGCAAGTAGGCTGGTCTCCACGGTTCCAAGAAACTCGGGAACTGCAGTTTGCTTGCTGCTTCTCCCTTGAACATTCACCTGGGGCAAAGAAGGTGCTTTATGCTCCCTGGAGACGGGTGCAGTGGGGTGGTGAAGTGACACAGAGGACTTAAGTTCTAAAACCAGTGCTTGGTAAAGTGGTAGGACAGCTATAAAATGCTTTTCCCAGGAAACATATCAGAAGCAGAAAAATTACAAAAATAATAACAACATAAAATTAAAACAGCACACATCACAGGATTGAAAGAGAAATGAGTCACTGAGAAGCAGTGACACCACTTCTTCAAGCGACTAAGAGCTTCCAGAACCTTCCCCTGCCCCCATATTCTGCCGAGCCCTTTCACCTGGGGTGAGCTCACAGAACAGCCTGCTGGGGCAAGAGGGCTAGCTTCGGCTCTCACCCAGAACCACAGCCGTGTCCCAAACTACCCCTCTGGAAGAGAGGCTGAGGGAGACGAGAAGTGACGAGTGGTCAGGATACACTTCTCGGGGCACCTTGTATCTTGAGAGAAAGGGACTTAAACCAGTAGCAGCATACGTAAGGTGATGTACATCTGACGACAATAACGAAGATGCACTGACCTATAAAAAGTCATTTAATGTACATTCCAGGATGGCCAACACAGGCTGGTTAAGGTAATTAGCCCTTGAAGAGTTCTGTTACAGTCATATAAAAATGTTTTGCCTTGTTAAAAAAAGAAATCTAGTCTAACAAAAACATATCCACCAACAGGCCTGTTATTTTTTCCCCATGTTCAGGTTTGCAAGATAATTAAAAATACAAACATATACCTCTCTGAGCGCAGCACTGTCCACTAGCTAATGAGTTTCGGCAGTACACTGCACAGAGGTATACCACCACTGGTCTCTGACATTAAGTTAGCTTTAAGCTTATTGGCTATTCCGACGACTGGAGGCAGCTTGGAACCCAGTCCCTGGAAAGCGTTTGCAGGATTTACCACCCGTTTGCCTGACACCTTTTCAATGGTGACAGGTCTGGGCACAGACTTACTAATCCAAGGATGTCTCAGTGCTTGAGCTGGGGTCAAACGGGCAGAGGGGTCCCAGTGAAGGCACCTTTTCAAAAACTCTATGAACAAGTAGTCATCACATCCCTTCAGTGCTGTCACCCAGTCTTTGCTGCCTGGGGGGCCCCGCTTTTTACCTCTACGTGAGCGACCCCCCACAAGCACAACCCTCCCATCTGCCTGAGTAGTCACAGAACAGTAGCGAGGTAGGCCCTTGGAGTTAATGAAGTACTTGGCACGTTTGGATTGCTCCAGAAGTTTTGGGGGTGGCATCCCCAGCAGCTCCATCATACAGGCCAACTGGTCTCCTTCGTCCTCTCCCGGGAAGAGCGGCTGTCCTGTTAAAAGTTCTGCAAGGATGCAACCAAAACTCCATATGTCTATAGGGGTGCTGTAGCGGCTTCCTAAGATGATCTCTGGAGCTCTGTAGAAGCGAGACTGGATGTATGTGTAAAGCTTCTGGTATTCGAAACAGCTGGACCCGAAGTCAATGACCTTGGTCGCGCTGCGCCCATGATGTTTCAGGAGAATGTTTTCTGGCTTCAGGTCACAGTGAATGATCTTATTTTTGTGGAGAGCATCCAAGGATTGCAAGATGGATTGGGCAAACTTGCGAACTAACTGGACGCTAAAACCCTGAAACTTGTTTTTTTTAATGAGCTCATAAAGGTCTATGCTCAGCAATTCGAAGGCCATGCAAACGTGGTTCCGGAAGGTGAAACTTTCCAGCATGTGGATGACATTCATGCTCCCAGTTTTGTCCTGCTTTTTAAGATGCTCCAGGATCCGGATCTCCTCAGCGGCTTGCCGATGGAAGCGCTTTTCATTGCGCACCATCTTCAGGGCCACGTACTGTCGAAGTTTGTGATCGTAGACACGGGCTACCTGCCCAAAACTTCCCTTGCCGATAATCTTCAGCACCTCGTATCGATAAGCTAGATGATCGCGAGGCACGTGAATATAGGCCCCGTCTGCATCGTCATACCCGCTGTTATTGGGCCCACCGATCACGCCGTGTCTTTTTTTGGCATTTGGGCCCACGAAGTAAATTTCAGGGTAATTGATGATCTCCAACTTCTCGTAAGCAGTGAGGTGGTGTTTGTACTGCTTCAGCGCTTGCTCGGGAGTCAGGGGCACCACTTTGGACGCTTTGGCTGAACTGCTGACTTTTACCGCATTCAAGCTATCTGAACTTTTACCCTGAGAGGCGGTAGGAGAGCACTTTTCAGAGTCGTTGATGCCATCTGTCTGGAGAGTATCAGATCTTCTGTTGCCAAATTCTTGAAACAGCTGTTCTACCTTCACCTCACCTCCATTCAGAAAGCGCTGAGTGTGATCTCTTGTTAACTGCTCAGCAGTGATCTATGGAAAAGAAATATGAATGTGATGGTAAAGCCACTAAAAATAGTGGAAGGATGACAGAATCCTTCCCCTGCCTGAATGACACCAAAACTGTCCAGTCACGTTGGTTACAAGGACCCAAAAGTGAGATAAGAAAGGCAGGAGTCAACAGAGACTTGTGTTATATGGATCTTCAGACACCCTGAGTATTATGGCCACCTCGACCCCTGATATAGGCCTTGCTTTTTGTTCAAGAGAGAATGGTCTTCTTACCAAACCCTAAATGTGCTAAGCTCCTTCTAATAGGTCTGTCTTTCTGGTGAGAGTCTTCTCACCCCACCCACTCTAATCCTGTACTTCTTCAAGTTCCAACTTAAGTCCCCTCCCTTCCATCTGGAACTACTTCAAGTCCATGCTAATTAACCTCCTACCTTAACTGTAGCTTTTCAAATCTGTACCATGTGATCTGGCACTTGCTTATATACATACTGTCTCATATTGTTTACTGTTTCAAGTATCTTCCCAATTCTTTTTTTTTTTTTTAAAGATTTTATTTATTTATTTGACAGAGAGAGATCGCAAGTAGGCAGAGAGGAGGAAGCAGGCTTCCTGCTGAGCAGAGAGCCCGATGCCGAGCTCAATCCCAGGACCCTGAGATCATGATCCCAGGACCCTGAGATTATGACCCGAACTGAAGGCAGAGGCTTAACCCGCTGAGCCACCCAGGCGCCCCTATCTTCCCAATTCTTAAGGGCATATATCAGAATCAAAATATGCATATTAAAGTGTTCTGTAAAAAAAAAAAAAAAAAAAAAAGAAGAGAAAAAGAAACCGTTAAGGGACCAGGCAGGATTTGAACCCAGGTCTTCTGTCAGTCCAGCACCCTTCCCATAAGCACAACTTGGCACCAGGTTCTACTAGCACTTGTACTACTCTCCACTAGCACTGAATGATGGCTGTGGCCGGGAATCAAGCAAAACCTCATTATTCAGCTCACTGAACCACAAGAGTTCTAAGCCAGAGAGAACTCTTGAGATCCTCTGGGCCAATTCTTTACGTATCTGATGAATAACAGTGAGAATCCAAGGCCCCAGGAGGGGTGGGAGGTTCTGATAAAACTCTCCTGAAGAGATACCTCTCTTCTGTGTCTCTCACCTACACCTACACCCACTTTTCCTCAGCAGAAGCCTAGGTGATAAAGGCACATTACTCTTTATACTTGAATTTCCTTAACGTTCTCCTTCAAGGAACAGTAACTCACCGAAGAAAGCTCTACTTATTCCTCTGAGATGAAATATAATTCTATGAAATTAGATGGAAGAAAAGAAAAGCAAAAAAGGAAATAGAAAAATTAAACACACTAAGAAAAATTCAAAAGGATGCTAGAAGGAAAGAAGACAACAAATGAAAAGGTAATGATCCAAAGTGGCCAAATCTTTAAAAAACAGAATTTTAATATAACCTAAGAAAACAGCACAAGGCCTGTTACCTAAATAACAATATAAAAGATAAAATATAAATAGCAGCAAAAAAAAAGATGAAACAATTTAAGTGTTGGCAAATTTTACATACAGCTGTAGTTATTAGAACAGGACATTCGCTCCTGCCTCCTCCTTTCAGGTCATCTAATCAATGTAAACATTTAGGGAGTCCTGTAGTTACAAAAACAGGGTAGTACCTGATAGCACACAAAAGTGAAGCAGGCAATACGACTGTAGCCACACTTTGGCAAGCAGTGTTCGAATAAAGAGACGACATAGAGACCGAGAAAAATCTCGGAATGGAGAACTATCACTGGTCAAAAAAATAAAACAGGCCTGCAGACAGAACCCAAATACCTTGCTAAGATGTAAATATTATGCAACATTTTTCTTATCAGTAAGTAAGTCAAATGACTCATCTTATACTCAGGGCTGAAAAAACAGAAGAGGGTCTCATTTATCTATCCGGCCCTCCATGTCCTGGTCACAGGAACCCTTACTGTTCACTATTACAAGTGCTAAAGAAAAAACCCACAAAAACCCAAAAAACAGGTGTTCTCAAGGAACTACAATCCAGGAGGCGATAGGTTTGGCAGAATGAGGGAATTAAAATTGTTTGGTTTTAGGTAAATTTACATAATAAAAGCGAAACTCCGCATACATCTCAGCCAGTTTTCCTTAAAATTTTTACACCTAACTTCTGTGCATCTACATATTTACTGCGAGTGTTCTGGGGACACGTGCTGAAGAAAAGAGATGTCTAAGAGCTTAGGTAGGAGTCCTGGCTATCCTGCTTAAAAGCTGTAGGTCCCTGGGTAGGTTGCTTGACCTTTCACCCAGTTTCTTAGCCTTAGTTTATTTATCAAACGTGCATAATAATATCTACTTGCAGGATGCTGTGTGAATCAAATTATAATTAATAATATATGTGAACGACCCTTACAAGCTATAAAAGATTTTACAAACACTGGTAACAATTAGGCAAAATTCTCAACATATTAAGGTTTAAACTATGTGCCCTCTCTTTGCCCTGTCCGTTTCTCTCTTCTCTCTGTAGGACCTCCTTCCATATCTCCAGTCCCCTCCAGCAGACATCTGGCACTAACTAGGTCTCAGGTCTCCTGCAGCATGATGGCCCTCACAACAGGCCTTCCTTTAGGATGCATGGAAATCCCTCACCCACTTTCTCTCCGACATGAAACCTGCTTTCAACTTGCTCTACAATTTAAGGTGTCACCTCTCCAAGTTATTGGAACTTTAACAGAAGATCAATGCCTTAACCCAAAGGAATGACCCTCTAGGAGCCATGGTCATCAGTGACAAGCTGGTAGGAAAGGGATTTGAGGGTCCATGCCTGGGTATTTTACCTACTCTGCCTACATGTAAGGCTGTGCTGGCTCTGGAGGCCTTCGTTTCTGTTTGGGATGAAGAGAAGGTCTCAGGCACAGAACATTAATAAGAACAGAAATTTAGTTTTCGTACAACTATTACAATAAAATTAAGGATGTCATTTGGATTTCCTGACTCAGGGTTTTTCCTTGAAGTGAGCCTAAATCTCTCTCCCTATAAATCGAGTCTTATTTTGCCTCTGGAACTACACAGAAGTGTCCAAATTTCATGTAAAAGTCCTTCAGATACTTAAAAGGGGCTGTCCCGCCCCCACCATTTTTCCTTGGGCTCATTATCCCATCACATCTTCTACCTCACATGATTGCTTCCTATCCTATTCTCGTTCTCAACACAGGCTGCACGGTGTCTCTCCTGAAGAGCGGCTCCCAGTAAGAACACCATGCTTCAGGTACAGCCCACTAGGGATTCTCAAGGTTTGACTCTCCAGTGAATCTGAAGAATTCCAGGAAGGAGTTTTTCCACACAGGGAGGGGTTCTCTTCTTAGGTTTCTTTCCTTTCCTGTACATAACTCAGATACTGGCCTGAATCAATTATGTATCAAGACTGTTGTGCTATAAATAAAATCTTCCTCCCATTGTTCTAGGGGAATCTACAATTTGCATGCATGTTAAAGTATAATAGTTATAAAATACTACACGTCTCTAGTCTGTAGTTATAATCACAGTAACTGAGCAATAGAGATGACCAACTATACCAATTATTTTCTTAATTATGTAATTATACCACAGGGACAGATAATGCCAGATTAATCATGTTTTATTTAAGAATGCTTCACATACACTGTTAATTTGGAGGGCTCTTGACATTTTAAATAGAATCCTCAGCTGTGTTAATCAAGTCTTGAAGATCTTGTTGAGAAATTCTGAGAAGGAATATACTCATCCAGACATGAAAACACTCCATCCTCTTTCCCTAGCTCTTGACCCTAAATCTGCAACACAAAGCTTAGTCCAATAAAAGCCTATAAGCAGATGATTTATAGTATACAATGAGAACATAAGAACATCTTGGATAAACAATGAAGCCTAAATGCTTTGTGAAAAGAGCAATAGGGCCTGGGGACGGAGTCATGTCATAATGAACTATAAATGTCAACAAGAGGTCAAGAGCATTTTTTTCAGCAAAGTTTGCAAAGACACCATTACCTTAGAATGAAAATCCTACTTCCCCAAAATGGTTACTCTGTATATAATACACTAAGAAATTCATTCTGATCCTGAAACATACCATTTAATTGACCTGCTGGGAGGTGATTAGCATTGGCTAACTCTAAATGGAAGTTAAAATGAACTTTTAAGTCACATGTTAATGGACCAGCCCAACTGCAAAAAGTTTCCCACAGAGACATGCTAATGGGCAGCCAGTAACCCAGAAAACTGATGGTCAGATGGACATTGGGGAGGGTATGTGCTATATTGTGAGTACTGTGACTTGTGTAAGACTGATGATTCACAGACCTGTACCCCTGAAACAAATACATTACATGTTAATTAAAAAACAAAAACAAAAACAAAAAACAAACTGATGGTCAACCAGAGGAGTATGAGATTCTGGAGCTCTGAGAAGATTTTCACATATTAAAGAAATAAGCTTGCTGAGAATGGAAAAGAAACTTACTGTACTCCAGAGAACAGGTTAAAAATAGGGTGACCAGCCTTCCAAATATATTTAGCCAATACTCTGTAATATTATTAGCCTCAGAACTAGTGAAAAGATTGATTTTAATAGCAAAAGCTAACAAAAAGTTGGGGAGGGCTATGAAAAATGCATGCAAGTTTTCTGGAGTATAGAAACAACTTGAGGTCTTAAATGCAGAAATGTGAAGGAGAAATTACAAATTAGTATATTCAGTTATTCAATTTGTTCATAAGGTGATATATGCAGCAAATGTTAAAGTCACAGGATAGCTTCTCCCTATCCTGGAACTCGTCCAAACCCTGTTCTCCCTAGTACTCTGTGCATGCTGAGGGAATATGAATTAATTTTTTTATTACCTTAAGTAAAACAGTATCAAAAGCTTAATGTCTGCAAGCTCCAGAATGATTAAATGCATCAAAAACCAAACAGTACTGTTCAAGTTTTATTTATGATCCATAAAATGATTCTCTGTAGCATACTAATAAGCTAGGACTGCATTTCTATCTTGCAGGGGAAAAAAATGTGCAGATTTATGAATTTTCTGTTTCTGGTTTTTGTTAAAATGAGTTTTTACAACACACTGTCTGTGTCCTTCTATAACAAATAAACATTCCCTAGATAAAAGTCTTACTATTTTTTTCCTAATGCCATATATTTATCCCCGTGATTGAAAGGAATAAGTGCAGCTCCAAATCAAAATCATTTTCTAAAGCTAAACTGGGAACACAGCAATTGTTATTTCAAAGTCAAGAGAAACCAAAAGGAAACAAAGAGTTTGGGTTGCCAGTGAGATGTAACTGTACCCTGGGCATTAAGTAGCACTTCCTTCTTTCCAACACAACTAGAGAGCAAAGAAATACTTCATTTACTTACATTTAGTCTTCTGGGTGGAGGCGGTTCAGAAGGATTGCAGAGTACATTTGAACAGGGTGGGCATTTGGTTTCATCTATCATCATGAAGGTATCATAGACACCATCCCCCAATCTAGTTGAAAGGATTACAGATAAAATCCGTCAGTAACCAAAGTATATAAACTTGTATTTTCAAAACATTGTGTCTTTATTGCCTCACATCTGCCACAAATAACTAATACAAATAAATGTCTACACTGCATGTTGGCATTGAATACAAACAACTGGGGTATTTGGCAAAAGAATAGAGGAAACCCAACTTTTCTTTTTTTAAAAAGGGAAGCATTTCTAGGTTTTTATTTTGAAATAGTTAAAAAAAGTCTTACTTTGTGAATGTTGTTAAAAAAAAAATAGGGACTATCAGGGTGCCTGGCTGGCTCAGATGGTAGAGCATGTGACTTTTGATCTCAGGGTTGTGAGTTCAAGTTCCATGTTGGGTGTAGTGATTAGTTAAAATTGGAATATTTTAAAAAATAAAAAAAAATTAAAATAGGGACTATCAAAAGGATCTCATTTAACTTACTACTTGAAAATAAAGGCTAGTTTGAATCTGAAGCCTAGAAGCTAACCAGAACAGGAAAAGAAAGAGAAAAGAAAAAAAAAGGCAGAGATAACTACATTTTAAAAGTCAGAGACTTGGATTCTAATCTCAGCTCTACCACTGGCTGTATTACCTTCTTCCCTGAGCTTTTTTTCCACATGTTATAATGGGAAAAATAGTTCCACTCTACATGCAAGAAATGAAAGGTCTTCTTAGGGCTGTCTTCTTTTTTTTATTGTTTATTTACGTACCTACTTAACATATACCTAACTTGTAGAAACATACAGTGAAAAACACAACAAATACTAAAGGGATTCTCTAAATTACAAAATATACTGAATTTCACTTTTTTACCCACTTCATTTCCTGATGGATGGCGGAAGCTAAATGCTAAACCTCTCTGTTCTTTAGCGCTGTGTCTCCATCACAAAAGAGGGAGAGGGTTTATTTAATCCACAAGATGGTCCTAGATAATGTATTTTATCTGCCACTAAGAACATGAATTTCCCAGTCATACACATCAGCCTTTCATTGTATCATTTTTACATAATACACTACAAATGCAATAATAATGACCAGTTTGCAGGGGAAGAATTTTTTTAAATCTTTTAAAATATGCTGAAATATTTATTTCAGTTTTTTTATTTCAATATTTAAAGTTGCCTTTAGAAACTGTTTTGTAAAATTACTTCTAGAGCTTTCTTCATTGATGTGTTATAGAAATACAAAAAATAATTTAAGTCCGCTACAAATATTTTTGGAATATTCTTTTTAAAAACTAGCTCACATTCTGATAGCATTATTTATATCTTTAATGGAAACTGCTTCTCTGACAACCAAAAATTCGGGATGTGACTGACTCTTTGCCAATAGCATGAATATAATAAATAAAATGGGACAGGCGTCCACATTTATAGAGAAAAAGACACTGAAGACCTGCAAGTATTCCTATAAATAGGCAGAGGAAATTACCCGAAAGAAGTCTGCATGCAAATGAAGCGGGGGGGTGGGGGCTAGTCTCCTTTTACGTGTAAAATACAACGCAAGGTCGAGAATCTCTCAAAATAGGCTCCCCAGAAAGCCCTACCCAGCACAACCCTTCGCCTGCACATCCGAAGCCGACCGCACCCCTCACGGCAAAACCCCAAGAGTTCAGTCCTTGGTTATCTGCTCTGAGCAACAGGGCTTCCGTAAAAGGTATTGCTCCCTGCCTCCACAGTTTGCTAAAAAAGCCCCACAAAAAGTCCCAGGTTCTTAGAGTTCCTTACCATATCCCCGATCTAGGGCTGCTTCTCCTAACTCCGCTCTAGCCCCCTCCCCCGATCACGGTGGACTTGGGGGGAGGGGAGCTGACGGAGGAGGAGAGGGTGGGCCGGTCCCCTGGAGGCGGTCAGAACCCTTCCCTCATCCCTCCCGCTACGCGCTCACTCCAACCTCAGCCCAGGCCCTCCCCGCCCCTCCGACCTCGCCAGCCTGCGCCAGCCGCCCACTCGGGCGCCCCCAGCCCGTTACCCTGCGGCGCCGTTACCTCCGCTGCTGGGGCGGGAGTCCGGCTCCGGGCGGCCCCGCATCCTTCCGCCCGGGCCCGCGAGCCGTGCCTCCCATCCGCTAGCTCGGGACCCCCTGGGGGGAGGGGCGGCGGTTGGAGGGTCCGGGGTGCAGGGTCCACCTGCGCTGGGGCGGCTGCCGCTGGGACCGCGACGCTTCCCGGAGGAATCTCGTCCAGACACTGCAGATCCGCGCGCCTTTGCTCGCGACTCGCCGGGCCGGGAGTGGGGAGAAGAGCGGCAGAGGCGGGAGGGGGAGCGGTGTGGTCGCCTAGCAACAGCGGCACGCCCCGGGAAACGCCTTGCGCCGCTACGCGGTGACGCACGGGGGCGGGGCCCGAGGTCTCTCCCCACCGCGCGGCGCTCGCCTCGGCCCCTCGCGCAGGTTCGGGGCGGGACGTCAGTCGCCTTTGCGGCGGGTGTTCTCTGGCAGTGAGTGAGCGGCCGGGGCCGCTACCGCGGTGGGGAGGAAGGCCCGGACGGAGGATTTGTGAAAGTAGCAGTTAGCCCCCGATTTCTGCCTCAGAAGTGCGGTTCGCCCCCACCGTCTATTGTCCTTCAGCACGTGGTAGCCTGAACTTCTAAAACCTCCCTTGAATATGTATTAAAAAATGAATGAAAAAATGTGTAATTTCCTTAGGCTTTCCCACGGAGGGGCTTCTCCCCCTCCCCCCCGCCGGAGGGTAATGAAAGCGATAATAAGAACGTAGGAAGCAGTAATATTAAACTCATTTAGTGACACCACCAGCGCTTACGAACATTGTTTTATTTCATCTCAGCGACCACACCATAGGCCATTCCCCTTTTACAGATTTAAGTAGGATCCAGACTTTAAGCTGACATTTGTCTGAGTCCCCTGCCACGGGATGCCGCGGACGGTAGGGCGCAAAGAGCCATTTTACCGATGAGGAAACTGAGGCCAGGGGATCCCTGCTTCCCCAGGATCTTTTAGTTGGCGCAGCCTGAACTAGAAGTCCAGATTCCCAGCCTTCCTTTGGCTGCTGTAGGCCCCCTGGCAGGCTCTTCCTGTGTTTTTTTTTTTTTTTTTTTTCCTGGGAATATTTAGGGAATTTGTTTCTTCTTTTTCTGAAAAGTGAAGAAACCTCAGTAACCCTAATGTTACGTAGATTTCGATCGTTCGAACGCAAGTGAGAAGGAAGGAGGTTAAAATAGAAGAACGCAAGTGTGGTTTCCTTGTGCGTGGTATCTAATCGGATTTCCTTGAACCTACAAAACACGAGGCCAAAAGACCCCCCAGAAGACAAACGTTCTCAAAATGCCGAACAGGGGCGCCACCTAGTGGGGCTTAGGGACTCTGTCCCAAAGCAGCATAGCATAGTCCATAAATCCGAAAATTTCCATCCAAGGCTCATTTCCGTGTGACTAAAAGTCATATTCCCTGTTCTAATGCCTCCAAGTAAAATGTCCCTAAATATTCAAAGGCTTTTCACTTTATAAATTAAGACTGTGTCAGTTTGGGGAACTTTATTCGTTGTGACCAATATTGCTTGAGCTTCTCAATGACATAAATAAAACTTCTTCCACTTCTTAAAGTTATTCTAATTTTATAAATAAGCTTTTGTGGGTTTTTTGACCCTCCAAGCCGCACCCCTAGCAAGCCTGCTTTCATATGGGTTTGTGTCAGGGCTCCTGTGGAAGCTTTTGTTTGAAGAGAGTTCCATGGCAACAAAAGTTTGGACTAGATTGCTATTGAGGTCCCTTCCAGCTCTACGATTGCAAAATTCTACTGAATAATCCTTGTTCTTAGTACTTATGTGGACACCCTAGACCACTTTACTGCCCGGAACATTGCAATGGGACTTGCCGCCACAAGTTTTCTTGCCTCATTCTGAATCACTGCTTTGAGAGGAACGCATCTCCGGTTTCAGACATACCTCTGTGAGGCAACCTGAAGCATTCCTGCTTCCCTTCCTGATCCTGAGGTGGGAAACAGAAGCTTCCTTTATCTTTAGCCTGTTGTTCCCACGGTCAAGGAAAGAAGGATTCCTTGGAGGTGATGGAGCTTCATGGATCTCTGACCTTGGTGTTTTAAATACTTTCCAATATTTCTTCAAAGAACCCCTGTTTCATAACAGTCTGTCTGGGTTAAACACTGGGCTGGGTTAAAGTCCAATGAAGAATATGGCAGGAGCTCCCACACCCTCCCTGAGCTGATATCTTGTGCCCTCTTGAGAAGCTCGAGCAGCTCCCACATGATTCATGTCCTTCCTTCCCCTCCAAAGCCCTGCTCAAAAGTAGTTCAAAATAGCTATTATCTTTCTCCACATAGCTAAAGCCAGATTTAGCTAACATGGATTAGCCAAATACATAAGATGACTGCCTGACCTTTGAAGCCGTTTCCAATATATCTGCAAAATCAGGAAACTCTAACAAACAAAAAAATGGCACTATTCCAGGGACTTCAGAAATCAATGGGACATTCAGAATGTGATCACAGCAGTTTCAAATGCGTAGAGTAAGAAAATATCCATGTGGCCATATTCACCTTCAATTTTGTGATGAGATAGCTGTTGGTAGGTTAAATTTAAAATCGTTTCATTGCTATGAATTATTCTTCATAGCATGCTATGCCAATACATAATATGACATATGAATCAAAAAATTGGAATGCATTTAAAAAAAATTATTTGGAGGAGTGCCTGGGTGGCTCAGAGTGTTAAGCGTCTGCCTTCGACTCAGGTCATGATCCCAGAGTTCTGGGATGGAGCACTGCATTGGGCTCCTTGATCGGCAGGGAAGCCTGCTTCTCCCTTTCCCTCCGCCTGCCACTCCCCCTGTTCGTGCTCTCTCTCT
>CM052893.1:30548478-30559239 GCA_028534135.1 Potos flavus
ATTTTAACAAGGCTAGATCGGATTTTTTTTTTTTTTATGTATGCGTATAAATAACATGTATGGAAGAATAAACACAGAACAGTAATTGTCTGCTGGGAGACGGCTTGTGGTTGGAGATTGGGTGGTAAGGAGATTTCTTTTTTTTTTTTTTTTAAATGTGCCACTTTGGCATATTGACTATTTTATTATTTTTTTTTAAAGATTTTTTAAAATTTATTTATTCGTCAGAGAGAGCACAAGCAGGCAGAGTGGCAGGCAGAGGCAGAGGGAGAAGCAGGCTCCCTGCTGAGCAAGGAGCCCGATATGGGACTCGATCTCAGGACCCTGGGATCACGACCTGAGCCGATGTCAGCCGCTTAACCAACTGAGCCACCCAGGCGTCCCTGGCTAGATCGGATTATTAAACGGTGAAATAGTAGGGGCATTAACTTGTTCCTTTAGGTGTTCTTGGATTTTTTTTATTTGTATATGTCTCATTACATCTATGCCAAGAACATGTTCTAAATTGAGACCAATAATGAATTTAGCCTTAATGGGTGGTGGTTAGTTTAGAACCTCCTCCCCAGGAGCTTCCCAAGTGAAATCTGAAATTGGACCTTGTATGCATAGGGCAGAGAGAGAGAGAAAAGAAAGAGGCAGGCCACTCAGGTTGGTAGGTGACAGTTTTAGTAAGCAAAGGAAATGTACACATGAGGCTTATCTTAGGCAATAGCAAGGTGAAGGGATCCCTCATACCTGCCTGCCAAATCAAAGTTGATATAGAAAAGCCTTCACTGGGTTCAGTCCTGTATACTGGGTGGGTGTTTTTTTCTGTTTTTTTTTTTTTTAAGGTTTTATTTACTTATTTGACGGAGAGAGACACAGCAAGAGAGGGAACACAAGCAGGGGGAGTGGGAGAGGGAGAAGCAGGCTCCCCGCCAAGCAGGGAGCCCGATGTGGGGCTCGATCCCAGGACCCTGGGATCATGACCTGAGCTGAAGGCAGACGCTTAACCACTGAGCCACCTAGGTGCCCCTGGGTGGGTGTTCTTGATACTGCAGCACTATCTCAAGGCTGTGCCTTGGATAAGCCTGTAGGAGCTGGCAAGACAAGTAGAATATACATTCCAAGGACAGGGCTGGGGGTGAAAAGCCTCTGAGTGCCTGGGTCCAGCTCATGGGTTGATTGGCAGTCACATCTTTTTTGATGACCTTCCCAAACAGTGGTCTATCATCAGTTGTTAGGAACCTATGTATTCATGTCCCTGGGCTAATTTTACTCTTAATCCTTCAACTAATCCCTTCTAATTGTTAAAATTTTCTAAATTAGTTGGATAGCCTTGCACTATTGTTACTTGGGACCCTGTATGTGATAATACAGTGGTATATGTTGTATTTTTTTGAAATGTATTAATTTTTAAATTTCTTCTTCTTATTATTATTTTAAAAATTTTATTTATTTATTTGACACAGAGAGAGATCACAAGTAGGCAGAGAGGCAGGCAGAGAGAGAGGGGGAAGCAGGCTCCCTGCAGAGCAGAGAGCCCAATGCGGGGCTCGATCCCAGGACCCTGAGATCATGACCTGAGCCGAAGGCAGAGGCTTTAACCCACTGAGCCACCCAGGTGCCCCTTCTTTTTATTTTTTAATTGAAATATAGTTGACACAATGTTACATTAGTTTTAGGTGTACAAAAGAGTGATCTCACAACTCTGTATGTCATGTCATGCTCAGCCTAAGTGTAGCTACCATCTGTCACCATGCAACGCTCCTATAATATCACTGAGTATATTCCCTGTGCTGTACCTTTTATCCCCAGGACTTTAGTAGTCTGTACCTCCCACTCCCCTTCGCCCATTTTGTGCATCCCTCTACCCCCTTCCTTCTAGCAACTATCAGTTTGTTCTCTGTATTTATGGATCTTTCTGCTTTTGTTTGCTTGTTTTTTAGATTCCACATGTGATTTTAGATTCCACAAGTGAAATCGCCCAGGATTTGTCTTTTTCTGAGTTATTTCACTTAGCAGAATACTCTCTAGGTCCATCCGTGTTGTCAAAAAGGCACGATCTTACTGCCTTTTTTAATAACTGAGTAATATTAAGTTATATATGTATACATAGTCATGTCTTTTCCATTGATGGGCACTTAGATTGTTTCCATGTCTTTGCTTTGTAAATAATGTTGTAATAAACATAGGGGTGCAGGTATCTTTTTGAATTAGTGTTTTGTTTTATGATCCAGTAGTGGAATTACTGGATCATATGGTATTTTTTTTTTTCCATGTAGAGGTTTTTGTTTGAACACAGACTTTCATTTCTCTGGAATAAATGTCCAAGAGCGCAATTGTTAGGACATATGGAAATTGCATGTTTATTTTTTATTTATTTGTAAAATTTAAGTAGAGTTCACCCAATGTTACATCAGTTTCAGTGGTACATGACTCAACAAGTTTATATATTACGCTGTATTCACTCTAGGTGTAGCAACCATCTGTCTTGTTATATCACCATTATGGTATCATTGACTTATGATGTGCCTTTTATTCCCCTGACTTATTCATCCCATAACTGGGTGCATATATCTTTTCAAATTAGTGGGTTTTGTTTTGTTTTCACAGTCTTGAGGTTTTTTTTTGTTTTTGTTTTTGTTTTTTGTTTTTTTGCTTTTTATAATACATATCATGCCACGAATGCACAGGGAATGGGTTTCAGCAGTTCAGGGTCCTCCCCAGTGGTTCTCACAATATTTGTCGATACTGGTTTCTCCAGTAGTTGCACCAATTTACATTCCTACCAACAGCGCCTGAGGGTTTCTCTTTCCTCCACATCTTCTCAAATACTTGTTGCTTCTTGTTGTTTTGTTTTTTGTTTGTTTTGCCATTCTAACAGGTATGAGGTGATATCTTATTGTGGTTTTCATTTGCATTTCCCTGATGATTAATGATGTTCAGCATTTTTTCATGTGTCTGTTGGCTACCTGTATGTCTTCTTTGGAGAAATATCTGTTCATAACTTCTGTCCGTTTTTAATTATTTGATCTCTGGCATTGAGTTGTGGAAGTTCTTTATATATTTTGGATATAAATCCCTTTTCAAATATATCATTTGCAAATATCTTCTCCCATCCAGTAGGTTGTCTTTTTCGTTTTCTTGATGATTTCTTGGCTGTGCAAAACCTTTTTATTTTGTAGTCCCCAGTAGTTTATTTTTACTTTCGTTTCCCTTGCCTCAGGAGACATGTCTAGACAAATATTGCTATGGCTGATGTCAGAGAAATTACTGCCTGTGTTCTTTTCTAGGATTTTTATGGTTTCAGTTCTCACATTTAGGTGTTTAATCCATTTCAAGTGTATTTGAGTGTATAGTGTAGGAAAGTAGTCCAGTTCATTCTTTTGCATGAAGCTGTCCAGTTTTCCCAGCACCATTTATTGAAGAGGCTGTCTTTCCCCCACTGTATATTCTTGCCTTCTTTGTTATAGAGCAATTGACCATATAAATTTGGGTTTATTTCTGGGCTCTCAATTCTGTTCCATTGATTTATGTTTCTGTTTTTATGCCAGTACCATAGTGTTTTGATTACTGTAGCTTTGTAGTATATCTTGAGATCTGGAATTGTGACACCTCCAGCTTTGTTATTTCTCAGGATTGCTTTGGCTATTCAGGGTCTTCTGTGGTTTCATACAAAATTTTAGGATTATGTGTCCTAGTTTTGTGAAAAATGCTGTTGGTATTTTTTTTAAGATTTATTTATTTATTTTCAGAGAGAGAAAGAGAGCAGGGGGAAGGGACTCCTCAAGCAAATTCCCTGCTGAGCATGGAGCCCAATGCGGGGCTTGATCTCATGACTCATGAGATCATGACCTAGGCCAAAACCAAGAATCAGATACTTAACCAACTGAGCCACCCAGGCACCCCAAAAATGCTGTTGGTATTTTAATGGGGACCACATTGAATCTGTAGATTGCTTTGGGTAATATGGACATTTTAACAATATTAATTCTTCTAATCCACGAGCATGAAATATCTTTCCATTTCTTTGTGTCATCTTTGATTTCTTTCATCAGTATTTAATAGTTTCTGGAGTACAGATCTTTGTACCTCTTTGTTTAAGTTCATTCCTAGGTATTTTATTATTTCTGGTGCTATTATAAATGTTTTTAATTTCTCTTTCTGTCACTTTGTTGTTACTGTATGGAAAAACTGCCAATTTCTGGGTATTTAATTTTGTATCCTGTCACTTTACTGAATTTATTATTTCATAGTTTTTTGATAAAGTCTTTAAAATTTTCTATTTATAGATTATGTTGTCTGTGAATTATGATAGTTTAACTTCTTCTTTACCAATATGGATGCCTCTTATTTCTTTTTCTTGTCTGATTGCTGTGGCTAGGGCTTCTGGTACTATGTTGAATAAAAGGGGTGAGAGTAGACATCTTTGTTCCTGACCTTAGAGGGAAAGCTCTGAGTCTATCATCATTGAGAATGTTGTTAGCTCTGCGTTTTTCACATATGGCCTTTATTATATTGAGCTATGTTCCCTCTAACCCCATTTTGTTGACAGTTTTTATTTTATTTTTTTAAAGACTTTAATTTAAATTCAATTAATTAACATATAATATATTATTGGTTTCAAACGTACAGGTCTGTGATTCATCAGTCTTCTGTAATACCCAGTGCTCATTACATTGCACGCTCTCCTTAATGTCCATCACCCAGTTACCGCATCCCGCCACACCCCCACCCCTCCAGCAACCCTCAGTTTGTTTCCTATGATTAAGAGTCTCTGTGGTTTGTCTCCCTCTCTGGTTTCATCTTGTTTTATTTTGTTGACAGTGTTTAATCATGAATGGCTATTGAATCTTGTCAGATGTTTTTTCCACATCTTTTGAGATGATCATAGGATTTTTTATCCTTCATTTTGTTGATGTATATCCTTCTATTACATTGATTGGTATACAAACATTGAATCATCCTTGCATCCCCAGAACAAATCCCACCTGATGATGGTGAATGATCTTTTCAGTGTGTTGTATGCAGTTTGCTAATATTTTCTTGAGAATTTTTGAATTTATGTTCATGAGGGATATTGGCCAGTAGTTCTTTTTTTTTTTTAGTTCTCTTTTTTTTTGTGGTGTCTTTGTCTGGTTTTGGTATCAGGGTAATGCTGTCCTCATAGAATGTATTTGGAAGATTTTCTTTCTCACCTATTTTTTTTGCAATAGTTTGAGGAGAATAGGTATTAACTGTTCTTTTAAATATTTGTTAGAACTCCTCTGTGAATCCATTTGGTTCTGGACTTTTATTTTTGGTAGTTTTTTGATTACTAGTTCTATTTCATTGCTTGTAATTGGTCTGTTCAGATTTTTGATTTTTTATTTAAAATTGGCTCAGTTTTGAAGATTGTATTTCTAGGAATTTATTTCTCTTAGCTTGTCTAGTTTGTTGGGATATTTTTTTTTTTTTGCACCATTTTCTTATAATCTTTTGTATTTCTATGGTGTCATCTGTTATATATTCTCTTTCATTTCTGATTTTATGTTGGTCCTTTCTTTTTTTTCTTGATGAGCCTGGCTAAGGGTTCTTCAATCGTGTTTATCTTTTCAAAGAACCAGCTCTCAGTTTCATTGATTTTTCTCTATTGTATTTTTAGTCTCTATGTTATTTATTTCTTCTCTGATTTTCGTCATTTCCTTTCTTCTATTTACCTTTGACTTTATTTTTCTTTTTCTATTTCCTTTAGGTGTAAGATTAAATTGTTTGTTTGAGCCTTTTCTTGTTTCTTGAGGTAGGACTTTTTTGCAATATACCTCCCTCTAAGAACTGCTTTTGCTGTGTCCCAGAGATGTGGGACCATTGTTTTCATTTTCATTTTTCTCCATGTATATATATATTTTTAAAATTTCTTCTTTGATTGCTTCATTGACCCATTGGTTGTTTAGTAACATGTTGTTTAGTGTTCACATGTTTGTGTTTCTTCAGTGTTTTTCTTGTGACTTACTTCTAGTTTCATAATGTTGTGGTTGGAAAAGGTGCATGATATGATTCCAGTCTTCTTCAATTTATTGAGGCTTGTTTTATGGCCTAATATGTAATCTATTCTGGAGACTGATCCACCTGCTCTTCACAAGAAGGTGTACTCTATTATTTTTGGATGAAATGTCCTATATATATCTGTTATGTCCATCTGGTCCTTTGTGTCATTCAAAGACCTTGTTTCCTCATTGATTTTTTTTTTTTTTTAAGATTTTATTTATTTGACAGAGAGAGAGATCACAAGTAGGCAGAGAGGCAGGCAGAGAGAGAGGGAGAAGCATGCTCCCTGCTGAGCAGAGAGCCTGATGTGGGGCTCAATCCCAGGACCCTGAGATCATGACCTGAGCCAAAAGCAGAGGCTTGAACCCACTGAGCCACCCAGGTGCCCCTCCTGATTGATTATCTGAATAATCTATCCATTGATCTAAGTGGGATGTTAAGTTCCCCTACTATTATTGTATTACCATCAATTTCTCTTTTTTTAAAAAATTTTTATTTATTTATTTATTTAGAGAGTGTGAGTGGGGGGAAAGGCAGAGGGGGAGAGAGAGAGAGAATCTCAAGCAGACCTGCACTGAGCAGGGAGCCTGACATGGGGCTCGATCCTACAACCCTGGGATCATGACCTGAGCCAAAATCAAGAGTCAGATGCTTAACCCATTGGGCCAGTGAGGTACCCCATCAATTTCTCTTTATATCCATTAATATTTGTTTTATATATTTAGGTGCTCCAGTGTTGTGTGCATGGATATTTACAGTTCTTATATCCACTTGTTTGGTTGATCCTTTTATCATTATGTAATACTCTTCTGTATCTCTCATTATAGTCTTTGTTTTAAAATCTATTTCTTTCTGATGTAAGTATTGCTATTCCAGCATTTTTTTTCTGTTTCCATTTACATGGTGAATGTTTTCCATCCCTTCACTTTGAGTCTGTATGTGTCTTTAGGTCTGAGGCGACTCTCTTGTAGGTCTTGCTTTTTTATCCATTGTGCTACTCTATCTTTTGTTTGGAGCATTTTGGCCATTTATAGTTAAGGTAATTATTGGTAGATATGTACTTATTACCCTTCTAAAATTTGTTTTCTGGTTGTTTTGTAATTCTTTTCTTTTGCTCTCATTTTTTGCAATAAGTGAGTTTTTATAGTATTATTTTTGGTTCGCTTTCTCTTAATTTTTTGTGTATCTAAGTTTTGGGTTTGTGGTTGCCATTAGGTTCACATATAACATCCTAAGTAAGTAGCAGTCTATATTAATTTGATAAGTCATATAAGTTCAAATACAGTAAAAAAAAAAAAAAAAACCAACAGAGAAAACAAACTTTTTCCCCTTCTCTTCCATTTTTACTCCCTTCTCCATATTTTAAGTATATGTTGTCATATTTTACCTCTTTTTATTCATATTTTCTTATGTCTAATCATGGCCATTTCTTTTCCACTTAATGAAGTTCCTTTAACATCCCTTGTAGTGGTGATAAGCTCCTTTATCTTTTGTTTGGGGAAACTCTTTATCTCTCCTTCAGATCTTGAGGATAACCTTGCTAAGTAGAGTATTCTTGGTTGTAGATTTTTTTTTTCCTTTCAGCACTTTGAATATATTATGCCATTTCCTTCCAATTTACAAAGTTTGTACTGAAAAGTCAGCTGACAGTCTTATAGGTTTTCCTCTCTAGGTAGCTTTTTTTTTTTTCCTCTCTTGCTACATTTAAGATTCTCTATTTTTAATCTTTGACATTTTAATTATTATGTGCTGTGCGTGGCGTGAAACTCCTTTGGTTCATCTTGAGACTCTGATTCTTGAAACTGGATGCCAAGTTTTCAGTTACTATTTCTTTAAATAAATTTTCTACACTTTTCTCTCTCTTCTTCTGGGATCTCTCTAATGTGAGTGTTTGTCCATTTGATATTGTCTAAGAGATCTCTTGATCTATCCTTATTGTTTAAAATTTTGTTTTTGTAAGTTCAGCTTCTGTGCTTTCTGTTACCATCTTCCAGATCACTGATACATTCTTCTAGATCCTCTAACCTGTCAATTCTCTGTAGTGTGCTTTTTATTTCAATTATTCTATTCTTTAGCCCTCATTGGTTCTTTTAAATATTTTCTACCTCTTTATTGAAGGTCTCACTGAGTTCTTCCATTCTTTCTTCTTGTCCAGTGAATATCTTTATTATTATTATTTTTTTTTATTTTTTTAAAGATTTTTATTTATTTGACAGAGAGAAACACAGCGAGAGAGGGAACACAAGCAGGGGGAGCGGGAGAGGGAGAAGCAGGCTTCCTGCCGAGCAGGGAGCCCGATGCGGGGCTCGATCCCAGGACCCTGGGATCATGACCTGAGCTGAAGGCAGACGCTTAACGACTGAGCCACCCAGGCGCCCCCAGTGAATATCTTTATTATTAAAGTCTTTATCAGGCATATTGCTTATGTTTTTAATTTTAATTATTCATTTAAATTCAATTTGGTTAACATAAACTATATTATTAGTTTCAGGGTAGAATTTAGTGACTCATCAGGTGCATATAACACCCAGTGCTCATTACATCAAGGCCCATCACCCAGTTACCCCATTCCCCCACCTGCCTCCCCTCCAGCGACCTTCAGTTTGTTCCCTAGAAGCTTCTTATGGTTTCCTTCCCTCTCTGTTTTTATTTTATTTTTCCTTCCCTTTCCCTATGTTCATCTTTTTGTTTTTTAAATTCCACATATGAATGAAATCATATGGTATTTGTCTTTCTCTGACTGACTTATTTCACTTAGCATAATACCCTATAGTTCCATCCACATTGCTGCAAATGGCAAGATTTCATTTCTTTTTTTTTCTTCTCCTTTTTTTTTTTTATTATGTGAAGTTAGCCACCATACAGTACATCATTGGTTTTTCATGTAGTGTTCAAACAAGATTTCATTTCAACAGTCGTGAAAGTGGACATCCCTGTTATGTTCCTGACCTTAGGGAAAAAGCTCTTAGTTTATTCCCTTTGAGGTGATATTCACTGTGGGTCTTTTGTGTATGGCCTTTATGATTTTGAGGTATGTTCCCTCTGTCCCCATGCTGTGCAAAGTTTTTATCAAGAAAGGATACTATATTTTGTCAAATGCTTTTTCTGCATCTATTGAGAGGATTATTTCTTTTATTAATATGGTGCGTCACGTTGATTTTATTTGCAGATGTTGAACCATTCATGCAGCCAAGGAGTAAATCCCACTTGGTCGTGGTGAATAATCCTTTTAATGTACTGTTTGATCCTATTAGCTAGTGTCTTGGTGAGAATTTTTGCATCCGTGTTCATTAGGGATATTGGTTTGTAATTCTCCTTCCTCATGGGGTCTTTTGTCTGGTTTTGGGATCAAGGTAATGCTGGCTTCGTTGAATGAGTTTGGAAGTTTTCTTTCCATTTCTATTTTTTGGAACAGTTTCAGAAGAATAGGTACTAATTCTTCTCTAAATGATTGATAGATTTCCCCTGGGAAGCCATCCAGCCCTGGACTCTGGTTTGTTGGGAGATTTTTGATTAGTGATTCAATTTCTTTGCTGGTTATGGGTCTGTTCAGGTTTTCTATTTCTTCCTTCTTCAGTTTTGGTTGTTTATGTGTTTCTAGGAATTTATCCATTTCTTCCAGATTGCCTGATTTGTTGGCATATAATTGCTCATAATATTCTCTTATAATTGTATTTCTTCGATGTTGGTTGTCCTCTTTCATTCATGATTTTATATATTTGGATCTTTTCTCTTTCGATAAGTCTGGCTAGGGGTTAATCAACCTTACTAATTCTTTCAAAGAGAGAACCAGCTCCTAGTTTGTGATCTCTCTCTGTCAAATAAATAAAATCTTAAAAAAAAAACCCACTAGATCTTAAAATAAGAAAAATATGTAAGTAACATAAAATAAAATATAACGAAAAGCACCAAAGAATTTAAAAAATGTATGTAAAGTATATATAAAAATAAAAATTAAGAAAATAAAATAACTGAAAAAATAATAAAAGACTAAGGAATAAAAATACAAAGAATATTAAATACTGCTTTCCCCTATTGCTGAACCCCTATTGCAGCCCTCTATAATTAGTAATCTTGTGGGAGGGACTTATTTGTGCTGGTCTTCTGGGGGAGGGGCCTGTTGTACAGATTCTCAGGTGGACTTGGCCCTAGTGGACAAGTGCCTCCAGGGGGCAGGAAGGCAGGGCTCGGTGTAAGCAGCTCCAGACTCCACTAGGTGGTGCTGTTTTGCCCCTGAAGGCTTTAGGACCTATAGTAGGGATGAATACTCTCTAGCTCCCTGGAGCTAAAAATTTGCTCCCTCTACTCTTCAGTGAGCACTCACAGAGAAGCAATCAGTCACTCCTGTATCCCCAGTGTCCATCAGAACTCTGTGTTCACCCAGCCTGTGACCCAGTGTTTTTATCTCAGGCACCTGACTGAGATTCAAAACTGCAAATTTTAGGGACTCCCATGGTGCAGACCGAAGCAATTCCTCGGGAAAGGCAGGTGTCTCACCAGGGTTCTGTATCTTGCTGGACCCCTCCCTGGAAAGTGGTCACAGGACTGCTGGGCAGCTTGCACTTTATGGTAACATAGAGCAGAAAGCCTGTACCAAGGCTCGCTGTTCTCAGGCGTCCCCAGTCCTATGCCTAGAAACTCTGCCGCACCTAGGCCCCACTCTTTCTTCTTGGGATCCAGGGGATCCTCAGATCACGCTATCACACCTTAGATTCCACCCCGCTTCACCGTCTGAGCACATTCAAGCCAGGC
>CM052893.1:30559739-30576683 GCA_028534135.1 Potos flavus
GTAGTGCAATTGCAGGGTCATAGGGTATCTCTATTTTTAATTTCTTAAGGAATCTCCACACTGTTTTCCAAAGTGGCTGCACCAACTTGCATTCCCACTAACAGTGTAAGAGGGTTCCCCTTTCTTCATATCCTCTCCAACATTTGTTGTTTACTGTCTTGTTGATTTTGGCCATTCTAACTGGTATAAGGTGGTATCTCAAAGTGGTTTTGATTTGAATCTCCCTGATGGCTAATGATGATGAACATATTTTCATGTGTCTGTTAGCAATTTGTATGTCTTCTTTGGAGAAGGGTCTGTTCATGTCTTCTGCCCATTTTTTGACGTGATTATCTGTTTTTTGAGTGTTAAGTTTGAGGAGTTCTTTATAGATCTTAGATATCAGACCTTTGTAATGTCATTTGCGAATATCTTCTCCCATTCTGTGGGTTGCCTGTTTGTTTTGTGGACTGTTTCCTTTGCTGTGCAGAAGCTCTTTATCTTGATGAAGAAAGACTTCATTTTAAAATTTGACTTGGGGAACTTCGTTAAAAAAAAAAAAAGTGGACATTGGATCAAATAGCATCACAGATCATTATAAAACAATAGTTATCCATTTAAGCAAGGTAGCAATTAAAGATTTTGCAGGCAAATACAGAAAGTTAAATTGTAAAAAGACTTAGCCCCTTTTTTAAATTGAAGTATAGCTAATATACAATGTTACATTAGTTTCAGATGTACAAAATGATTGGACTACTCTCTGTTATGCTCATAAGTGTAGCTACCATCTGTCACCATACACACATACACACATACACCATACACCTACACCAACACTGTTGCCACGGACTATATTCCCTATGCCCCTTTTCTTCCCATGACTTATTTCATAACTGGAAACCTGTACTACCCAGTCTCCCTCACTCATTTTGCCCATCCCAGAATTCTTCTGGCAACCATGTTTGTTCTTTGTATTCACGGGTCTGTTTCTGCTTTTATTTGTTCATTTTTTTTGGTTTATTTTTGGATTTCATACAGTATTTGTCCTTCTTTGATTTATTTCACTTAGCATAATACCCTCCAGGTTCATCCATGTTGCCACAAATGGCAAGATCTCATTGTTTCTTATGGGGAGTAATATTCCATGGTATATACATGTCACATCTTTATCCACTCATCTATCCATAGGTAATAGGGCTGCTTCCAATCTTGGCTCTTGCAAATAATGCTGCAATAAACATAGCGGTGCATGTATCTTTTTAAATTAGTGTTTTTGTATTCCTTGGGTAAATACCCAGTAATTACTAGATCATAGGGTATTTCTGTTTTTGAGGAAACTCCATACTGTTTATCATATTGGGTGCACAAATTTTTCTCCACATCATCAATGACACTTATTTCTTGTGTTTTTTATTCTAGCCATTCTGGTGGAAGGTGATAGCTCAAAAGGTTTTGATTTGCATTTCTCTGATGACTAGTGATGTTGAACATCTTTTCATGTCCCTGTTTGCCATCTTTATATCTTCTTCGGAAAAAGAGCTATTTGGGTCCTCTGCCCATTTTAAAATCAGATTTTTTTCTTCATTAGTGTTATATAAGTTCTTTATATATATTTTAGGTATTAATCCTTATCAAATATATCATTTGCAAACATCTTCTCCCAGTTAGTATGTTGCTTTTTCGTTTTTTTGATGCTTTCTTTTGCTGTGCAAAAGCTTTTTATTTTATTTTTATTTTGGTATAGTCCCAATAGTTTATTTCTGTTTTTTTGCCCTTGCCTCAGGAGATAGATCTAGAAAAATGTTGCTAAGGCCAAAGTCAAGGAGATTACTGCCTATGTTTTCTTCTAGGAGTTTTATGGTTTCAGAGTCCACAGTTAGGTCTTTAATCCATTTTATGTTAATTTTGGGGTATGGTGTAAGAAAGTGGTCCAGTTTCATTCTTTTGCAACTGGTTTTCCAGTTTTCCCAGGACTGTATATTGAAGAAACTGTCTTTTCTCCATTGTATATTCTTGCCTTCTTTGTTGTAGATTACTTGACCATGTAAATGTGGGTTTATTTCTGGGTTCTCTGTTCTATTGATCTATATGTCTATATTTGTTTCTTTTTTTTTTCTTATTATTTTTTTCTTTTTTTTTCTTTTTTAATTAACACGTAATGTATTATTTGCCCCAGGGTACATGTCTGTGGATCCTCAGGCTTACACATTTCACAGCACTTACCATAGCACATACCCTCCTCAATGTCCATAACCCAGCCACCCTATCCCTACCCCCCAGCCACCCTATATTTGTTTCAATACTATTTTTACTACTACAGCTTTGTAGTTTATCTTGAAATCTGGAATTTTAATATCTCCTACTTAGTTCTTTTTTCTTAAGATTGCTGTGGCTATTTGGGATCTTTGTGGTTCCATATACAACTTAGTATTATTTTTCCTAGTCCTGTGAAAAATGCTATTGGTATTTTGATAGAGTTTACACTGAATCTGTAGTTCACTTTGGGTAGTATGGACATTTTGACAGTATTATTTCTTCCAATCCACGAGTACGGAATATCTTTCCATTTGTCTTATCTTCAAATTCTTTTGCCAATACTTTATAGTTTTCAGAGTACAAGACTTTCACCTCCTTTGTTATGGTTATTCCTAGGTATTTTCTTTTTGGTGCAATTGTAAATGGAAATGTCTTCTTAATTTCTCCTTCTACTTCCTATAAGTGTATAGAAACAACTAATTTCTGTGTATTCATTTTGTATCCTGCAAATTTACTGAATTTATTTTTACTTCTAATAGGTTCTGGTGGAGTCTTCAGGATTTTTTATGTACAGTGTATGTCATCTGCAAATTGTGACAGTTTAACTTCTTTCTTACCAGTTTGGATGCCTTTTATTTCTTTTACTTTCTGATTACTGTGGCTTGGACATCCAATACTATGTTTAATAAAAGTGGTGAGCATGGACATCCTTATCTTGTTCCTGATCTTAGATGAAAATTTATCACCACTGAGTATTATATTAGCTGTGGCTTTTTCACATATAGCCTTTATTATATGCAAGTATATTCCCTCTAAACCCACATTAACAGTTTTTATCATGAAATCATGTTGAATTTTGTTTAATGCTTTTTCTGCATCTATTGAGATGATCATAAGAATTTTATTCTGTTTTGTTGATGCGGTGTATCATTTTTGAATATTGAACCATCTTTGAATACCTGGAATAAGTCCTACTAGCTCGTGGTAAATGATTCTTTTAATGGATTGTTGAATGCAGTTTGCTGATAATTTGTTGAGGATTTTTTCACATCTATGTTCATCAGGGACATTAGCTTGTAGTTTTCTTTTTTTGTGGTGTCTTTGCCTGGTTTTGCTATGAGGGTAATGCTGACCTTGTAGAATGTATTTGGAAGCTTTCTTTCCTCTTCTATTTTTTGAAATAGTTTGAGAATAGGTGTTAACTCTTCTTTAAATACTTTATGGATTTCACCTATGAGTCCATATGGTCCTGGACTTCTGTTTGTTGGGAGTTTTTGATTACTGATTCAATTTTGTTACTAGAAATTGGTCTGTTTAGATTTTCTATTTTGTCTTGATTCAGTTTTAGAAGATTGCATGTTTCTATTTATTCCTTCTAGTTTGTCAAATTTGTTGACATATAATTTTTTAGTATTTCATAATCCTTTGTATTTCTCTGGTGTTATTAACTTTTGTTTGATTTTGTGTTCCTTTCTTGATGAGTCTATCTAAAGGTTTATTAATTTTATCTTTTCAAAAAAGTGGTTTACTTTTCAATGAACCAGCTCTTGGTTTCATTGATCTTTTTGTATTGTATGTGTATGTATGTTTTATTCTCTATTTCATTTCTACTGCTATTATTTTTCTAGATCCTATGTGTAATGTTAAGCTGAGATTTTTCTTGTTTTTTTGAGGGAGGCCTGTATTGCTATAAATTTTTCTTAGAAGTGCATTTTCTATGTCCCAAATATTTTCAACTGTTGTGTTCTCATTTTCATTTCTCTCCAGTGTTTTTTGATTCCCTCTTGGATTTCTTCACTGACCTATTGGCTCTTTAGTATCATGTTGTTTAGCCTGCAGGTGTTTGTGTTTTTTCCAAATTTTCTTCTTGTTATTGATTTCTAGTTTATATCGTTGCCCTTGGAAAAGATGCAAGATATACTTTCAACGTTTTTAAATTTATTGAGACTTGTTTTGTTGTCTAATATGTGATCTATGCTGGAGAATGTCCATATGACTTGAAAAGCATGTGTATTCTGTTGTTTTTGGATAGAGTGTTTTTTAAAGATTTTTATTTGTTTCAGAGAAAGAGAAAGTACAAGTGGGGGGAGGAGCAGAGGGGAATGGGGAGGGACAAGCAGACTCTATGCTGAGCACAGAGCCCCCCATCAGGCTCAGTCCCATGACCCTGAGATCATGACCTGAGCCAAAACCAAGAGTTGGGTGCTCAACTGACTGAGCCACCCAGGCACCCCTGGATAGAGTGTTTTGTATATATCTGTTAAGTCTATCTGATCTAATGTATCATTCAAAGACATACTTTCCTTATTGAGTTTCTGCCTGGGTGATGTGTTCATTGGTGTAAATGGGGTGTTAAAGTCCCCTACTATTCTATTACTGTCAATTTCTCCCTTTATATCTGTTAATGTTTACTTTATGTATTTAGATGCTCCAATTTTGGGTTCATAGATATTTACAACTGTTATCTACTCTTGTTGCATTAACCCTTTTATTATTATATAATGTACTTCTTTGTCTTTTTTTACAGTGTTTTTTAAAAGTCTATTTTGTCATAACTATGGCTACCCTGGCTGTTTTTTTCTGCTTCTATTTGAATGGAATATCTTTTTCCATTCTTTGACTTTCTGTATGTGTCTTTAGGTCTGAAGTGAGTCTCTTGTAGGCAGCATATAGATAGGTCTTATTTCCTTATCCATTCTGCTACTGTATGTTTTTTTTATAGAAGCAATTAAATCATTTATATTTAACATAATTATTGATAGGTATGTATTTATTGCCATTTTGTTCATTGTTTTCTACTTGTTTTTGTAGTTCTTCTGTGTTCATTTTCCTTATGATTGATTTTCGGTAATGTTATGCTTGGCTTTATTTCTTTGTGTGTGTGTGTGTGTATCTATTATAGGTTTTAGATTTGTGGTTACCAGGAGGTTCATTACATTTTTTATTTATAATTTTCTTCTAATTATGGCTTTTAATTTCCCCTTAAAGAAGTACATTTAACAGTTGTTATAAGGGTAGTTTGTGGTGATGAACTTCTTTAAGTATTTTTTTTTCTGGGAAACTATCTCTCTTTTCATTATGAAAGCTAACCTTCCTATGCAGAGTGTTCTTGGTTGTTGTTTTTTTCCCCCCTTCCAGTTCCTTAAATATTTCCTGCTACTTTCTTCTGACCTGCCAAGTTTCTGCTCTACAATCAGCTGATATCCTTATGGGTTTTCCCTTGTATGTAATTTTCACTTCTGTCTTACTGCTTTTAAAATGCTCCCTTTATCTTTAACCTTTGATATTTTAATTATTATATGTCATGATTTGGACCTCTTTGGGTCATCTTGTTTGGAACTCTCTGTGCTCCCTGAACTGTATGTCTGTTTCCTTTCTCAGGTTAGGAAAGTTTTCAGCTATTTCTTCAAATATGTTTTCTGCTTCTCTTCTCTTCTCCTTCTGGGCCCCTATAATATAAATATTTTTTCACTTGATATTGCCCAAGGTATCCCTTAATCTATCTTCATTTAAAAAAATTTTTTTCGTTTCACTGTTCAGCTTGGATGCTTTCCATTACCGTGTCTTCCAGATTGGATCTGTTCTTTTGCATGTGCTCATCTACCCTTGATTCCCTCTATTGCATTTTTCATTTCAGTTGTTGTATTCTTTATCTCTTATTGGTTCTTTTTTATATTTTCTATCTTTTTGTTGAATTTCTTCCACTCTTCTCTGCCATCCAGTGAGCACCTTTATCATATCATCTGTTTTATTTAGTTCTTTTTCTTTTTGTTGGGATCTATGCCTGTGTCTCCCCATTTTGCTTGACTTTGTTTCTGTGAATTAGGTGGAACAACTACTTCTCCTAAACTTGAAGAAATAGTCTTGTGTATGGTTGTCCCCTGTGAAGACTTTGTGTCTGGTAACTTTGGCTGGCTGGAGCTGTGGTTGACATGAGCTGGAGTTCAGGGGGCACTCTATACTGGGGCTTCCCTGGGAGGATGGCTGGAGGTGAGAGAGGTGTTGTCTAGGGTGGTTCCAAGACTCTGTGTGGAGGGTGTCCTGTCAGAACTGCAGATGAGGTGGGTGAATGCCAGGCTGGTCCCTGTGCTCTCCCTGCAGAGGGCTCCCTGGGAAGATAGCTGAAGTAGGTATGGGCTGAGGGATTCTGGGTTGTTCCACACAGTAGGCACCCTGGCAGGACAGCTATAAGAAATGGGCATGGGCTGAGGTGCCACTGGGCTCTCAGTGCAGGGGCTATCTTGGCAGGCTGACTGGAGCCAAAGCCAACATGGGCCAGCACATCCCAGGGTACTCTGCACGGGGGCACCCCAGTTGGGTGGCTGGAGCTGAAGCAGGCATGATCCAGGAGGTCCCAGAGAACTCTGCACTGGCAGTGCCCTAGTGGCTGCCTCGAGTGTTATGGGGTGCTTTGGGCCTGTGTCACCTTAGTGTGATAGCTGGAGCTGTGGTTAGGACTGCCCCAGGTGTCCTGGTATGCACTGTGCTGGGCTGCCCTGGTGGCATGGCTAGGGCTGGTGATGGCCAGAGGCCTGGGGCTCACTGAGATGGTAGGCTGGTAAGGGCATCTGGACCTTGATCCTGTTGATGCTATCAAGGTAGAGAGGGACCATAAACTATTGGGCTCACAAACTCCTTTGACATGGAGAAAAACATAATGAAACATTAATTTCTAGACATAGGTTTATCTTATTTGGAAACAATCTAGATATTCAATGTATTTAACAACTCATCGCTTAACTTAGCAAAACTCTCAAGCTTTAGATTATCAAAAAGGTTTGCAGGGAGCACCTGGGTGGTTTAATTGGTTAAGAATCCGACTCTTGGTTTTGGCTCAGGTCATGATCTCGTGGTTGTGAGATGGAGTCCTGCAACAGTCTCAGCACTCAGTGTGGAGTCCGCTTGAGTTCTCGCTCCCTAAAAGTAAATAAATCTTTAAAGTTTCCCCAAACCTTTTTTTTTTTAAAATTTACTTAAAATATTTTTATACCTATTCAATTTACTTCTTAACAATTATGTTTAGATTATCCAGAAAAACTCCATGATATCAGACAACCCAGTCATTCTCCGGTTATTTTTTGTTGTTGAAAATTTTGAAATCTAGATATAACATGAACTTATTAACTTTTATCCTACCTTTTCTGAAAGTATTTATTGCTGATAACTATAAAGGCATGTGTATTTTATTAAACCAATAAGCTCAAAATGGCTTTAATGTTGAGTATTTTCCCAGATCACATGAACCTGAAGTTCATTTGGATTAAGTTTCTATTTAATTGAGAAATTTATGAACATTTAATTTTTACGAGCTCTTAATTTGAGCCAATGAAAGAGCTCTTTACAAATTAATTTTGACAGTACCACCCGGAGGTAGAAAAATAGTATATCTCTACATACATTTATATACATATAGACAAACATGAAGTTCTTATAGCTTCTGTCTTAAAACAATATAAAACTCACTAGTTCATAATAGTTGGAAGAAATTAAGTTTACTTGCTTACATAGCTAAAGCCTTTTACTATTTTTAGAGAAGACTTTCTGTTTGTCCCTGGAAGTAATTGTAAGGAGGCTGTGCTACAGTTTGGGCACAAGAGCCCTTTTAGTAGTGTGTGTCTTAAAAAGGCCTCTTCCCTCTTTTTATTTCCTTCAGTCTCAGGTGATTGTAGGCTGTGTTTACATTTCAAAGACAATATGCTTCATAGCTTTTAAGGGACAGAGAAAGAATACAAGTTTTTATCTCTAAGAGTTTTGGGGTAATTGTTACTGAAACAAAATTGTCCTGTACTTTAAAAAGGCAAATATTCTGATCTTTTGTACTTCCGGTAAGCATTTTGAGAGGCAAAAGCGAGGGTTAGGCAATGAAAAGATAGATGGACTTTAATTTGTAAAGTTGCATTTCTGGCTTTGTAGAGATTTGCAAGACAAAGATTATTGTTTTTAATTCCCTAGAACTGAATTACAGCCTAAATATTAAGGGGCTGAACTGCTTTTTAAATTAAAGACTTTAAGAAAGGCCGTGAAAGAACTTTAACAAAGGCGTTCTGAGTACGTGATTCTGAGTTCATGATTCAGTGCTGGCTTCCGTTAGTTGCTGAACATCGGCAGATCATTTGTAGGAGGGCCGAGGAGAAATTTTGGTCATCTGTTTTTCCTGTGAGAGGGGTGTTGCAAATGGCTACTAATCTTTCTAATTCCTCTCTAAGTTTGGTAGGATCTTGTGAAAGGGGAGATAAAAGGGCTTTATAATTTAAAAGATATGTTGCTGTTCAAGAAGCAATTTTTTTTGATGGCGGGGGTCTAGAATACATCTAAGGACATTGTATAAGAATGCCTAAAGCTGGCAGAGCCTGATTATAAAGTCCGATAAATAGAAGTAAAGTGAACTTTAATGCTAGTTTTGGGAGCTTGTGTTAAATTCATTTCCTAGCTTTCAGCATTTATATTAGTGATCTGTATACTTTGAACCAAGAAATGAGGCCAGAGGGCTTTCTGTAAATCTCGTAGGAAAGGGAAGTTAAAACAGGCAGATGGGGCCAGATTTTGATAAGGGGAGTTTAGCTTGGATGTGGACATTAATTTTTGTCTTAAGTCTAGTGTCTGTTCTCTCATCTTCTCAAAGGGTCCCTGAGGCTAGCTATTATACTAATAAGACAATTGAGAACCCCTTACAAAAAATTTTTTTCTTTCAAACTTGGCCAACTGAAAGGATCCATTATCTGGCCACTGATGATTAGGATCTTCTTAATAGTGACTCAAACCAACAAGCCTTTTTATGGAAAGACTGGGGACAACTTTCCATGTTTAGACCATGGACACAAGAAGCATCCCTGGAGAGGGCATAGATGATGTGGCTCCCCATGATCCAAAAGTGTGCTCCCCAAAATAGTCTAAGGATGGTGTAGTGAAAACAAGTCTCTGGTCTCCCATGAGAACATGAGACGCCTCCCGTCTTAGACCTGCTAATCTGTGTCACCTGGCAGAATGGGACTTTTCCAGTACTAAGGAGTGAAGATGTTTCAGATAAAAGGTCACAGCCCATAAGGGGTTTTTGTTATGACAACCTCCCCTGAGATCTGCCACGGCTGGACAAGGAGAATGCTACTTGTACCTGCGGGTCTTGGAGAACCCCACTCTATTTGGCCACCAAGGTGCACCCTCTGGATGGCAGAGACCAGAGAGAATATTCTCACTGATCATAAAGCCAAGCTCTTAGAACATAGACTAAGACAAAAAGAAAAAACCTTATTTGGATTTTACATAGGGGACCTACAGCAAAGTTTGTCCAAGCAGATGTCAGTCTGAGGAGAACTATGAAATCACCAGTCTGTGAGGCTCGCTTGAACAGCAGGCTTAAAAGAGTCCTGGATTATGTCTTATGGTAATTCCTTTTTATGGCAAATGCCAAAAAAAGAGATAAAGGTAAACAGTGACCATCCCTGGGAGGAAATGAAACTGTCAAACCAAGAATATGCCGCCAAATTTTCCAGAGTCCCTAAGCTCAAGAAATTAGTTCCACAAATATTTTCTCCTGCTAATCCAAGTTACAAAGAAAAAGATTTCTCACCATTCTCACATACATTAGACCCTACAGGCAGAGAGCTGGGGGTTGCTGTGGTTGTCAGATGTCTCAGGATTTCTCAGCTGCAGCAGTGTCAGCTAGTTATAGTTTATCCTACAGATGATGGCATCTGTTGGGCAGGAAAAATTTTCTTTTAGCCTTCAAGGCCCTTCTACCTGGCCTGAGAATTAAATTAACATGGATAGATTAGCAGGAGAAAAAAAAAGTTTCTGTATGCACAAAAACCCTATGTCAAAATTGAGACCCAAAGAAATGACCGATGCGTGCAGCTTTTCTATATGGAGCTTCCATTAGTACAGAATTATAAACAGAATTTGGGCTGGGATAGTAAATTAGTAAAAGTAACAAGGTTTTGTTACTATTAGTTTCTTCAGCTTGGAATTCCTTTTCTCTTTCACATGGGAGATTTATTCACGGTTTTCTGGAAACAAAGGAGGGTCACTGTGTGCTTCCTGCACTGGACATTTCTTAGGTAACTTTAATTCAAAATAATTAATATGCCATTGCAGAACATTCGGGTGGCCCTGATTCCCTGCACCGATAAACCTAGGACCCCATCAGGCAGCCAGGCCAAATGGGCACTGTCACCATTTAAAAGCTGCCTCAGAAAAATTTTCAGGGGTGGGATTCCTTCTTCCCGGAGGCTATGTAGGTGGCTGGGGATCAGCCCCAGCCCCACAGTTCTGGAGGGCCCTGGCCGCCCACACCTGGCCGATGGGGTGCAAACTGCACGTGCTCTTACCACACGGCTCAGAGAAGCAAATGACCTGGAACTAGGCTATGTTGAGAGAATCCAGGTCTCAAGAGTGAGCTCTTGGGGGTGTGTGGCATCCGCCTCCTTCCAAGCCCCAGTGTAAACAAAAGTACGTATTTCCCCTGAATTCATGCTGGAGGAAATGAGACTATCTTGCCAGAATAGGAGCCATAATCAAACCTCCCAGTTGTCTCTTTTTGGAGGATTCCCTGTCAGTCTTCCAGGCCCCATTGTGACAGTGTAGTCCAGTTTCCTACAGGTCTGCCTTCAGGGAGAATATACACAGTTGTGTAGGTTAGGCCTTGGAATTGAACCCCCAACAGCCCTTTCCAATGACCTAGCCTTTCAGGATGCTGCCCAGTTCAAGTTCCCTGTGTATCCCGAACTGAGCTGCACATGCATGCTCCGTGCACACCTTGTCATGGGTTGGGCAGGAAAAATTTTAATTTATTCTTTAAGGTTTTTCTAGCTGACCTGAGAATTAAATTAACACTGAACAGATTAACAGGAGGAAAAAAAAAAGCTGGCCTTGGGCGGCTCAGGCCCTGTGGGCCTGTGGTATTGGGACTGGTTCCTAGCCACAAGCACAGCCTCCTGGCTGAAGAAAGCCCAGCCCCTGTAAATCTTTCAGAGGAGGCAATGGTTTTTAAACTGTCAACAGTCAGTCCGCATTTTAGGCTGGTTGCTGTAGGGGTCCTGGGTTTACCAGGAATCAAGGATACCCTGGCTGGCCAGCGTGCCTGGCCCCTTCTGGCAAGGGAGTCCAGATTCGTGCAGCTTTTACCTTTTGGTGTGTATTAATTTGATGTGATTTCAAATCCATTCCCTCCTGGGTACCACCCCCTATAAAGGGTTAAATAAGTCCAAAATGGAGTCCTGTGTTCCTCACATCAACAAAACAAGACTTAATTACTGTTTCAACCTACTCCACGGAGGTGACCTTTTAAAAGTCAATCTGAAATTTACTAATCAGCTGTAGTGAGGGAATCTTCATGATTAAAAAAAAAATCTGTTCATCCCTTCACCTCTAAAAACAAACAAACAAACAAACAAACAAAGGATATCCTGGACTGAAACAATTCTTTCTTCCTCTGTTAACTTCCTTGCCCCATTGTTCTTCCCGTAAAAACCTTCCCTTTTGTATAACTCCTTGGAGCATATCTCTACTTGCTAAATAGGATGTTGCCTGATTCATGAATCACTAATAAGCCAAGTAGATCTTCACATTTATGCACTTGAATTTTTTTTTAACAAAAGGTATACCTTAACTAAATTTGGACTTTATCCCTTTTACCTCCCCTTGCCTGGAACAAGTGTGATTAATCTATCATTGTGATAATGGAGAGAAAATGGAACTAAGGGTTATTAGAAATGGAGCCAGGGGGACACTGAGGAAGTGGGACTATTCATCTTTTGTCTCAATTTCTCAGCTAAAAGTCAAGATATCTGATGCATGTTTAAATGGATGTAAATGGACTTGCCACTTAATACTAGCTCTAGCAAATCATCGCAAATAGATTAGTGTAACTGTAGCTATACCAGCACCCGTCAATTTAACCTATCGTTAAGGATATTTTACAAGATTTCATTGTTCCCTGTACTAGTTGCTGTAACACCCCTATCCTCCCTGTCTATAAACCACATGGGGGAGGATGGAAGTTTGCACAGGCCCTCAAGGCAATCAATATTAATATTCCTCAGCACCCTGTAGTATCCAGCCCTCACACTTTGCTCATAACCATTCCCCTAATAGCAATACCTCTGCTGTTATAGACCTTTGCAAGGCCTTCTTTAGTATCCTTAGTATATTTAGTATACTTGTTGATCCTGAAAGCCAGTTCTTGTCTGCCTTCACCTGGGAAGGACAACAGTATGCAAGGACTGTCACGCCGCAGGGCTATCCTGAAAGCCCCACTTCTCAAGTCTCATCATACTCAACCTGTATCCTCGAGCAGATCAAACTCTTACGAACTTCTTCGCTAGCACCTCCAAATGTTACTGTCACATGCTGTTAATCCTTAAATCCTGCTGTCCTGCTGCCTTTACCCTCTGATGAAACTCCTCATGACTTCTCATACCACTTGACAATGCAGACTTAGTCTGCTCTACCAGTGGTTCGTATCTTAAAGAGAAAACAAAAAACTATCAGGCTGGCTATGTGGTTGTCTCCTTAACAGTAAACATTGAAGCAGGACCAATCCCTGCAGCCCTCTCAGCTCAACAAGCTGAATTACTTGCCTTAACCAGAGCCTGCCTTTTGGCAGAAGGACGAACCATTAACATTTACACCAACAGTTGCCGTGTTGTTGGTATAGCACATGATTTTGGTATATTCTGGAAACAAAGAGGGTTTGAACCTCTATTGGACAATAGATTGAAAATA
Source organism: Potos flavus (assembly GCA_028534135.1). Taxonomy (NCBI): domain Eukaryota; kingdom Metazoa; phylum Chordata; class Mammalia; order Carnivora; family Procyonidae; genus Potos; species Potos flavus. The sequence continues at coordinate 30,572,694 of CM052893.1, forward strand.
GGCCTTAGGTTCTTGTATAGCATCTGATAGTTCCAAGACATAAGTCTTTAGCCATTTTCAAAACCCTGGCCATTCAGTGGCAAACATCAAGAAAAAAAAGGGAAGCATTTGGCCGATGCAGCTGCCAAATAGGCTGCTTTTAAAAATTATAAGCCACTTTTTGAATTTCCACTTGTACCTTCTGACTTTACCAAAAATCTTAAACACTTAGGCCCAAGAAATTGTCTCAGAAAAAGATAACAAAAACTTGGTCTGATCAAGGCTGCTGATTTGACTCTCAATGAAATCTTTGGTATGTGTCAAATGACACATAATCCTCTCTGATTATGTCCAGAAACAAATTTTTAATTATATTCATGAACTTACCCATTGGAATGCAGATAAGGTGGTCCTGCAGGGAAGACAATACTTTTGGAAACCATCTCCAAAAATATCCTCTCAAATTTATGAAAAATGTCAGATTTGCCTTAAACATAACCCTGGAAAATCCCTTCGTAGTTCAAAAGGAAAATCTCCCTCTGGGCCCTTTGAGATACGGCAATTGGATTTTATCCAGCTGCCATCATCTCTATATTATTTTCTCACTGGGTAGAAGCCTCTCCTTGCCACAGAGCTATGGCCTTAGCAGTAGAAAAATGTCATTAGAAAAGATTATTCCAAATTGGGGAATGCCCTCAGAACTTCATAGTGACTGAATGACCCATTTCACTGGGTGGATATTATAGGTCACTTGCCACATTTAGCCAATTATGCAACAATTTCCACTGTACCTATCATCCTCAATCAGCTGGCCTTGTAAAATGTACCAATGACATTATAAAAACCCAATTGACAAATTTATGGAAGTTTTCTACTTGCCATGACCAAGAGCTCTTCCCTTGATACTGTGGAATCTTTGACCCATTCCTTCTGGGAGACTAAACTCTCACCCTTTGGAATAATAACTGGAAGACCAATGAGAATAGGTCAAGGTACATATGAACTCAGCTTACTTAAAGGTAAGGTGATGACTTACTATAAGGAACTAATTCAGGCCCTTTAAGGAAATGAAAAATTGGTAGAACAGTCTTTTTGCAGAGAAATGAACACCATGGCCTTCAACCCAGAGACATGGTTTATTGGAAAAGACACCTCCATCAAGATTCTCCCCAGGAAGGTATGGAGGACCATGCCGGGTACTATTGACTAATCCTTGTACTGCTAAATTAAAAGGCATAGACTCAGGGGTTTATGTTTCCTAATTTAAAAAGTTTGCAACATCTAACTGAACTACCAAACCAAGCAGAGACCTTAAACTAACACTTGCTTGGCGGGGAGAAAAAGCAGTTGACATCTGTATAGACTGCTCTCCCAAGACTCAGGACCAGGCCAGTATTATGTTTGCAAGAGTCATCACACCAATATTCATGAGGCTTATGAGTTCATTAATATTTCTCTTCCCCCTCATTACTGCTTTCAGTTGGAAGAACAGTGCCCTGATTTAGATGTCTCGATCCTTTGCTACTTCTGAAAATTTTTCTGACTGTACACCTACAGGGTAGTTTACTGATAATGATGACCCCATAATGTTACTTACGTACAACTTCTCCATGGTGCCAAATATTTCCATCAGTTACTGCAAAGCAGCCCCCTCTAACACTTACTCTGTCAGATATTGCCTCAAGAAAAGCCTCCATGTTTTATGCTTATTTCCCCCTAAATTAGAGACCAGCTCAAATGCAAACTTGTACAGTCACTGTGGAAAACAGTATGGAGGGTCCTCAAAAAGTAAAAAAAAAACAGAATTACCCTATGATCCTGCAATCGTACTGCAGGGTGGTGCACTTCTCATAATAAGCACTGGGTGATGTATGGAATTGCTGACTTACTATATTGTACACCTGAAACAAATATAACTGCACATTAACTAATGAACTAAAATAAAAACTTAGAAAAAATTAGAGACCACCTATGTTAACAGAACTTTAATTAGCAAAAAATGTAAACCCACTCCCTCCTTTTCCTAGAATTACCTTTATACAAATTGTATATCTTTCACCTGTTCCAATAGAAATTTTTCCAACTGTCTGTTTCCATCAGGCCAAGCTCTTTGGATATCTCTATTTGAAAGTACTGACCCATTATGCACCAAGCCTTCTGGTACTATCCTTTGACAACTCAAGATTGCCCTTTTATGAGAAATATGTTTAACCAAACCACTGGACTCCCAAGGCCCTCTGATCCCTTGGCTAGATATTATCCTCCTTCTCCTTTCCCAAAATGAAAATTTAAACAACCAAACATCATCTGGCATTCTATGCACCCCTAAAGGATATATCTTTGCACACATGTTACCATACCTTAGGTATTTGATTGTTTAGGTAGCTGAATTACTGGCCAGTGCCTTTGGGGTCACCTTCTTCCCCACTCACCATTCTTAGAGCCCAATTAATCTCCCATCAAGTAAAGAAAAGGGCCTTGTTCATATCCTGAGAATCTTTGTGAAGCTATGTACATTCCAAAGGATGTGATCTCTCTGTGGGCTTTTCTGGTGATATCAGTAATTATCTCTTTCAAGGTTTATTTTCCTGGCCAGGAGTTGGTACCTTCCGATGTAACATGTTACAAAATTTAATTAGTACAGTTAGTCAAATTGCTAGCTTGATGTGCTGAGCTATTAAGGTTCAAGAAAAATATTTAGATTCCCTAGAATAGCATTAGATTATTTACTTGCAGTCCAAGTAGGGGTTTGTGCCATAGCTAAAACCTCATGCTGTACTTAAACACTTATCACCAAGTGAAACTGGAGCTCGCTAAACTACTTAAATTAGCTAAATCCTTAAAGAGAAATTCAAGCTTTATACTAGAATGGTTTGATTTTAAATTCTCTAATATTTTTAATTGGCTTCTCTCAGGACTTGGGACTCTTGCATTTTGAGTCTACAAATTGTATTACTAATTATTGTTTTAAGTTGTATTTATTGTTTTGCTACTCAGAACAAGAGTTGCTTAAAGACTTAAAAATATTCATCAAACTTACCCACTGACCACCAAAAAGTGAAACTTCAACTGACTTGGTCTAAGGTCTACTTCCTTAAACCTCCTTGTTTCTCAAATGTGGCCTTAAGACTCTTGCATAGGAAGCTTGTTAAACATGATGAATATTGACTAACCATGAGACTGTCCCCTCTTAGGTACTTGATGGACCTGGAGCAGGTCGCTGGCCACTTCAGCATTGCAGTGAGATTACAAAACCAAAGGTTGGTCATTGATGCTTTCTGTATGGAAATATCTCCGTCAAAAGGGGGTAATGATAATGGAGAGAATCAAATAAAGGATTGCTAAGAGGGTTATTTAAAATGGAGCTCGGAGGACAATGAGGAAGTGGGGTTTATGCCCATCTTTTGTCTCAAATACTCAGAATTCTGGAACGCACCTAAAAACCATCTGCATGTTGGAATGGACATAAATGGACTTTCCAATTAACACTAGCCCTAGCAACCAATCACATATAGATTAGTGTTACAGTAGCTATACCAGCACCAATCACATTTAATTAGAAATAACTTAAGTAAATTCCCTCTTTCCTCGTTAAAAATTCTAATTTGGTGTTATATGTAACTAATGAATCATTGAACACTACATAAAAAACTAATAATGATATGTTGGCTAATTGAACGTAAGGAAAAAAACCCTCTAATTTCCTTTATCTCTCCTCCAGAGCACACTTTTGATTTTGGTTGAATCTGTGTCTCTCTCCCAGATTGCAACCCCTAGGACTCCAACTAAATGCATGTATTTTATTTTGCAGCTTGCAGTTTTGTCTTTTGTTGGTCAACAGTTGATTTAGAGTATGTTATTTCTTTATTGGCTTATTAAAGGCATGATCCCGTGGATGCCTGGGTGGCTCCGTGGGTTAAAGCCTCTGCCTTCGGCTCAGGTCATGATCTCGGGGTCCTGGGATCGAGCCCCGCATCAGCTCTCTGCTCAGCAGGGAGCCTGCTTCCCCCT
>CM052893.1:30582654-30690389 GCA_028534135.1 Potos flavus
ATTGGTAAGGAAGAAGTAAAACTTCCACTTTTTGCAGAGGATACTATATTTAGAAAACCCAGAAGACTCCACCAAAAAACTACTAGAATAAATGAATTCCATAAAGTCACGGGATATAAAATCAATGTGCAGAAATATTTTGTATTTCTATACACTAATAATGAAGCAGCAGAAAGAGAAATCAAGAGAAAAAATCCCATTTACAATTGCACCAAAAATAATAAAATACGTAAGAATAAACCCAACCAAAGATGTGAAAGAACTGTACTCTAAACTATAAAACGGTGATGAAAAAAACTGAAGATGACACAAAGAAATGGAAAGACGTTCCATGCTCATGGCATAGAAGAACAAATATTGTTAAAATGTTTATACTACCCAAAGCAATCTAGATTTAATGCAACGTCTATCAAAATACCAACAGAACTAGGACAATCCTAAAATTTATATGGAACCACAAAAGACTCCAAATTGCCAAAGAAATTTTGAAAAAGAAATGCAAAGGTGGAGGTATCATAATTTCAGACTTCAAGTTATATTACAAAGCTGAAGTAATCAAAACAGAATGGTACTGGCACAAAAATAGACACATAGATCAATGGAACAGAATAGAAAACCCAGAAATAAATCTACAATTATATGTTAATTAATCTTTGACAATATGGGATGGATCAGAGTCACTGAAGAGAGCTTTACTAGACTAAAAATGACAAAAATTAGAATTCCAACGAACTGATTTGGACACAGAAACCCAGTGACTATTAGATTCATGGTCCAAAAGAAGACAAAACTTTACTCTCACAGGAAGAGAGATTGTGCAGTTTGGGCCCATTACCACTGATGCTAACACAGATTGACACCTTTGATCATTTGGAGGAAATAATGCTAATTCACAAAGATCTTTGAGTAGCAACAACCTGGAGATTAAGATGGTCTCTACCTAACGTATTATTCCTTGAAACATATCCATTGAGAACAGCAGGGGAAACTACTAATATGAACTTAGAACTATTAATTGTGATTCATGATAAGGGACACCCTCACGGATATATGCGGAAGCAACAGAACAAATTGAAAAGGTCAGTCTAAAAGCTGAACCCCCATAGGACAGAAAAGCATTATTTATAGTATTTTCAAATGCCAGAAACACAGGAGGACTGACTGATTTGATAAAAACAGCTGGAGAACTAAGTCAACATAAAGGCTAGATTTAACACTTAAGTATATAGACAAAACAGGCCTACACCAAATGTAAATAGACCTAATCAAAATAGGCCATTTAGAACTAAATATGCAAGATCCATTTGGCCACCTAAATCATTTAAACTAGTAGCACCCTTTATAACAAATTATAAAAATAGAAACCCAAATAGAAACCCCAGAAAATACATATGTGCAATGTCAGAGAAATGGAAACCACCACCTCCTAGAGTAAATAGACCTAAGAAAAATAAACTCACATATAGAACCACTGACCCATTTATTGTAAATACTCCTTTTTAAAGCTTAATCCCATTAATAGACAAGCCACTGGTAGCTAAAGGAGAGCAAACCTCACAGGGACTTGGCAGTCTCTGTCTCTTGGCACAAACTGGAGAAAATCACCCAATACACAGGCCATATCAATAGAAGCCACCTTTATAAGTAAAAATGCTACATATATCACTATGTTGCTAGATATAGGGTCCTAGGTAACAATTATACTAGGTTATCCTACTAATTTAGAAAACTTTAACAATAAAAAAGGAATTAGTTGAAGTATTAAGATGAAAATTAACCCTGGGACAATGGTATATAGATTCCTAACAGTTGGTGATCACTCATTAAGGATAAAAGCCTTATTGGCTCCAATTTAGAAAACATTCTTAGACTAGATGTAACAGGACATACAAAAATTAAGAGAAACATTCAGGAAGTCCTAAAGGAACAAATTACTGTCCTTACTATTTTACCATTAACAACCCAATCTGGCCTGTTAAAAAGCCAGATGGGTCATATAGACTTACAGTAGATAATAGGAATTTAAACAAATACTCTCTCAAAATTGAGGGAGCACTCCCAGATATAGGCATTATAATCAATATTACCACTAGATCAGCAACTTATTACATAGTGATAGACTTATCTGACATGTTCTTTGCTGTGACCGTTGATGAGGAGAGCCAACCCATGCCTGCCCTCATATGGGAAGGCAGACAATATCAGTTCACTAGGTTACCACAAGAATATCACAGCAGCCCAGTAATTGCCCACAACTTTCTAACACAAAACATCCAGGCCTTTCAAGAAAACAACACATACACAAACCAGCATTTCCTGTATCGATGATATACTATTGATGGTGATAACTGGGAAGAACAGACTAGAGTCACAATAGAGTTAATTGAATTCCTTACACTCAGAGAATGAACCATTGACCCAAGTAATGTCCAAGGACCCTATACCACAATAAAATTTCTAGGTCTTCTGAGGGCAAAAAATACCAGACCCAGTCACAGACAAGCTAGATTGCATTCCATTTGTACCACAAAACCAGCAGCTCTGAAACTGATCGGACTGTTTGGATATTAGAAACAGCACATACCACATATGATGATCATATTAAAACATATTTATGAAATAACTAGGAAGAGTAAGGGGTTTAGATGCACAGAGACTCAAGAGGCAGCCTTTACTTATTTCACAAATGCTGTTAGAACTTGTAATTCACTGGCATCAGCTAATGAGGACTCTAGAGATAAATCAGAATGCCTACACTCACAAGGGTTTGCAGCGTGGGCTCTGTGGTCTAAAACACCACAGGACCCAAAATATTACCCAACTGTATTTTGGACTAAGAGGTTCCCATAGCCCAAGAACAGAACGAACCAGTTAAAGACTCACCTGGCCACTCTATAAACCCTACAAAATACAGAGCCACTAACAAAATAAACTAATGATACTTAAAACTCCAACAGCCTATTACTGGAGTGGGGTAAGCAGACCAACAAAGAAACAGACAAACAAAGAAACTACTCCTGACCATAAAGTCCTAACATGGAAATGGTATATTTTCAAGCAGGACAAATGATATGAGAGTGGCCTTTCTGTGTGAACTGAGAAAATCTCCAATATGCCAATAGTGGATTTGCCAGAATTCCTGAGGGGTGAGCCTATCCAAGCTCCAGCAGTTGGGCCATGGGGGACTGCGGTGGTCCATGGCATTCAACAATGCCTGGTTTATAGATGGATCAGCCTCCATGACACCATCTGGAAAATGCTGGCAGGCAGCAGCCTTGAGGACTAATGATGGTCCAACCCCGTCAGAATCAGGCTCGAGAAAATCAGCACAATATGCTGAGTTAATAGCCATAAAATTGGCAATTGAACAACCTGATAAGGAAAATCAGAATGACATATATCTTTTCTCAGACTCATGGGCAATAGCTAATGGAATAGCTCTTTGGTCAGCAACATGGTGGGAAAATGACCGGAAAAGGAAATATGAACATATGGAGTAAGGACATAGGACAGAAAATGGCACTGGCTGATATCTCCATGTTCATCACACATGTCTCTGCACATCAGAAAGACAACTGAGTAATGAAACTTAATGACCAGATAGACTCACTAGGAAAACAAGCCAAAATTCCTAAAATTTAACAAAAACCACAATGATTCATGACTAATGAGGAAACCAATTCAAAACACAACCATACATAAACAAGAAGGACAATGCCAATTGATTGGATCATTGCATGGGCACATATCACCAAATAATCATGCTGAGACACAAAGCACTAGAACATGGTTAGGAAAGAAACACATAATAATCAACAAAACTAAAAGACGACCTATGGAACGGGAGAAGATATTTGCAAATGACATCTGATAGAGGGTTATTATCCAAAGTCTATAAAGAACTAATTAAACTCAACACCCCAAAAATAAACAATCCAGTTAAGAAATGGGCAGAAAACATTCTTTTTCCAAAGAAGACGTACAAATGGTTAACAGACACATGAAAAGATCCTGGACATCACTCATCATCAGGGAAATACAAATCAAAAGCACAATGAGATGCCACCTCACACCTGTCAGAATGGCTAGAATTAACATCACAGAAAACAACAAACAAACAAGATGTTGGTGAGGATATGGAGAAAGGAGAACCCTCTTATGCAGTTTGTGGGAACGTGAACTGGTACAGCCACTCTGGAAAACAGTTTGGAGGTTCCTCGAGATGTTAAAAATGACCCAGCAATTGCACTCCTCGATATTTACCCAAAGGCTACAAATACTGATTTAAAGGAGCACATGCACCCCAATGTTTATAGCAGCATTATCACCAATAACCAAATTATGGAAAGAGCCCACATGTCCATCAGCTGATGAATAGATAAAGAAGATGTGGTGTATATATACACTGGAATATTACTCAGCCATCAAAAAGAATGAAATCTTGCCATTTGCAATGACACGGATGGAGCTACAGTGTTTTATGCTAAGCAAAATAAGTCAGTCAAAGAAAGACAAATACCATTATGATTTCACTCATATGTGGAATTTAAGAAAAAAAACAGATGAACATATGGGAAGGGGGCAGAAAGAGAGAGAGAGGAGGGAAACAAGCTATAAGAGACTCTTAATGATAAAGAACAAACTGAGGGTTGATAGAAGGAGGTGGGCAGAGGATGGGCTAAATGGGTGATGGGTACTAAGGAGGGCACTTGTGATGAGCAGTGTTATATGTAAGTGATAAATCATTTAATTCTACACGTGACACCAATTTTACCATATATGTTAACTAACTAGAATTTAAATAAAAACTTGAAATAAAAGAAAAAGAAACACATATATACCTACCAAATACCTCCAATTTCAAATTAAGGAATGTGGGAATTGCTGAAAGTTTAAAGGTTGGAGGTCACTAATGAATACTCTATGTGAGGTCAAAGCTGACAGACACTTCCAAATTATACAAATGATCGTACAGAACCCTTGCCCATGTCAAGAGAATCAACTGTATGCATGCACCATTGTAGACTCATGGTCTGGAATAGGATTACTCTTACTTTTGCAGGAAAAATTATAAAAAATCCACCATCAGAGCATTAGAAATCTGGATTGCTTGCTGTGGTATCCCAACCATCAGATCAGGGCACCCACTTCAAAGAAAAATATTAGAATGGGCTAAGGAACAAAGCATAATGTAGAACTTCCACTTAAACCTACAAACCAACCACATCTGGGTCAAATGAAAAGTGTAATGGCTTACTAATAGTCCTGATATGAAAACTTAGACTAAAACAGCCTGAGCAGTTGCAAGATCTCTAAAATATAAGTATAGAAGGAATTGGACAACTCCTATCGAATTAATATTGCAAGCACCCACACAGATAAGAGTACTAACAATACCCCAGAGTCTAAAATAGAAGGAAAAGTATTAATTAAAATAAAAAATGATCTATATACAGTACTGGGGAAGTTATCACACCTACCACTAACAAAACCTATTGGGTGACCAAAGAAGAAAACATATTAGATCACATTAAAGAAAATAATATGATGCCTCTATAAAAATGGCAGGCTGAAAAACACCATCTTTTATTGTATTAACACTAGATGTCTAACATTTAGCCTAGGATGATGCAGGGTGACTATGCTTAGGGAGATGTTGGCAAAAATGGTCATAGTAATGATAGATATCCTTGAATGGCAAGAAAAACAAGAAACAATTAAAAATGTCTAGGGTACTATCCTTATTTTGCAGGCAGGAATCCATTATGCATCTTTAACCCTATTAAGATTAATAAGCGGGTCAGTGCAACATGCTGCCCGCTGGCCATACTCTGTTGCCTATTGCTCACTATTGGACACCATACTCATTGCAGCTATGGACAGATACTCTTCTGACAGCTCCAGCAATAGCAGTTGTGCCAGTGTTCTGAATTGGAATGCCACCTTCAGCTCAGGACAACACCACTGGCTGTGACATCCAGTACTTTCTCCAGGGATCACTATCCTGGTCACCTTATTGCGATGGAGGTCTCATCAACATCACCAGCATCACCAAACCCAACGTCTTCACCCCACCCTTTGCTGTCAGCACCATCTACTCACTAGGAAAGCTTCAATCAATAGAGACCCTAAATACTTAGGGAACCCAATGAAGCAGTGGAAACCTCCACTTTAATCTCCTTAAGAAGCAACAAGGATTCTGAACAACAACTCCTATGAGACACTGACTTCAGGGATGAAGATTGGTTTGAACCAATCTGGTTCTTGGTATTATAACCTAGCATATATACCAGTGCATCCAGGTACTGAATTTTGTTTTTTTTCCCTTATCTTACTGAATTGAGTACAGCTTTGGACACATGACAAACTTTGTGCCAATAATCCTGATTTAATTCCTGACTTGTGTGCTAGTATTTTATTGTAAAAGAACAGCTGCTGAATATGCAGAATGGGCAATTATATCTTTAAATATAAACAGGCCAAAAATTGATCATTTACTATACTCCAAATTTATATTTTTTAATCCATGTTCACCTACTAGAAAATGAGCAATAGATCTATGGCCATTATGCCCAGACTTTAAAAGAACAGGGACATCAAGTATGATGTATAGAGAACACCTAGGAAACCAGCATATAACACGTATCATTATCCTTAGTGGTATACATTAGGCTTCTAGCTCATATCACAAATTTCACATATCACTAAATATAGGAATATTAATATTAATATTAAAATATTAATAAATCCCTGCCAGTCATATTGCAACTTATAATTATAGCCTATACATTAAAATTTAACACGTAGAACTTTCTAAGTAAGTACAAATCCCCAGATTATGCTTGGGTTATCCATCTCATTTATACCCAATTTACAACATATGCCAAAAACAGATTTGCTCAAAGGAAGGAAAATCTTAAAGTTCCTTGTTGGACTGGTAGGAGGTTTAACTGGAGGAACAATGGCAGCCACTTTTTCTCAATTTCAAATCAAATCACATTAAGTTTTAAAATTTTGAAATAAAAAAGCTCAATTTAACACACATGCAATGACAATTTTATCATCATTGGGTACACAGATGGATACATTAGCAATATATTACAAAACAAATTCCACCTGATGGTAAAAATTCAAATAAAGCAGCTGAAAAAAATGCTGAAAAATAACAAATACTAAAAAAAAAAAAAATATTTCTCCAACTGTAGATTATCAATATACAGTTGGTTGATATATGGAGTATTCTTAGTATAGCTATAATCTTGGGTCAATACTGGTCACCTGAGACAACAGACAGCCCAAGCAGAAGTAGGTACAACATATCCTAATGGCTGTAATTCCTTGGGCAGCTATATGAAATTAGAATATTGGCACTTAAGGAAGGAAACATAATCTTGGGTTACCACCTTTTTGTAAAAGGAGAAACAATCAGAACTCTCATGAGAGCTTACTCCTACTATGGAAGGATTTACCATACCCTCTTACTTTTCAAACTATGGTCAATCACCATTGAGGATTTTTTTTTAAAGATTTTTTTTAAATGCACCATTGTAGACTCATGTAGACTCTTATTTGACAGAGAGACACACAGCGAGAGAGGGAACACAACCAGGGGAATGGGAGAGGGAGAAGCAGGCTTCCCACCGAGCAGGGAGCCTGATGCGGGGCTCGATCCCAGGACCCTGGGTTCATGACCTGAGCCAAAGGCAGATGCTTAACAGCTGAGCCACCCAGGCACCCCACCATTGATGAATTATGACTAAGATTTATTTAAATAGAAAACACATTATATCTACACAGATCAATGGACTATATCTTAAATTTTATCTATAATTCATAAACTATTATATAGATTCATTATATAAATAAAACAATTTCATAAAATGCAAAATAGGAAATACATGTCAGTTTATTAAACTTTTAGTTACTTATATGGTTTTATATATGTAGGTTTTTTTTAAAAAAAGATTTTATTTATTTGACACAGAAAGAGAGAGGTAGAGCAATAGGCAGAGGGGAAGGGAGCAGACTCTCCGCTGAGTGGGAGCCTGACACAGAGCTTGATCCCAGGACCCCGGAATCATGACCCAAACGGAAGACAGACGTTTAACTGACTGAGCCACCCAGGCGCCCCATTATATATGTAGGTATATGCTCAGCCATAGTATACACGTATTTCTTGCTGGGGAATGACCCACGTGTTTGAAAGCCATTGCTCTTATATCACAGTAAACTGAGCGACAAAAGGGGCTGTGCAGCCAGCTGAAAAGACCAGTACAAGAATGACATTTTCTGTCCTGTATATACACAGTGATAACTCCTCAAGGCCAAATTGGAGTTGTTTTTTTTTTAACAGACTCACACTTTGTTGCTTGTCTTTTCAGACTTGCAGCCAGGCAACAATAGATAGATATAATATTTGTTTGCTTGCTTGTTTTTACTTGTTTTTTTAATCTAAATTCCAGTTAAACATACAGTGTAACGTTAGTTTTAGGTGTACAATATAGTGATTCAACATTTCCATACAACACCTGGTGCTCATCACAAGTGCCCACCTTAAATCCCCATCACCTATTTAACAAACACATATTTTAATGAAAAAAAAAAAGATGTTACTAGAAGGACAGTTTATACATAATATAGTGTCAATGAGTTTAGCACAGGGCTATTCCCATATACTTTTACACATAAGTTTACATCTTATTAAAAGAGGTTACTTAAAAGATGGTATAAACTGTATAATCAGTCTTTCGAGTAACAACTTCTTTCATTAAGATGTAAGTATTTGCAAACATAAGTGTAGAAAATGGGAATAACCCTGTGCTTATTAACTCATTGAAACAATATTTAAAAGAATTTTCCCTGTTTCTTGTAACAACTTGCAATGCTGGGAATTCTCTTGGCTTTCAGGTACCTATGGCTCTGCCATCAGTTTAAAAGTTGTCCCATTTTTTAAATCTTTATTCTGCCTACTCAACCTACAGCAACCCTCTTCAACAATAATTTGGGGTTCCTGTTGGCCCCGCCTGTTCTATCATTGTTAGTCTTAACTGAGCAATGTTAGGATGAGCCTAGAGACATGAGAGAATCTCACACTGTAAGTTCCAAAAGCATTCAGTTTATTATAATTATATAAAATGTGTTTATATTCTTTTAAGGTAATGCATAAGCAATTATGTTATCTTCTAAGGGTAAATCTGTCTTTATTCTGTAACAACCCTGTATCATTTCTTTTCTAGATACGCTTTATACATTTTTGAAATTGAAAAAATGACATTTGAACTGATGAAATTGTTAGCAATTTTTTTTCATAAAACTACTAGAAACAGTAAGAGAGAAAATAACTATACATGAATAACAGGTTAAAAAATAGAATATTTTTTGATCATTTTTTGATAAGGAAAGGTATGATGAACTGTGTTTTGTGAGGAAAAGTAATTTTGTTCTAAAGCGAAATTATTGTTCCTGAATTTTTAAAAAAGGAAAAAGCCTAAACAGATCTTGAAAGTTATAGAAGGTTTATGGAAAAGGGAGTATTAAGAAAGGAATTTTATAAGTAGTCAATATTAGATATATTTAAGTTTTTTAAAAAGGTAGTTTTAACATCAGAAGCACTGGTGCATCATTACAATTTGGTTTTCTGTTAAAAGAATAAAGTTTTAGATTGGTCCACTCTCAGTAAGAAATTGTAAACAACGATTTTTCTTTGCCTTTAATGTAATCTGCCTAGAAAACAACATTTCTGTGGTTGGTCTTCATCAACTTCTTGATTACTCAAACAAAGGTCTTCTGTATATCAAAAGAGGTAAGTTTTGCTTATAAGTATGTGACAATTGTATTTGCCTTTGAAATCTTTTATTGTCACTTTGATCAAATAGATAAATATCACTTTATAATGGTCTATGATTCTATTCAGTCAGGTGTTCAAGACATTTTTATATATTTGAGATTTTTTTTTTTTTGAGAGAGCGTGAGTATGAGCAGGGGGAGGAGCAGAGGGAGAGAGAGAGAGAATCTCAAGCAGACTGTGCTGAACACAGAACCTGACATGGGGCTTGATCTCATGTCCCTGAGATTATGATCCAAGCCAAAATTAAGACTCAGATGCCCAACCGACTGAGCCATCCAGGCACCAAAAAAAAACATTTGACATTTTTGACAAACTTTCCCAAATCAAATTCTAAGTCAAGTTATTTTGACCTAAAAGTAACTGAGAATTTCCAGAGACCCTCTGGAAAATCTCAGATTTGTTCCCTCTCCTTGTAAAAAGGAAGCTATGATGCTAAATTAGGCTTATTTGGTATGTTAAGTTATATAAGAAGCATTGTCAAATAATTGATGCTAAAATTTCTTTGATTTGTATAGATATTGTTAAAATAAGTGTTCTAGAAATGGTATGAATCTCTTAGAAATCTGATATGTCCTGGTATGTTATTATCTTGAAGTGTTATTACTATGAAATAACCCAATTTCCTTGTCAATTACATCATAATGAACTCTCCTCAGATCTTTAATCATTCCTATTTTTATGTTTTTGTCATTTATGGATAGTTACTGTTTAAGTACTTCATCTTCAAAGAGATTCATGACAAAGACTTGACAAGCACTGTAGAACACAGGTTTTGATAAATTTAAGATCATAACACTGAACTTGGTAGAATTTCTAAAACTCTAATGGAAAATTGATTGCTTTAATATGTTTTTTCAGATTCAATGGACTATTTTTCTCTTCTTTAAATGATCTATAACTTAACAGCAATTTGGTAAAGTATAATCTTTACGACAAAGGTTAAAGCATTTATCCTTTTCTATCTGACCCCTCCAGAAATCTGAAACTCTTATTAAATATTCCAAATTCAGTAAGAATCTGTTCTCTTTGTAACAGGACACTCAATATACCTGACCCCTGCTTCTTTGATTCATAGTTTATAAAAGGAGCTATACTTCAATATTGTAAAGTACTAATGGTCTCTATTAAAAATAACCACACTTTGTATAGCAATCTTTTCACATCGTACACCCAAGGGATGAAGACCTTAAACATCATACCTTACAACATGGGAAATTCATCTATTGAAAAGGGCATCTCCAGAAAGACTCTCTTCAACCCCATGAGAAAAACCCAAATTAAGTACTGTTAACGGATCCTTGTGCTGCCAGACTCCAAGGAATAGATTTTTAGATTCACACATTATAGGTAAAGAAAGCACCAAACCCTGACTGCTCCTGCACCCCAACTTGATGTAAAGATTTCCAGGAATTGAAACTTTCCCAAGATGACTGGACGAGGCCTGTACACGTTTTTGTCATTGCTGCTTCTTACCTTGGTTTTTTTTTTTTTTTCCTCTTTCACTTAGAGAAACCAAACTCTTATCTGCATTCCTCGGTCTATGGCAAAAGGGGGAAACCTCTCACTGTTGGTCTGACACCAGAAACTCTAATCTGTTCACAATATTGGAGACTTTTGGTCTTATCTGGACCTAACTTCTCTTTAGTCCTAAATGCTACTGTCAATTATGCCTGCCAGTCATGGATATTACCTTTTGAGTTGTTATGACCAGTGTTCCTATACCTTGCTTCAGCCTTTCCCTGGTCATAACCTAGTGGCTCAATTAAACATCTCCACCTTTGTCAATTGTACAACCTTCGCTCCTGCATATTCTTTTCCTTACAGCCTGTTTCTTGGCACCAAATAGATTTATACCTCTTTGTAAGGATTTTAGAAAAGACTCCTTTAAGAAGGGATAGCCTTTCATATAATGTCATTCCACCTCCTTGATTCATGGATTGAATGGGTCGATCAAAATACCAGCTACTAAATCTGTCAATAATTATACCTTAGCTAGAGTCCTCTACACTCTACCTAGTCATTTTTCTTTGAGATGGACAGTATTTCCCATGGACAAATGACTGTTTAGATAGCTGATGAATCAGAAGCCAGTGCTTATTGGGACATTTAACTATTCCTGTTGAAATCCATAACAGATCAAGGGCACCTGGGTGGCTCAGTCAGGTAAGCATCCAACTCCTGATTTCAGCTCAGGTCTTGATCTCAGGGTGAGGTGTTCAAGTCCTGCATTGGGCTCCACATGGGGTGTGGAATCTACTTAAAAAAATCCATAACAAGTCATAAGCCTCCCACTGGTCCACCCCATTAAGCCTCCATGGCTGCCTTAAATGGGAACTTCCAGGAGGCATACATGATTCTGGGTTCGCCTCCATAGGGAGAGATTTCTCTCATGAAGTACATGCCAACAAACTTGTGATGAAAAATCTCTCCCTAATGTTGGGAGAACTAGCTGACTCCACAACAACCTGTACAATGATCAATTAATTCATTGGATAATTGCATAGCTCTTGTTTATCTACTCACTGAACAAAAAGGCATTTGCACAGTAGTGAATACCACCTGTTGCACATGGATAAATTTCTCTGGGGAATGTGCACATTTGTGTAGGTTAGCACTTGGAATTAAGTAGATGCCATGGACCCTCAAGACCCTGGTCCCATGACCCAGCCTCTCCTGACGTTTGCCCTGTTCCAGGTCTCTGCCTAACGTGGCCTGTGTGGCCCATACATGTGCGGTGTATACCCCACTTGCTGGCCTTGGGGACCTGGGGTCCTCCAAGCCTGTGGAACTCAAGCCTGTCCACAACCACCTGCACAGATGTGAGGCTAGAAGCATCTTCAAAGAGGGAAGGCGGGCAGTGGCAATCAGACTGATTGTCCTGATTTGTAGCTTGAGTGTCTCTAGTTATCTTTTTGAGTGGCCCATAGAGCAACACGTATGAAGACTTTCTGTATATGAGCTATTATGATTATTTCCCCGAAGCTCACATAATGTTGTTCATGTTCAGTTTGTAGGGCTTCAGGAAAAAGGGCGTTTTACTTCTTAGTAATTCTAAGTCAAACAAGTGGGAGAAAATTGGAAATATTATTTTGGAGAGTTGTAGCCAGACTTTGGAAGGAAGTAGGAGGATTTGGGATTTATTCTAGTTTATAGGTAGGAAACAAAACCTCAAAAACAATGAACAGATCTAGAATCTAATATCCACAAAGGTATGTTACTGAAAGAACCTTTTTTTTCTCTTAAGTTACCCTCATTTTCAAATTTAGCCAAGTTAGGACATTTGTTTAAATGTAAGTTTTGCTTTTATAAACTTGGCCTGATTATTGACATAAGTGTAGTAAGAATAGTGATTAATCGTATAGGTTCTTTTAAATCTGCTTTGCTGGAACTTTTTATAAAGAATTCTCAGATTGAAATTTTTAACAGCCTCTCAAGGCTAAGAAGCCAACCCAAATACTCGCCCTCGGATTTTGCCTGCAATACCTATAGGTTTAGGTTCTCTTCTCAAGGTCCTCAAAAATATCCTGAGGTTTTGGCACCTGCCAGGAAGTGACTTTTTTTTTTTTTTTTTTTTTTTAACCTTACCTGGTAAGGCTTTTGGGAACCCTGTAATGAGGCTGATTTTCCAGGAGGCTTTACTGGCTCTATAAAGTCAATCTTAGTTCCTTAAAGATGTTTGGTTATATCTAAGTCTATGCACTTTTCTCTCTAATATGACATTATAGTCAAAGCCTTGGTCATATTACCTATATTTCCAATTGTGTCCTGTTACAAGGAGAACATCCTTATTGAACTTATGCAAATAAATCTATTGCCAAGAAGATAAAAGAATGCTCACTAAGTTTCTGAATTCTGGAGGGATCAGGTAGGGAGAAAAAGATAAATATTTCAATTCTGCTTAAAAGGTGTAATTCAACAATTGCCATAAATCAGTTAGCTGAAGAGAAAAGGTTTCCTTAAATATGGAAAACATTAAAAAATCAACAATATTTCTAACAGTCATAATATAATAATCATCTTCCTCAATATTCAGTCCCATGTAATTCTTGGTTTGCTTAAATCTGGTTTTTCCATTAATCCTGGAAATTGCTTACCCAGTTCAGTTTTTGATCTTAAAGTTATAAGAAACCTGTGTTCTAGAGTCATTTTCATGAATGTTCTTGAGGAAGAATTTTTGCAGGAACACTTTTATAAAAACATCTGAGGGAAAGTATAATTATCTGTAAATGATAAAAGACTTAAAAATGACAATGGTTAAGGATCTGATTAGAGTTCATTACAACACAATTAAGAAGGAAATTTGGTTATAACTAACTGTGACACACACTTTAGAATTGCAGCTGATAACAGGACATAACAGATTTTTAGGAATTTCATAGTTTCTAAAAACACTTACTTTAACAACATATCTACACAAATATAATCAAAGAGGGTATGACTTATTTGACAATGCTTCTCGTGTTATTTAGCACACCAAATACACCTAAATAGTTTAATGTCTCTATTATATTAGAAGAACAAATCCTTCCAAATGTTCCAGGGGTCCTCTAGACAGTTTGTGGTCAAAAGACTTCATGTTAGAGTTTGATATTGGGAAGTTTGTCAAAGAATATAAAAAGGTTTGAACATTTGATTAAATAGGATCACAAATCATTATGAAACAATAATTCTGTTTAAACAAAATGACAATAAAAAATTTCAAAGGCAAATGCAGAAGGTGACATAGTTGTGAGCAAAACTCTTAATATTAGGAAGATTCAGTTTCATTAATCAAAAATCTGATGATAACGATATCATAAAACACAGATTTTGATAAAACATAAAACCCTCTTTTCTAAGCAGAAAAGCCGAGGCCTTTTATAATCTCTTATCAAGAACAAACCAACAGTTCAAGAAAACTTTGTCTTTTTACCAAAGTGAAACCTAATTTTAATTTTGTACCAGTGTATTTTTTTTTTTTTAAGGATTTAATTTATTTATTTGACAGAGAGAGAGATCACAAGTAGGCAGAGAGGCAGGCAGAGAGAGTGGAGGAAGCAGGCTCCCCGCTGAGCAGAGAGCCTGATGCGGAGCTCAATCCCAGGACTCCGAGATCATGACCTGAGCCGAAGGCAGAGGCTTTAACCCACTGAGCCCCCCAGGTGCCCCCCAGTGTATTTTTGATACAAGAGTTCATTTACTTATTTACTTTATTTGAATCTTAGGTGGTCCTGACTTCACATACAATTCCTTCTCAAAGATTCCTTTTCCATAAACCTTTATACTTTTTTCCTTTACATTCAGATTTTGTCGTATATTTTTCTTCCTTTCCAGCCTCTCTTTAGGACACAATTACTCTTTTCCCTCAAAAAAAAAAAAAAAAAAAAAAGGCATTTCTGTTCCTCATGCCTTCTTTTACTGAAGGCATACATTCTACTTTGCTTGCATATGAAAATGTTTTTATTTGTAGTCACTTTAACCACATATATTAATTAGAATTCTTAACCCATAGAAACCTAAATTTCTAGTGAAATAGAAGTAGTAAGCAATTGCAAACTGTTGTTACACCAGCATTTTTGTTTAGTTTGTGAACACATTTTATAATATCTAGAAACACCCTTCTTCATAGTGCAATCTTTCAACAAAGCATGAAACATGTTTACTAACAGACCAGAACTTTATCTTTAGTTTCTTTCAAATAGGGAAGCCAAAAGTAAATAAACCTATGTTCAGCAATTAATATTTCATTATTTTGTCCTATTTGGAAATGATTTAAAGGTTTCAGGTTACCAAAAACATTTTGGGAGTTTTTAAGTATGCATGCTATAAAATATAATTATTGCTAAAAAGTTTATGTACTAACTCTTAGTCCTCTTACATATATGTAAATCATTTGCTCCCAACAGTTATGTTTAGATTACCAACGAACAATTCATGAGATATCAGTCAGTTCTCATTCTAAGTTATTTTTGCTGACAAATTTTGTAATAGGGATAACATGAAGTTATTTGATTAGTGAACTCATGTAGGATAAACTTATTATATTGAATGCTGTTAATGCTAAAGATGTGTTTATTTTAATTAAACCAATAACCTTAAATTAGCTCTAATACTGTGAAAATAAAGGGAAACCTCACTAAAATGGAATTGGGAGGTTCAGCAGGAGATACTCTCATGACCTACCACTTCTTATAAATTGCAAATCCAACAGGAAGAGAGGGACCTTGCGCATGAGTACCACTTTCCTACTCCAGCAGGAGGAAGAAAGGCTTTCCTCCTCCCCTACCAACAGCCCAGCCAATGAGATACAGTCACAACTTAGCCAATGAGAAGCCACTACACTTCAAACTCCCAGTTTAGTCCAGTAGACTTTTTGTTTAAAATGGCCTTCCCAACTTCCCCTTTCCTCTATAAAAGAGCATATCCTGCCTTTGTTCTCCAGACCTGCCTATGGTTTTGCCTGAGCTTGCTTGTCCTGGATTGCAATTCTCTATTCTTTTTTTTTTTTTTAAGATTTTTTTTATTTACGTGACAGAGACACTGTGAAAGAGGGAACACAGCAGATGGAGTGGGAAGTGAAGTGAAGTGAAGTAGGCTTCCCGCTGAGCCGGGAGCCCTATGCAGGGCTCATCCCATCATGACCTGAGTCAATGGCAGACGCTTAACAACTGAGCCACCCAGGCACCCCCTCTGCTGTTCCTAACTAACGTATATTTGGCTGGCAAAATGGCTAGCAGCTTAATTTTAACATTACTTGGTGATCAGAAGTGGGATCTAGAGAAGACCCCCCCAAGAACTCCAAGGCTAGGGAGCAAACAGGTGCTGGTACACACACAGCTGATTGGGCTCACCACTTTCTCCCTGATCTTAGAGTTTAAGGGTAAGTTTTCTCCTAGATTTTGAGCTCTCTACCTTGTGTTCAATCTCTCCAGGCTTTATTTGGGATAGGTTTTAAGCCCTGCCTCCCCCCCTTTTAAAAACATCTCTGAGAGCAGTCTTTTGGCCTTTGGTCCAACTCTTTTTCGGAATTGGACTGTCCTAATGGAATGTGCTGACCTTTGGTCTGACTTCTGTTTGCAACCAAGCTGTTCTTACTGGAACTGTGCTGGCCTTTGTTCTGATTCTTTCTGGAACCAGGCTGTTCCTGGCAAAACAATGCTCGTTAGAAATTTTCTTTTTGCTCTAGAGAAAAACAAAACAAAACCTCTAAGAAATGGGATCCTAGTCAGTCATCAAAATGCTTTGAAGGTGCCCATCCCAACTTGTGGGACTTTGGTCAGTTTTGTTTAAAAACTATCATCCCTCCGCATGGACATTTATAACTCAGTGGACTGACTTAACCAAAAGTAATTTAGAACTTCAGTAGGCATTATGGGGAACTTTCAGTCTCCCCAAACTTAATTTTCTCAAAACGGAGTTGGACAGCCATGACCTAAAATTGACAAAACCGAATGAGTTTCCCATTTTAATTGGTATTTTGAAACTTCCAAACCTCACTAGGAATCTAAAATCACTTCTGCAAAATACAATCTATTAATGAAGGCAGAAATTTAAGAAGAAAAAAAAAAAGGCAAAAAGGCTTCCGAGGCTTTTTTCCCCTCCCTCATCTTCTTGACATAACAGCTGTCTTATGCTCAGGCCCCATCTCTGGCATCACCTTCCTCTATTCTCTCTGCACCTTTCCCATCTCCTCTATACCCTCTGATCCCTCATTCTAATCTTTTTGCTGAATTTCTGCTTTCCTTTGAAACTTCCTCCACCCCTTCCTCTCTTGAACCTATTAAAACCGGCCCCTTTAAAGTTAAGTCCTCTGAGGATCTAAAGAAATCCCAAGTTTCTTATGTTCCTGGACTAAGGCTGGATTGTGAGCCATAAAGAGATTCCTACAATGACTGAGGACTCTCATAAGTTTGCTGAAGAATTTAACATAGTTTTTCAAAGTTGCCAACCTCATTTCTCCGATTTATATCAATTAGTCCACATGCTTGTTGATGAGAATCAGTCCAAATGTTAGATGAAACTTGCCTGGTGGGAACATCTTGAAAGGGATGTAGAGAAACAGAGCCCTAACTTTTGGGAATATGCTAGAACACTTGCTGGAGATCTCCACCGAGGAATTATAGTAGCTTTTTATTTTTATTTTTTTAAAGATTTTACTTAGCACAAGCAGGGGGAGCACAAGGCAGAAGGAGTAGGGGAAGCAGGCTCCCCACTGAGCAGGGAGCCCAGAGGCTGGGCTCCATCCCGGGACCCCAGGATCATGCCCTGAATGCAGACGCTTAACCGACTGAGCCACCCAGACACCCCTATAGTAGTTTTTTTTAGAAAGCCTGTTGATGGGAAGAAAGTTCAGGCTTGAACACAAAAGCCTGATGAATCTGTTCATGATTATTACACTTGATTCCAAACTATCTTTAAAAAAAAACTCTGGTCTTAGATGTTGAATCCCCTTGGGTAGCATTTAACACTTTGTTTATTAATGGGTGGATGTGAGATCTTTCTCTTTTAGTTAAAAAGACCATGATGGAATGGGAAATTATATCCACTCCAGATTTAGTTAATTTGGCAAACCAGCTCACTTGCACCCTAGATGAATTATTTAAAGGAAAGACTACTAACATTTTCAGTGTTCAACTCCAGGGAATTAAGACCTCCAAACAAAACTGGAAACTTAGTTTCTGCTATTATTGCAAAGAACAGGGACATTGGAAAAAAGATTGTTACAAATTTAAATGCTTCAGGTGCCTTCGATCCTCTGGCCAACCTTTTTAATGTCCTCCTAATTTCTACTGATGGGGCTCCAAGGAGCTAAGGAGCTCTTCCCAATCTTCTCTCTCAATCAGATCAGAGAAACCATTCTTCAGATTGGGAAAGAATCTCTCCCTGCTCCTACTAACCCCAGAGCTTCATTCTTGGTGCTTAACCCCATTGCTATAAACAGCCCCTGCCTTGGAATACTAAACCAATTCAAATAGTGGGGGGCTCTAATAAACCCCAACAAGTTCCTGTCTCTGAACCTATTCCCTTTTGTCTAGGCCCTTTGAGAGATACACATTCCTTTCTCTTTAGTTCCTCCACCTGTATTTATTTCGAGATTTCTTAGAAAAATACCATGCTGGCATTTCTTTCTCCCAAAAGGGGAAAATAATTCTAGAATTTGACAGTAGTAACTAAAATAGTCAAGCAAGGAAAGTAAACGATGCTTTGGCATCTTTTCTATACTCGGTCTCTAATGGTGCTGTAGCTGAGTCTGAGGACATTGATCATTTGTTCCTATTAGATCAACCACCGTCCTCTTTATGGGTAAAATCTTCAATGATATTCACAGAGTCCCCAGTGTACCTCCCAACAAGATTCAAATAGATCGCTCAAAACCTCTCCTTAGTAGTAATTCCCTATAAATGGAGAACCCCTTGAAGGTATCAAACCCATTACAGGAGATTACAAGGCTCAGGGTCTCATTCTCTGCTACACTAGTTCCTGCAACACTCTTTTTTTTACCTGTGGAAAAACCCAATGGCTGAGGATGGAGATTTGCACCTTTTGACTCCCTGTGACAATTTACAGGAAACTCCTCTAACCAACCCTACTACCAATGCATTTTCATTGTTTACTGATGGTTACTAATTAAAGGATAAAAATGGTAAATAATATGCCAGGCATGCTGTTACAACTCCTTTTGAAGTGACTGAGGCAGCACCTTTATCTTTGGCTCATTCAACCCAACAGGCTGAGTTATATGCCTTTACCTGAGTGTGTACTTTGGCCAAGGGTAAAACTAAAAACATTTATACGATGCCTTTGGGGTCACTCATAATTTTGGAATGTTATGGAAACAATGAGGTCTCCTTACCCTCAATGGGAATACATTTAAAAATGGTCCCTATGTCCAAAATATATTAGGTACCATACTTTTGCCAGGGGCTCTAGCTCTTATTAAGCTTCTCAGACATTCCAGACTTGACTCCCAGCATGTCAAAGGAAACTACTTTGCTGCTATTTCCAAATATGCAGCTGTCACGGAGATCAATAGTTAAACGACTGTCATGTTTCAAAGGGATAGTCTCTCAGATGACGATTGAGAAAAACTGATTAGAGATGGCCAAAAATTGGCTCCAGAAAAGAAGAAACAATATAAGAAATGTAGTAATTGTTGGTTTGATAAAAAGAACTCTAGTTTGAACCAAATAACTGTTTGAACCAAATAACTATCCAGCCCTACCAGAAATTCTAAAATTCCCACTACTTACGACTGTATATGCATTAAACTACTGTTCTACTGATAAAATGGTAGTGTTCATGAATCAGTATTGGTGGGGAAATGTTAACCATACCACAAAAAGTGCCTACCTTGGTTGTTCCTTTGTCCAAATTACAATACTGTGAAACCTATCCATCCTGGCCCTGGGCATGTTAAATTGCCAAATGAACAATTTGAGGCTTGGCAAATGGATTTCATATAGCTCCCTCCATCTCAGGGATAAACTGTTTTAGTAATGGTTTGTATGTTTTCTCACTGGACTGAAGCTTTCTAATGCCTCTTCTGTGGCTAAAATTATGTTAGAAAAGATTATCCCTACCTGGGATACCTCTCTCAAACTTCATAGTGATTAAGAAACCCATTGTACCGGTCAGGTGCTTTGACACGTCTATGCTGTTTGGCTGATTTTACAACACTTTCATTGCGAACACCATCCTCAATCCTCGGAGTTAGTTGAATGCACTGACAACACTATTGAGACTAAACTGGACAAAAAAAAGACTTTAAAACAAAGACTATAACAAGAGACAAAGAAGGACACTATATAATCATGAAAGGAACAATCCAACAAGAAACATAACAAATGTAAATATGCACCCAACATGGAAGTACCCCAGTACATAAAGCAACTACTAACAAACATGGAAGCAATTGATAGTAATACAATAATAGTAGGGGACTTTAACACCCCACTTACATCAATAGATAGATCATCCAGACTGAAAGTCAACAAGGAAACAGTGACTTTAAGTGACATATTGGACCAGATACATGTAAAGATATATTCAGAACATTCCACACTAGAAGAGCAGCATACACATTCTTTTCAAGTGCACATGGAACATTCTCCAGAATAGATCACATATGAGGCCATAAAATAAGTCTTGACAAAAAAAAAAGACAAATTCAAAAATATCAGATTGCTACCATGCATCTTTACTGACCACAATGCTATGAAATTAGAAATCAATCACAAGAAAAAATCTGGGAAGAATACAATTATATGTAGATTAAATAACATGATACTAAACAATGAATGGGCCAACCAAGAAATCAAGGAGGAAGTAAATGGAGACAAATGAAAACACAGTCATCCAAAATCTTTGAGCAAAATGCAGTTCTAAGAGGGAAATTTATAGCGATACAGGCATACCTCAAGAAGCAAGAAAAATCTCAACCTAACCTTACACCTAAAGGAGCTAGAAAAAACAAACAACCTAAAACCAGCAGAAATAAGGAAAAAATAAAGATCAGAGCAGAAGTAAACAAAATAGAAACTAAAAAAACAGTAAAATAGATTAATGAAACCAGGAGTTGGTTGAAAGCATCAGCAAAATGGATAAACCTCTAGCCAGACTCCTAAAAAAAGGACTTGAATAAACAAAATCACCAATGAAAGGAGAAATACCAACCAACATCACAGAAACATAAACAATTGTCAGAAAATATTATGAAAAACTATATGCCAACAAACTAGACAACCTAGAAGAAATGAATGAGTTCCTAGAAACATATAAATTACCAAAACTTCAGCAGGAAGAAATAAATAATTATTTAATTAATTTATTAATTTACTTCCTTTATCCTAACCAAGATATTGCCTAATATAATGCTAGCAAAACTAGATGCACATTATCACCATTGGCACATTATTATTATTTAATAATAAATTAAAGCCAAAGCATGGGTAATAGTAATTTGATCTCCTCATGCAGCCCTTTGGTATGCATACTTAAAAACTGGGCAGCTTGTAGTTATGATCCCATGAAAAACAAGATGATATTTTTCTGCAATATTGCTTGGCCCCAATGCTCCCTGGGCCCAGGAGAAATGTAACCGGAAAATGGGCCTTTGGATTATAATACTATTCTCCAGTTAGAATTGTTCTGTAAAAGAGAGGAGGAATGAGATGGATGATAATCTGTCTGTACAATCTTTCTTGCCATTGTAACAGAACAAGCTGGTACAGAAGAAACGTAAGATTATGGTCCAACAGGGTGAAAAACCCCCTAAGGGCAGTGTTTTACCAGAGTCTAATGAGCAACAGGATGACCCCTCCACTAATACAGCTGAATTTACCAAAGGCTCCAGGTGGACCTCTATAGGGAGGTGCAGCAGGGGCTCCAGCTACGTAAACCTCTGAGCCCTGGGCTCTAGGGTCCGAGGCTCATGAGGAGTCAGAACAAAAAGAAATAGTCTCTCCTTATACCCAACAGGGCAGGGAGCAAAATTTGGCCAGGGAGCCACTCAACTTCAGGCAGGGCAATTCCCTTTAAGGCAAGTGCCCATTGGGGAAACAATGGTGACCAACCGGTTGAAATGATTTGGGTACATTCGCTTTTTCTCTACTTTCAACTTGTTTGATTGGAAAAATAATATGCGAACATATAGAGATGACTCCAAAGGAATGGAAAACTTGTTCTCCCCAATTTTGCCACCCATAACCTCATCTGGGCAAATGTACATGAATCATGTACAATCATGTACAATCATACATTATGAATCACTCTCCTTATGTCTGAAGAGTGGAGAATGATGTTAGAAGAAGCTGATAAGCTCCAGGCTGAGGCTCTAGCCAACCTGATAAGGGCTGCAGCTGCCATGGTGGTGCTGGCGGCTGACCCCAACTGAGATGCAAATGTTAGGGGGAATTACGCTAGTGTCCTAGATAGTCAAAAGAAATGACAGAGGTTGGAAGGGGCCATAGAAATGTCTATGTCACAATTGGATGAAATTGCCTTTAAGGTCTTTAATGGTAGGGATCACGAACAGGAGAAAAAGGAGCAATGCAAGATAAAACAAGTGACCTTGCTTGCTGCTGCCCTCACACAGGAAGGACTAAGAGGTGACTGACCCAAGGGAAGAACTGGCAAGCAGAATCAGAGGAGGCATGCTACAATAGGGCCTTGGCAATGGGCCTACTGTAAACAAGAAAGCCATTGGAAAAAAGAACTGCCCCTAGATTAAATGGAGCTCCTGGGGAAAAGGGGGAGCAAGATCTCCTTACTCTTGAAATATCCCAGCTTCCTGAGACTGATCAAGAGCGATGAAGCCCTCACTCTGTTACAACCCACAGGCTCCGTTAACCTTTCTCACAAGGAGCCCTGGCACAACTGAAAGTGGGAAGATGGATGACTGAGTTTTTGATTGACACAGGCCCAACCTATTCTGTAGTAAATACTTGCTTAATAAAATTATCCTCCATGAAAGTAACGGGAGTATCAGGAGAACCTTTGCAAAGATGGTTCTTCCAACCCCTACGCTGTCAAGTTTGAAAAACTTATTTGAAACATAGTTTTTTGTATATGCCTGAGTGCCCCGCTCCGCTATTCAGAAGGGACTTGCTGAGTAAACTCAATACTCAAGTCACTTTTTGTCTGGGGGAAGAGATATCAAAGTACTACCAGAGGGACTCGTGCGTTCCAGGCAGTATTACAGTGAGGAGAGGAACAGCCAATGGACTTGTCAGAAGAGATTCTGTGAAAGGTAAACCCCAAGGTGGGCAGGTGGGAGGACTGGATGGGCAAAAACTGTAGCAGTATCCAGGTAAGGTTTTGCCCTAAGGCAAAGATTCTAAACCTAAAACAGTGTTCCCTAAGGGAACATCTTAAATGAGATTTGCAGACTCTGGTGATTGCCTTTTTGGAGCAGGACTAATTCAGTCCTGTCACTCACCTCCAACACTCCAGTCTTGCCAGTTCAGAAGACTGCACAAAAGAACAGCACTTTGTCCAAGACCTCAGAGCAATTAGACAAATAATGGGATATGGTCACCTGGTGGAACATAACCCTCACACCTTGCTCATAGCCTTGTCTGGAGTTTTTCACTGGTTCAATGGATTCTTAAAGGATGTGTTTCCCTGTGTGCCTCTAAGTCCAGAATCTCAAGAACTATTTGCCTTTGAATGGGAAGACTTGTACACTAAGGTTAAGCAGCAGTATTGCTGGACTGCACTCCCCCAAGGATTTAAGAATGCCCTATTGTTGGGGAGGTTCTGGCTAAAGATCTTAGAGAACTTCAGCTCACAGAGGGTGTCTTGCTTCAGTGTGGATGACGTTTTGATAACCAGTAGGACCAGGGACTAAAGACTATTTTGATTCAGAACTTTCTAGCTGACTGAGGATGAGGTATCCAGAATAGAGGGGCAAATTTCTCAACCCTTTGTGAAATATTTGCTGTTTGAATGGTCTTCTCAGGGGCAAAGAAGTTTCCTTCCTGATAGGAAAGAGGCATTGGCCAGGGTTGTGGTACCCACTATCTAGAGGCAACTGTGGAAGTTTTTAGATATGGCAGAATTCTTCCATATGTAGATTCCCAACTTTGGATTCACAGCTAAGCCCTTCTATGAAGCCCTCAACTGAGGAAACAATGACCTCTGTAATTGGACAGGATAATGTCACTGGCATTCCACGTCATTAAAAATTTTTGTTGAAGGCACCAGCATTGGGACTTCCAGATATAAGAAAGCCCTTTGACTTGTCCATCCATGAAAGACAGAGAGTGAGTCTTAGAGTGTTAACATAGACTCCTGGTTGTCTATGTTTCAAAAAAATTGGATATAGTGACATGGGGATTCTGGGATCAGACTGGTTTTCAGGTTTATTTTCATGGATTCTCTAAGGCATTGATGTTACAGAGACTAATAAAAGTATGTCCATATGCATCATACTAATTATTAGATCTGGAATGACAAAATGTGTGCATGGTGCTGTTTCAAGATGGCCAAACAAGGAACTAATATCCTAGTTGTGCAAAATGTACACGCAGAGCCAGGAACAAGAATATACTGCCAAGTAAGTGCAAAGTCATTTCATTCCTCAAGCCCCAAACTGTGCTCCTAAAATCAGCAGGAAGTAGCCAGAGTGGTCATCATCCGAATCCCTCAAGACTGGGGAATGATCAAATGACAGAGGGGACTAAAACCCGTATGCTGGGTTAAAGAATGCTTGGCTCTTCTACCCTAAGGAAACTCTGGTTAACCTGATTGATTTATGAGCTTGTTTTGCAGAAGTTGACTGACCACCAGCAAGACTAGTGGAGACTGGAGCACACCGGGAAGAATTCTTGCAGTTGCATAGACGGGTTCAAGAGTGAATGAAAGTAACTTCTGTGATGACACACTCTGAGATCTCCCCCAGTTGTCATGCTTACCCTGACATTTAATGACATGTGTCCCATGAAAAGACAGGATTCCTGAATTCCCGTACCCAGAAAGGAGGACGCTTCCCTTTTCCCATATAACCAATCAGCATATTCCAATCAACCTACACACCCTGTCACATCCTGATCCCTTATCCTTAAATACACCCGATTTCCACTCTTTGGGGAGGCAGATTTGAGAAATTTGAGAAATCTCCCATCTTCTTGCTTGGCACCTTGCAATAAAACTCTTTTTCTCTACCACGAAACCAGCATTCAGTGTTTGGCTTGCTGTACATTGAGCAATGGGCCCTTATCCAATAACAAAAGGATTGGTGTAGTGAAGACAGTGTCTCTGGTCTCCCATGAAAATGTAAGAGGTCTCCAGTCTCAGACCCCCTAAGCTATTTCACCAGGCAGGTACTGCTAGAATGGGACTTTTCCCAGGCTAAGAAGCAACAAAGTTTAAGATGACAAAGGTCCCTTTGGGCGGCAACCTCTTATGACAAACTCCCCTGGCATTGCTGGACAGAGTGCTGCTTATAACCTTCTGTTTCAAAACCCTAGTCTATTCAACTGACCACCAAGTATATCCAAGTAAGCGTACCCTCTGAATGGTGGACACAAACAGAATATTCTTGTTGGTCACAAAGTCAGGCTCTCAGGACATAGAACAAGATGAAAGGAAAAACTTCATCCGGTTTTTCCAAAGGGAGCCCACAGCAAGGTTTGTCCAAACAGACCCCAGTCGGGAGAAGAACTGTGAACACACCAGTCTATGAGCCCAACTTGAACAGCAGGCTGATAGGGCCCATGCCGGCATTCTTTCCCCTTAGTAATTCCTATTTATGACAGATGACACAAGATAAGGGAAGACATCGACCACTTCAGGGAGGAAATGATCAGTCAGACCAAGACTATTCTACCAAATTTACTAGACTGGCAAGTCCAAGCAACTGATTCCACAAATTTTCTCCAGCTGATCTAAATTTAGAAAGAAGGAGAAAAAGGACTTTCACCACTTTCAGGTACATTAGACAGAACCCCCAGAACCAACCCCCCCCTACCCCGAGCATAGAGCCAGGGGCTTATGTGGCAAAAATTCCTACCTGCTTCCAGCTTTTGTCAGGTGTCCCAGGATCTCTCCGCTGCAGTTGTGGACGGTCAGCCAGGGAAGCTTATCCTGCCGATCACACCAAGTTTTGCAGAGGCAAAATATTTCTGTACTCTTCAACATTCTTCTAGCTGGCCTAAGAATTAAATTGACATAAGATAGATTAACAGGAGAAAGAAGCAAAATTTCATGTGCACAGAGGCCAAATATTAAAATTGAGACTCAAACAAATGACTAAGGCAGGCAGCTGTTATATATTTTAGACAAAGAAGCAATAAATCTGTGAGAAATTGACAGGACAAAGAAAACGTGTTTGGGAGCTTCAATTAGTAAGGGATTTAAAACAGAATTTGGACAGGGGTGGTAAATTGGCAAAAGTAAAATGTTTATTTATATAGCCTTCTTGGCTCTTGAATTCCCTATCTCTGGTGATAGGATATCTCTTTACCTCCTGCTGCAAGATGTCTCCTTTTTACATGCAAGATTTATTTCCTGATTTCTGGAGACAAAGCGAGGCAGTTTGGGTGTCTTTCTTGCACTGTTTCTTACATAACTTTAATTCAATATTATTAATGTGCCAAAGCGGCACATTTTGGGTGGCCTGCCTTGGTCCTCACATGTGCATTTGGGTTGGTTAGGGCTTAGAATAAAGTGGATGCCATGGAACCCCAAGACACTGCTCTTGCGACCTGGATTCTCCATAAATTACAGGTTCTAGGTCTCTGGCTTTCCAAATCTACATGGCCAACAAATGTGCAATATGCACCCCAGTAGCTGAACTTGGCAGCCAGGGACCTTGAAGCATGTGGAGTTGGGCTGGTCCACAATTACTGGCAGGATAAAGGGAGCTCACCCCCGAAATCCTTCTGAGGTATCACCTTTAAACTCGAAACAGTGCCCATTTGACTGCCTGCCTGCCTGATGGGGTCCTGGACTTCTCTAGCAATCAAGACTCTTAGGTCTCTCTTATTAAAGGACGCTCCAGTCAGACTGCCTAGCCTCAGCCCGGCAAGGTATCCAGTTGCCTCCAGTCTTTTTTTTTTTTTTTTTTTAAGATTTTATTTATTTATTTGACAGAGAGAGAGAGATCACAAGTGGGCAGAAAGGCAAGCAGAGAGAGAGGGAGAAGGAGGCTCCTCACCGAGCAGAGAGCCGGATGCAGGGCTCGATCCCAGGACCCCGAGATCATGACCCAAGCCGAGGCAGAGGCTTCAACCCACTGAGACACCCAGGTGCCCCTGTTGCCTCCAGTCTTATCTTTGGATGGAATATGTGCATTTATGAAGGTTAGGGCTTAGAATTAGGGAGATGTCTTTGACCCACAAAAGGTCACCATTCCAGGTTCCCATCTACCCTGACCTTCACAGCCAACACACATGCTCTATGCACCACATCATGTGACCATGGGCCCTCCAGCTCAGGATGGTCCCCAACCACCTACCTAGCCTCCTGGGTAGAGGGATCCCTTCCCTGAAAATCTTTCTGACACGACAGCTTTAAATGGGTGAGAGGCAGCCCTTACTTGTACTGGCTGCCTAATGAGGTCCCAGTCTTTTCCAGAAATCAGGGGTCTGAGAGGTCTCTTATTGGAGGATGCCCTGGCCATTCTGCCCAGCAATGCCCTGCCCAGTCTGATGTCTTCGTGATCTGCCTTCAGGGGAAATAAGTGCATTTGTTTAGGTTGGGTTTGAAACAAGGCAGATGACTTGTAACCCCAAGAGCCTGATCCGGTAACAGAACATACCTATAAGCTGGCCTTGGGCAGCCCTGGCTCTCCAAGCCTGTGGAACTCCGGCCAGGCCAACCCCCACTTCCAGAGCCTCTGACATGGAGAGACCCACCTTCTGAGAAATGCTCCGAAGAGGCAGCTGCAAATGGGCCAGTCACTCCTCGTGTGGCCCTGCTGCCTGATGGGGTCCAGGGCTGCTTTAGGAATCAAGACTCCCGGATGTCTCCTCATGGAAGATACCTTGTGCTGCATACCCCACTCCTCCCTGGCAAAGCACTTGGGAAACCTCCAGTTCTGTCTTCAGGGGGGAGTATTATATGATGGATGGGTAGGTCTTAGAATTCAGCAGACACCTGGTGTCCCCAAGAGTCCACACCCACAGCCTCTCCGGACACTCGCCCTGTTCCAGGCTCCTGGCTAACCTGACCTCTCCTCTCGCCCGTGCGTGTGCAGTCAGCTCCACTTCAGCCCCTCGGGGCTGCCGGGGCCCTGCAGCTCCGTGGATCCACGGCCCACTCCCAGACACCCGCATGGCTCTAGTGGGGATGGGACCGGCCCCAAACATCACCCTGAGGTAGCGGCTACAATCTGGGGGCAGTCCATCCACATTTGAACTTGCCACCCAAGTGGGTCCAAGGCTTTTCCTTCCCACAAGGCTCTCGAGAGTCTCTTACTAGATGATACCAGGAAAGCACCCCTGGCCCTGTGGGACCACAGCAGTCCAGTGACCTCGAGCTCTGCCTCAGAGGGGACAGTGCGTGTGGGAAAGGATAGGGGTTGCAAGTACCCACATAGCTTGTCCCTAAGAGCCACTCCTCTAATCCAGCCCCCCAAGACCAGCACTCTGTTGCAGGTCCCTGGCTCCACGTGCGGTTCATCCCCCCGAGACAGCTGGGGGCCTCCAAGGAATGGAGGTGGCACAGTCACCAGTACCTGCGTAGGCAACAGTGTAGAGTGTGCCCCCCACCAGCACCGACCACCCGGGGCTGCGGCGGCAAATTGGCCATATCACTCTCCATTTGCACTTCCTGCCTGCAGGGGTCCGGGCTGCTTCAGCCACCAGGATTCCCAGGGGCCTCTTACTAACACCCCAGTGAGAAAGCCCCGCCCAGGCAAGGCAGACCAGTATCCTCCAGCTCTGTCTTCGAAGGAAGCCTGTGTATTTGCACTGGCTACAGTCTGAGTTGAGGCACATGCCTTTGTCCACACCATCCTATCCCTTGACGTGGCCCACCTGGATCCATACCCTTTTCCAGGTTCCATACCCTTTTCCAGGTTCCTGGATACCCTGAACTGCTTTGACCTTGCGCAGGCGGTTCAGGCCCCTTCAGATGGCCTGAGGCAGCTGGGCCCCTCCAGGCTAATGGGGCGGGGCCCAGCCCTCAAATCACAGGGAGGCAGAAGCTGCAGATTGGTCACCGTCAGTCTTGATTTGAACTTGCTGACTGTAAGGGTTCCAGGGTTTGCCATCAACCAGGGCTCCCAGGTATCTCTTACTAGATGACAGATACCCAAGCTGGCCTGCTGAGCGTTGCCCTAAGACAGGAGGGCGGTATCCTCCGGATACTGGCTTCTGAAGCTGGGGCCAGTATCCAACCACCTGCATAGCCTCCAGAACAAAGGACCCCAACCCTGAAAATCTTTCTAAGGCAGCAGCTTTAAATTGCTCTGAATTGCCCCCAAATTTCTCTGAAATAGCCCTAGAAAGGGGTAACCGTCCATCCTCGTTGACTTGCTGCATGCTGAAGTCCTGGGCTTCTGCGTCCATCAGAGTTCCCAGGAGTCTCTTACTGCAGGATACCCCTGCCGGCCCATTGATCTAGCCCTGCAAGGGAGTAGAGACTCCTCAAAATCTGCCTTCACTGAGAATAACCCCGTTCGTATCTCAATTACAATCGTGTAGGCTGGGGCTTGGAATTAGGCAGATGACTTGTAACCCCAAGAGCCTGTTCGCGTGAACCCTACCTCTTACAAGACTGCTCTGGTCCTCGTCTCTGGCTACTTTGACCTGCACGACCCACACATACACAGCACATACTGTAGGCCGGCCTCTGGCAGACCCAGTACTCCAAGCCTATGAAAATCCAGCCGGGCCCCAACCACCCGCAGAGCCTCCGGCATAGACGGAGCCCACCTTTCAAAAATCACACTGAGCCCATAGCTACAAAGGTTGACAGACACCCCTGTGTGGCCTTGCTGCCTGAGGGGTCCCAGGTTTCACCAGCAATTGTTGCCAGGTGTCTTTTATTGGAGGGGGCCCCACCCTGGCAAGGCAGTCCAGGCGTAGCCTGTCCCTGTGACCCGGCCTCACAGGGCACTTGCGCTTTCCCAGATCCCTGACTGCCCTGGACCGAGCACGTGCAGTACGTACCCCATCAGCTGCCCCTTGGCCGCTGGGCCCTCCAGGTCCATGGAGCGAAGGCCCAGACCCAGCCACCGGCATAGCCTCAAAAATGGAGGAAGCCAACTACCCGAAAATCGAAAATCACTCTGAGCTGCTGAAATGAGCGACGGTCAGTCCCTTGCAGCCTTACTGCCTCCTGAAGTCTGGGCTTCCGCATTCACCAGCGCTCCCAGGTGTCTCTTATTGGGGGGTACTCCAGATTTCTCAAGGACTGCTTTGGTGAGAATATGCACAATGCCGTAGGGTAGGGCTACCCTACCCTAATTAGGCAGATGCTTTGTAACTTCAAGAGCCTGCTCCCTGACCTGGCATCTCCAGATGCTCGCCCTGTTCCATGTCCTGGCTCCCCTCACCTACACCCGCAGGCAGGCGCATAAATAGCCTGTAAGCCAATCTTGGGCAGACCCAGCCCTCAGAGCCTGGGAAACGCTGGCTAGGCCCCCACCACTTACATAGCGACCCACGAGAAGGGAGCCTACCTTATGAAAATCGCTTCTAGTGGACCCCTACTAATAGGAGACAGTCTCCGTGTGGACGTGTTTCTGGATGGGGTCTTGAGCTTCTTTAGGAACCAGGATCCCCCGGTGTCTCCAAATGGAAGGTACCCCGTCCTGTGGGCCTGGTGCTTCCCAAGCGAGGCTGTTGAAAAACCTCCAGGTCTTCCCTGTTCCGGATCCCAGGCCAATTTAACCTGGGAGACCCGCGCATGTGCTGTCGGCACACCACAGTTGGCTTTGGGCTGCAGGGGGCACTCCAGGCCTGTGAAGCTCCGGCCTGAACCCAGGCACGTGAATAACCTCAGGGTGGAGAGAGCCCCACCCCCTGAAAATCCTGAGACAGCAGTCTGCATTGCTTCCATTTGCATTGGCTTCCTGATGGGGTATCAGGGTTCTCTAGCTATCCGGGCGACTCAGGTGTTTCTTCTGGAGGATCCCCTAGTCATCTAGCCTAGCCCCGCCCAGGCAAGGCCAATCTTATTTCTGCAGCTCCGCCTTCAGGGAGAATATATGCATTGGTGGAGGTTAAGCCCTGGAATTAGGCAGATGCCAGGTTCCCTAATGGCCTCCTCCTGTGACCTGCCTTACCTGACATTGCCCAGGTCAAGATCCCTGACTGCCTTGACCTGCATATATGTGGTCTACGCCATGTCAGCCGGCCCTTGGCTTTTGGGGCCCTCAGACGCCTGCGGAGCTCAAGCCAGTGCTCAAATACCTCCTAGCTGCCAGGGTGGGGAGAGCCTGAAATCCTTTCTGAGGCTTCAGCTTGACCTGTTGACTGCTCGTTCCCATTGGAAGCGGCTGCTCAATGGCTTCTCCAGCAATCAAGGATCTCAGGTGTCTCTTATTACGGGGTTTCCCAGCCACACCTTCCTGTCCCCTGAGGCAAGGCAGTGCAGATTCTTCTAGCTCTGCCTTCAGGGAGAATATGTGCCATTTTGTCTGTTAAGGCTTGGTATACCAGATGCCCGGGATTCCAACTGCCCCCTTCTGTGACCCAGCCTCAGTCAACATTGCCCAGTTCCAGGTCCCTGGCCACCCTGGCTACTCCGACTTGTGTGGCCTGTGCTTGAGTGGTCCATTTCTGTCAGTTGGCTTCCAGCTATCGGGGCCCTCTCTGCCTCTGGAGCTCAAGCGGGGTCCCCAAACACCTGATGGCCTGCAGGGTGGAGAGAGCCCACCCCCTACTAAAATCGTGCTGGGGCTCCAGCTTCAACTAGAGACAGTGAGGCCCCATTTGGACTAGCTGCCTGATGGGATGCTTGGCTTGTTCAACAACCAGGGATCCTGAGGGGTGTCTCTTACTGGAGGAAGCACGGCCTCTGAATGACCCATGCAGGGCAAGGTAATCCGGACTACTTTAGCTAGGCCTTCAGAAGGTATATTTCCATTTGCATAGGTTGGGGCTTAGAATTAGGCAGATTCTTTATACCCCAAGAGCATGCTCCTGGGACCTGGTATCTCTGGATGCTTGCCCTCTTTTCCAGGTCCCTGGCTACCCTTACCTGGAAGGCCTACACATGGGTACTATGTACCCCACAAGCTGGCTTTGGGCAGACCTTGCCCTCCGAGCCTGTGAAATTCAGGCCTCCACTGCCAGCATCGCCCCTGGTGTGGAGCGAGCCCACCTTTCGAAAATCGCTCTGAGCCAATAGGTGCGAAAGGGTGACAGGCAGTCACCATGCAGACTTGCCGCCTGCCGGGCTCCAGGCCTTCTGGGGGAATCAGGACTCCCCCGGGTCTCCATACAGCAGGCCACTTCCTAGTAAGGCAGTTGGAAAACCTCCAGCTCTGCTTTTGGGGGGCATATTCCATAACGTAGGTAGGCCTTGTCCATTAGGCTGATACCCCGTATCCCCACTAGCTCTCCTCTGTGACGCGACGCGCCCGCCGTTGCCCTGTTGCAGGTCTCCTCCTGGCCTCAACTGCCAGGCCTGCTCGTGCGGACTCTGCATCCTGCAGCCCGGCCTTTGGGCCGCTGGGGCACCCCAGTGACCTCAGTGTCCTCGAGTAGAAAGAGCCCACCCCTGGGAAGTCTCTCTGAGGCCACAGCTTTCACCTGGCAACAGAGTCCCCATGTGGACTGGCTGTCTGATGGGGCCCTGATGCTTATCCACAACCGGGGGGCCCCCAGGTATCTCTTATTCCAGAGCGTCCTGGTTAGCACTCCCCGCCCCCTCTGCCAACACAGTCCAGATTCCCCCAGCTCTGCCCCTAAGGGGAATATGCACATTTGTGTGGATTAGGCCTTGGAATTAGGCGGATGCTTCCTACCTGCCCCCCACAGCCCCGCCCCGCGCCCCGGTCACTGCCTATGCTGTCGTTGCCGGCCCCAGGGCCCTGGCCCCCCCGGACTGTGTGGCTCCTGCATGTGCGGTACATATCCTGATTTCTGCCCTTGCACAGCTGAGGCTTCCCGGGCCTGCAGAGCTCGGGTTTGGCCCCAACAACCTCCAAGGAGGAGGTTTCTAACCCCGGGAAATTCACCCTGAGGCAGCCGCTCATTCAGGCGACAGGCCCCATGTGGACTGGCTGCTCCATGGGGTCCCCGACTTCTGCTGCTTCAGCTCGGCCCCAACCACCCAGTTGGCCTCTGGTGTGGAGAACCCTACCTTCGGAAAGTGCTCCGAGCAGACAGCTGCAAATGGGCAGCGGTCAGTGCCCAGGCAGACTTAGCACCCGGTGGGATCTCCGGGTTCTCCAGCAGTCAAAGCTCCCTGGTGTCTCTTGTTGGCGGCTACCCTGGCAAGCCCTCCCAGGCCCTCCCGATGATCTTCTGAGGCAGCAGCTTTAAACTGGGGGCTGTCAGTTCCCATTTGGACTGGCTGCCTCGTGGGGTTGCTGTTGCTAACGTGTTGGTCTCTTCAGTAAGTAGCCCGGACTAATTTCGGTGGGTGAGTCTTGTGGCGTATAGATTTGGATGCCATTGCTCAGGTTTTATTTCTTTTTATTTTTTTAGTCTGACTTCCTAGGAGTCATTCCTGCGTCAGCATAGCTTACTTAACCCATAATGGGTCAGAGGTCATGTTGAAACACACGGACCCGCTAAACATCCTACGTTTTGTCTCTGAAACTGTATGTGGTTTAGGAAATGCTTCCAACGTTCAGGGAGTGTACAAGTCCGCTCCGCATTCACAGGGACTAGCAGCTCACAGGGCCCTCTCTGGTTTCTCTGTTTGGGCACAGCTCTTATGTGTCCAGGGACTTCTGGACCACCAGCTGGAAGTATTATCTTAGTGGGGCCCTTTTGGTCTTTTTCCTCCAAATTTCCAGTTAAATTTCAGGCTAGGCTGCCGTTTTGTTACTTGCCCCAACAGTATTCTGCAGAGACGTCAGCCTTCCTGGATTGCTTCCCACTATAATCTCTATTGTATTCACCAGTGTCATTGGCTCCGGATGTTTTCCAAGATCTACTATAAAGTCATTCTACTGGAGCAGGACAGCAGAGCTGCCGGTCACAGTGCCTGCCTACCCACTTGAGTCAAACTCGTGAGCCACAGAATGGGGCAGGGGTTAGAGAAGGATGGGAGCAGCCGCTCTTTTTTAGTGACACTTATGGAGATTTCCTTTAATAAACATTTCTCGACAGTATGCTCTTTGGCCAATTTACAGAAACTATAAATGGTTTTGGTTTTTTAAAATAATTTTGTCCAGCATTATTTCTGCCTTTTGGAAGGGGAATCTACCATACCCCTGTCCTCGCCATTCTTGCCAGTCCCACATAAAGGAGTTTGAAATATACTTTGTTCAAAAATTGCAGGAAGCATTATTTGACAAAATTATTCTTGACTACATTTAAAAATTATCTACAAACATATAACGACTATTAAGAGGGAATCTAATTCTTAGTGCCAGTTTGAAGAGGAATTTATAATAACTAAAGATGGACATGGTATTAGAATGAGGACGGATGACCTACACTTGACTGCCTTCTGAAACGGCTGACCTCCTGGCTAGCGAGAAGAGAGCCAAGAGCTTCATTTCTCCTCCTTAGGGGTCCATTTCTGAATGCTTCAAATTCAGAAACTTTGCAACTGCAGCAAGGAAGTTGCACACCTATTATCCTGCTCAAATAAATATCAAGCGGGGAATTTAGAGTCTTGATGTGAAAACACGAATAAGAGACTTTAGTTTTTTTCACATTACCCTCTGTGAACTTTGATATTTACCGAAACTTTGTCACTATACCAGCTTCCTGGCAGTGCCCTGAAATTCAAAAGTCATGCATGTCACCCCAAATAAAACAGGATTTGGAGTAACACCACCGTTGTTGGACCATTTCTAAATATATGTGCTTGGGATAATCTACGATGCTGCTTTTAATTAATGCTATTCTAATCTGGATTTCTACTGCTGGAGTTCAAGGTAAGTTGAAAACAGGAAAGCAGACCTGAATATTTAGTTCCTCTCTCATGTGTGTGTGTGTTGGGTGTGTGTGCATGTGTGTGTGTGTGTGTGTGTATGTAAGTATGTTTTAAAATGAATAAATACGTAAGAATATTTTGAATAAAGGCTTATAATTTATTTTATCAAAATGTTTTCTAACATGAAATTAAGAGAAAATAGAATGAAATGATTTTCTCTGTCCTCTAAGTTCCCAAGTGTGAAAGCCACCAAATACAACATTTGGAGAGGAATTACAGGATGAAAAATCTGCATATAATGAGGTCAAAAGGGTCCAGTATCAGTGTATTTCTCCATAAACTCTACAATGCCACTGGCCAGAAAAAGCATCCCAAGAAAATCTGGACACCTTCAAAATATTTGCATTTTCATAGATTTGCTAATTTAAGATTTAAGTATTATTAAACCAGGAACTTCCTTTTTCAATCTAATTATCATTTAATGAAGGGAAATCTCTTTTAGTAAAACAGTACAGTACCTTCTAATTTTTGTGTGTAATAAACTGTGAAATGTCAATAAGTTGTATTTTTTTGTTATTTGCTTTTTCTGAGCTCTTCAGCAAATGTTAAAAGTGAAAAGAAATTGTCCACCTTTCTTTATTAAAACTAGAGACCACATCTTACAATATTTTAAAAACTGTCTCATCTTATTTCATGTTGAAATAAAAATCATCATATCCAAATAACGGCAAACGAAACCTCTAACAAGGTCCAGGACCGCTAATTAGACCACGTGTGGAAGTGGAGTTTCGGTCCTGCCTTTTATTGTTTCATTTCCAGAAGGGGTTTGTTTTGCTATTTTGTTGCTTGTTAATTTTTGCATCTAATGGACATTCTTTGGGGGAAGTTTCTCTGTAATCCTAACGTAAGAGAAAAATAAGAACAATAAAAATGCTTTACTTTTAAGAACCACCCTCATAAAAGTTATAAAACCTCATTTCTACGGACTTGAAACTCCTTTTGTTTGATGCTACTTTTAGCATTGAGATAGACTCACAGGAGAGCAATTAGCTGATGGGGGTAAAAGTACAACAACAGGCATTGGTTAGTCTCAATTAGAAATACCAAGTTCTCTGGTTAGACTGTGCAACAGTCTCACTGAAGGACTGTATGGATAGGAGGATAGGTGTATTTGATTTCTTTTAAATCTGTGTGTCCGGTATAGATTGTTTTAAACATCTGTTAGCAACGGCATTAAGAGAGGATTTCTAAATGGGCAAAAAGCAGAGGAAAATAAGTGTAAAGGATGAGAATAATATGTAGATTTTTTCCAACCCATGACCCAGAAAACGATACTCAAACTTCAAACTCATCTCCTGGAGAACCTCCAGTGAAGATCTATCCAGAAGTTGTGTAGATGTTAAATGACCTCCAGGTTTGTGCTGTACTTAGGCTTAGAGGCCTGTTGACAAAGTGGCCCCAGAGCAAAAGCAGCGTGTTAAAGTCACACTTACATAAACACCCTGCATGCTTGCCATGGTGAAATACCGATCAAGCCCTGGATTAGGCTGTATCCTGCAGCAAGGAAGCTCAAAAAAAAAATGAAAACTCTGTGCCTCACCACAGCTTTGAGTGTCCTTGGAGGAAAGCAAAACGTGTCAATAAGTAAACAGTTTGCAAGACTACGTGTGTCTCTGTATGTATGTGCGATAGGCATGTGTGTATATAGACGGGCGTGGCCCTATTTCATAGGAAATGTAGTCATGAGCTTTTATCAGAATGTAGAGACAGGAGACATCTCCTACTTTTGGAGGGGGTGACTGGCTAAAGGAGACCTGCCAAGAGAAACTAAGTTTCAAAGCTAGCCCATCGCTGTGAGCACAATGAATATTTTTGCTAAATGTGGCAGAATGAGCATTGAAGGGTAGGTAGAAGAGGGATGATGGGAGAATGGCAGGGACGTTATTCTGGATAGCAAAGTGTACGTAGGTAGAAATGGATGGAAATCAAATGCTGTAATTTGAGGGGAGGGCAAAGCATATCTGGAAAAAGAATTACGGGAGGGGCAACTGTCAATGTTCTAAGGGTCTTTTTTCCCCCCGCATGTTCTCCAAAACTACCACGAGTCAAATTGTAAACAGATAGGTTAGCTCAGGTTTCGCAGGTTAACCTTTACAGGAATCACTAGTGGGAAACATCGTGCCACATGGAAAGTCACCTCTAGACAAATGCAAAGAGAATTTCCCGAGGTGATCGGTTTGGTGAGCTGAATTTTTGGAAGTTGTTTTCTTTATTCACATAAGGAGAAAACAAAACTACTTCATCCGCACGCACCAGGAAAAACCAGACAGCACAGAGACTGAATCAGAATAGAGAAAGGAAAGGCCCCCTGGAGTCCACACGTTGCTGTCCCTACCTGGCAGCCTGCGGTGTGGACCCCAGCCGGGCGCTCACTGCTCCCCTCTGCCGCCGCTCATAGATCCTTGTGTGGGATTTTCTTCTTGAAGTTACTGCGGAAAGGATTTTATTCCACGTGACTCCAAACATAAATTTCATGTTCATTGACAATGGGCTTTTCAACTACTCTTGTACTCTTAATTCGAGATCGTTTTTTTGTTCTCGACTGATGAGTACGCCGGAAGGCATGTAGAGTAGAGGAACTTGAGCTGGATGAAAGGAAAAAAATCAAAGAGATAATTAAAATATGACTTAATGATTCACTAATGTAGGTTAATTCTTCAGTTTTGTTTCATTTTCCCCAGCATCTTCCTATTGTAGTTTTCCAAAAATAAACCACGGAATTATATATGGTAAAGAGCACTTTGAGAAACTTTCCCCGATTGTTGTTGGGGAAATTTATTATTATTCTTGTGAATATAATTTTGCGTCTCCTTCACGATCCTTTTGGACTCGCATCATCTGCACAGAGGAAGGATGGTCACCAACACCCAAATGTCTCAGTGAGTAAATACCCTGCTCGGCAGATGTGCATGAATCATTCGGTAAATAGACATGGCCCAGAATGGGAGGTCAGGCTCTCAGCAGACAATCCCAGGGATCAGGAGCAGCCAGCAAAGATGAGAAATGTAGTCCTTTTTTGAGAGGCCTTTTCTGAAAACCAAAGGAAGAATAAATATGTGAACTTTCTTGTGTTACCTAGAAGTGCTTTACACATTTTAATTTGAAAAACTGACGATTTATACATTGGACTATTAATATGTATTTCCTAATATTTGCATGGTATCAGCCTGGGCATATTTTTCCTTTAAAACAAATCTGTTTAGATACATATTCTGTTTTGAAACTTACCATTCTCTTGAATAT
The DNA here is from genome assembly GCA_028534135.1 of Potos flavus. NCBI lineage: Eukaryota > Metazoa > Chordata > Mammalia > Carnivora > Procyonidae > Potos > Potos flavus. The sequence continues at coordinate 30,621,293 of CM052893.1, forward strand.
TGCAAAGAGTGTGAGTGTAAATATTTTCACTTTCATATTTTCCGTAAAACACATCTTTTGTTCTTACAGTGATATCTATATTAATCCCTCAATGAATGTGAAGAGCGGACTCAGGAATATACCTTAATAGGTATATTAAGCAAAAAGCAGTGGGGGGCCGCCTGGGTGGCTCGGTCTGTTAAGCATCTGATGCTTGATTTCGGCTCAGGTCATGATCTCAGGGTCATGAGATGGAGCCCCATGCTGGGCTCTGTGCTCATGGAGGAGTCTGCTGGTCCCTCTCCCTTGGCCCCTCACCCCCCCCCCCCCCACTCTGTCTCTGTCTCTCTGTCTCTCTTAAACAGATAAATAAAGTCTAAAAAAAAAAAAAAGAAAAAAAACCAATGGGAGGCAGAAAATATGAGCCAACAAAGGAGACAGTAGTGGTCTTTCTCCTTTTGTAAGAAACATTTATGAGAACTAAGAGAGCAATGGATATATTAAAATCTAATTTTATACTTAGAAGAGCTTATAAAAATAAAATATTTTTTGTAAAAACCATAGAACAGAATGAAATGTTAATTTACATTTCATACATGGAAGTAATATATTTATAGTAGCATGATCAGAATTCTTTAGAAATTTTGTTTTCATACCTGATTTCGGTTTTGAAATTTTACCATTCTTCTTAAAATATTGTAAAAAGGAAATTTAGTTGTTTTTTTTTTAAATCACTTCCATCTTGTACATTAAACAATTTTTGGTTCTTAGGGCAGTGTTTCTTTCCTTCCGTGGAAAATGGTCATTCTGCATCTTCAGGACAAACACACCTGGAAGGTGACATTGTACAAATTGTCTGTGATGTTGGCTACAGCCTTCCTGATAATAATGACACCATTTCATGTTTGGAAGACGGCTGGTCTTCTCCTCCCAAATGCAGCGCCACCAGTAAGTAAAATGCTCTCCTGTCACATCCTGACATGTAATGTGATTTTTTAAAAAAAATATATCTATCGTCAGGGGCTATATGTTTGTTTCACCACTGGCTTTTATCATTATGCATTTGTTTTTCAGTTCCAACTGAGTCTGATAGATATACAAAAAAACATAGTTCGCCTGCCTACACAAATCCAGTGCATGTAATAAATAGAAATATTAGACAATACAACCGCTTTGAAGGCAGTCTCTTTTTGTTACAGGAACACCCATTTATTGCTTATAGGAAAATTATCACGTTAGTTGGAAATAAACTTTATTTAAAGCTTGAGTGTTAAACTGAAAATAGACTTTTTAAGTGAACATAAGTCCAATCCTAGTTAAAAATGTCTTATGACTAAGACAATTTTTTGTATAGTTATTTTATGGGTGCATATTAAATTCATAGGCTTAATTCAATAAACACTCAGTTTCTATGTTTAAAGTATTTTGTACCTGTGAGCGTTATGTTTATTTGTGGCTTAGAGTTTGGAAAACAACTCCTTAAGAAACTATGATACGATGGCATCTCCCAGACCTGTGTGAACGCTTGTGATTCTTCATCTCTACAACTCCCTGGCAATCATCCTTAAGCCAGTTTGCTAATCTATCTTATCAGGAAATGAAGTCTTCTGATATGCTTTTTTTTTTTTTTAATGTTATTCCAGAATTCATTATTTAAATTTAAACTTCTAGAAAATAGAGTCTTTTTAAAGCAGCTTGAATTAAAATACTTAGTTCCCATTTAGGCCACAATCTCTTTCAATTACAAGGGGCTTACACATGACTAATATGGGCAGAAAAATAATAAAAGAACACATTTAGTGACTTTTGAACAGGTCTCATGATTTATAAGGCTTTAGTTATGGTGTAAATATTTCATTGTCATCTCCATCTCGAGAACCATCTCTCTTCATTTTGTGGGATAATGGCAGTTGTCAGACCAACAATTGTATTTTAGAGGCCTGACAACTCAGTTTGACCAGTGGTAACCCACACAAGCTGGCTCCTGTGTATATTTTGTAAGACTCTATTAGCCTTTGAAAAATTCTGTGTATCCAAGCTTGGGTGTTGGATCAAGAACACCATGGAAAGTCAATGACATTTCAGGGCAACTGTATTCCAGCATGGGTTCTGAGAAGAGTCACCTCTGCATCCATGAGTAAATGATCATCCATTTGAGCTAAGGTTACTGATCCACAAAATGAGTATGTTAAACTCTCTAGGTAACAATGATTAAAACCTAACCATTTTTCTTTAAATCCCTAAATTATTTCCCCCTGTGGTGGAAGCTCTTATTTTCTGCTAACCGTGTTAGATTTATGGACAAATATTTAGTGAGAAATGGCTTTTAGCAAGAATTAGAGTGGCAAGGGAAGAGATAAAGACTGGATAACAAAATGGTGGAGAGAGATTCAGAAAGATAAAAAAATAGGAATACAGAAAAAGAATAGGTAAAAATAAATATCTAGAACAAGAGTTCTAAAGTTTTCTGAAACTTGCACATCTTTTGTTCCCCAAAATAAGCTGTGGGAATACTGATAAAATCATTAATCACTTCATTAAATCAATATGATATACATACACATTTAAATTTTGTGGCAATGTTAACAACATTGTAAATCACACGTCTTAAAAAAATGTATTGGCTTTACTCTTAATGCTATGGTCTTAAAAAGAAAGTCATCCATATTATTCATATTTAAGCAGCTTCATGTCTTTAGGAAAGTAGTATGCAAGTAAATTAAATTTTAAATTTTAGTAATTCTATCAGAAGGATGTTACCACTGACTGGTCCTTTTAGAGGATTTTAAAATGTGTACTTAACCTTTAAAAATTTGACCTATTTAAATAATGAAATAATGTGATAAACTACAGCTAATCACAGAAACAATGCTGACATTCACCAGTATGAAAATGAGGTTTAAAAATTCCATAAATTTTACAATAGGCCAAGTTATTCTGTGGTGTTTGCAGAAAAGAGTTAGTGGTTAGAGGGGTCACGAGGAACTTCGAACATGGGAGTGATCATTTTGTTGTTTTAGCCGGACGACAGTTACAGAGGTGTGCTTATTTTGTAAAAACTTACTGAACTTCTGATTTGTACACTTCTCTACACGCATGTTCTGCTTCAGTAACTTCATTACCGCACATTAGCAGGAGACAGTTCCTAGGATGTTTTCACATTTCTGCTTGGTCCAGGCTTTCTGAACAAAGAGTGCTAGCAAACTTGGCTAGAAAATGATGAAATAGCAAACACGCCCTGGTCGTTAGAGCTAACGTATGCCTCCGGCGAGACTGAGCGCCATCTTTCTGGAGCCATTTGCTTACATTTCAGAGGAATAAAAACCTTCCTCTCTCTCCCCGCAAATGTGTCTCTGCTCCAGAGCAAAGGTCTCCTTCCCTTTCTCTCTTGCAGGGAGGATGGGCCAGTGGGCCCGCTGCCCTGGAAACCTCTAAGTCTCTTACTTCAGAGGTCCCTTTCCTGTGGTGCAAAGCCACTGCCTGAGCACGACCACCTTGGGCTGTCATGGCATCTGATTACCTAGACTCTGACAGATTAGAGACTAGAGCTCAGAGAGCTGGCAATACGGCTCTTGGTGAGTCATCATCTATTTAGTCTCTGATCTAGAGAACTAGTATTTCCTGTAAGGAGGATACATTTCCATACACATGCACATGCACACACACACATCAGGTACTTACTGTACTACCAGCACAATATATAGTACCCTACAGATGGTAGATATATACATAGACATATATATTTATGTAGTAGAATATTTAAGTATATTTAAAAATAGTATAATTTATTTAGGAGTTAATATATAAGGAAAATGTACATAAAATCAGTTTTTACTCTATTCAGAACATTTCCTAGAAGATAATTTATCCATTGGTATATACTGATCAAAGATTTTTGTATGCTTGTTGTGTGCTTGGGATAATATAGGAATAAGACCCTGATTTTTAATATGCCTTTGAGTCTTATGACATGTCAATATTAGCAAATGCCAGAAACAAGGGTGGAGCATATGGTTTAACCTCAGTGACGAGCTGGACTATGAATGCCATGATGGATATAAAACAGAGGTGGGAGCACCCCAGGGTGGGTGAAGATGGGGTGAAGATGGCTGGTCCCATTTTGCCCACAGGCTATGGTAAATACTTTTTCTTCTAGGAAATAAAAGCAATTCTGAGTGTATTTCTTTTCAGTAAACTCTACTGAAAGATGTTTCCTAATGAACAATCATCAAAATTTAAGGTGGTCCCACATAGCTTTAAGAGACCAATGTTAAATATTGATTTAAAAACAGATCTTTGAAAAGCAACTTAGCTCATCCAAAATAATGTTGTTTATATGCCTCATGCATTGTAATATTTACGAACAAGATGAACGCTATTTTAAAGGTACCTTGAATTCATACTGCCAAATAATTCAAAACTAAGCAAACTCACCAAAGTTATAGTTTGCTATGCATGCTACAGCAACTTTAGATATTTTACTCCTGGATTTTCATCCTTTTCCTTGTCATTTGATTATAAATTCACAATTTATGGTCAGAGACTTGGGGCGCCTGGATGGCTCAGTCGATTAAGCATCTGCCTTTGGCTCAGGTCATGATCTCAGGGTCCTGGGATCGAGTCCCATGTCGGGCTTCCTGCTCGGCAGGGAGTCTGCTTCTCCCTTTCCCTCTGTGCTTGTGCTCTTTCTCTTTCTCAAATAAATAAAACTTAGAAAGAAATTTATAGTCAGAAACTTGTTTGTTTATTTTAGAGCAGTTTTGGGTTTCATGGCACAATCGAGGGGGAGGTACAGAGATATACCCCTTGCCCCACACATGCAATATAGTCTGTCCTATTATCAACTTGACTGACCAGTGTGCTGTATTTGTACAATTGATGAACAGTTTGACACATCATAATCACCCAAAGTCTATAGTTTATATTACAGTCCATTCTTGGTGTTGCAGTCTTTGACTTAAATGCAGCATGCAGAATGCCTTCAAATTATGCCAAATCATAACCTTCAAGTTATGCCAAAACCACCCTTCCTTAAATATGACTGTACATTTTCCCCCATATATTTTAGTTTTCTCCTGCTGCTGTAACAAATTACCACAAACCTAATTACTTAAAACAGTGCAAACTTATTATCTTACAGTTCCGGAGGTCAAAGGTCCTATAATCAAGATGTTGAATCACGGTTCCTTCTGGAGATCCTAGGAAAGAATCTGTCTCTGCTTCTTATAGCTTCTCAAAGCCCTTTGTGTTTCTTCACTCACCGCCCTTCCTCATGTCACTTCAACCTCTGCTTCTGTTGTTACAACTCCTACTTTGATTCTGACACCTCTGCTCCCTTTTGTAAGAACCTTGTGATTACGCTGGGGCCACTCCCATACAAATAATTCAAAATAATCTCTCCATTTTAAGGTCTTTAACTTAATTGTATCTACAAAGTCTGTTTTTCCAAGGAAGGTAACATGTTTGCAGGTTTCAGGGATTAAGATGTGGACATTTTGGGAAGGCCATTGTTCTGTCTGTAATACCATGTAATAACCATACTTGAATAAATCAGCTGGAAAGTCCTACATCAGCCAAGATCAATTCTTTTCTTTTTTTTTTCAAGATCAATTATTTTCAATAGTGCTTGCTTTTTTTTTTTTTTTTTGCAATTGGATTAGAAAGGGAATATAAACAACGAATTAAGAATTGTCATGCAAAATTACTGGAATAAAATACAGAGATACAGGGGTGCAACTTTTCCTAAAGCTGAGTGAGTCACATTCCAAGGGGATATGTAAAAGCTATTATTAAATTATTAAATTGCCAGTAACAATGCATAAAACTGGCTAGTTTAAATAATATTTCTGAAATTTAGTTAGAAATATTTCATCATATTTTTGTGATATATGCTCGATTTATTTAGAGTATTTGTCTTGCGTGTCATTTATATTTTCTTTTTTTTAATGGTTTTATTTATTTATTTGAGAGAGAGAGAATGAGCAGGGGGGAGGGGCAGAGAGAGAGGGAGAAGCAGACTCCTCACTGAGGGGGGACCCTGATGTGGGGCTCCATCCCAGGATCTGAGATCACGACCTGAGCTGAAGGTAGATGCTTTACTGCCTGAGCCACCCAGGTGCCCCTGTCATTTATATTTTCACATGTGAATTTCAATATCGAATTTTATAAATGAACCATGAATAACAGATTAAATGAGAAAAATACACACATATATTTATATATATACCCATCTTTACTTGAATCAGAAGGTATTCATAATGCATTGGTTTTTAGAAAGATATTAGAGATGTGGTTGGGTATAATGGAAAGATTCCAAACACCTAGAAGCAACTTGGCCATGTATTTCTGAAAAAGTCCACATACTAAATACAGTTCCCCTTGTAAACTTAGGAATTATTTGCTTTTTAATGTTCCCTTCTACTTAAAATGTACTAGACATAATTCTTGTTTGAGCCATTCCAGTTACTAACTTTTTAAACTTACCTGTCATTTAATTAAATATGTTGCGTTTTAATTGTTATTACTTAAAAAACCGATTTTCTTTTTTTTTTGAAAAACTGATTTTCATGTGATCTATAAAAATTGTTCATATGCTGCTTTATAGATAAATAAAAGTTATTAAACTTATATTGTTAAATAAATAAATGAAATAATTTACTTTATAATGATTGCTCGGGACTTATTTATTACAGTCCTAAGGAAATTGTCATACAAAATTTTACCTTTCTGTTCAGCGCTAATTTCTCTAAAGGGGCTTACACATTTGTTGGGCGTAAATAATTAGGGTTTTTTTTGAAGGTGAGAATATAAGTGCCCCTGTGTGTGAAGCCACTTATTTAATGGCTTATATTAAATTTAATATTGCAATGATTATTTCACACATATTTATTTACTTTTATTTTACTTTAGATATAGAATGTTTTCTTCCAGTTTTAAAAGCAAATGTAGAGGTTTATCCAAAACAAGTAAAATACAAAGCTGGAGATGTGTTGGAATTTTCCTGTGGAAAAGAACTTAAAAGAGTTGGACCAGATTCAGTTCAATGCTATCATTTTGGATGGTCACCTAATTTTCCAACATGCAAAGGTGAATATTTATTTTAGAACTGATGAAACAACTTAAATAAATTTATATTAGTGTCTATGTATTTTATTGGTCTTATATATATATAATCTGACAAACTGTAAAAAAATGGCCATGGTAGTATTTTAATTGAGAAGGAGAGGAGGTGCTGGGCTATAGATTATTTATGTTTCCTTTATCAAGGGGGTAATTCTGCCTCTGTTTTGAAATATATATGGAGTTTTATAGTTGCCAGAATGGTGAAGTGTTAGGGACTTTCCCCCAAACTCAGTAAAAAACTTATACTTTAAAAAATATTGCATGGGCCTTCTTATATTTTATTAAGTAATCAAGAAGTAATCAAATAAACATACGAATTATTCAGTATAAACCAATGATTTACTTGCTTTAGATGACATTACTTTTAAAAAATATTTGATAAAATTATTTTATACATTTATAGATACTAATTAATAAAAACATATGCAATAAATATAATTTCATATTTATATCATACCATATATTTGATAACTACTTACTTTTATATGATATCCAGATTATTGAACTACTTTAAAATCTTCAGGGCACGATTAATATCCTGGTTATAATAACCTGTAAAATATTAGGGGTTGGGGCAATCAGGATATTTACATATAAAAAAATGTAAGATGGCATTAAAAATTATTGTTAATTTAAAGAAATGCAATAAGGTGTTTTGTATATGCAGGTCAACGTCCCTATTTCTTAGACAGGCATTCTGAAGAATTTAGAAGTAAAATCTTATTATGTCTATCATTTACTTTAAATTACTTTGGGGGCACCTGGGTGGCTCAGTTGGGTAAGTGTTGTCTTCCATTCAGGTCATAATCCCAGTGGGATCAAGCCCAGCGTCAGGCTCCTCACTCAATGGGGAGTCTGCTTATCCCTCTGCCCCTCCCCTGCTTATGCCCTCTCTCTCTCTCTCTCTCTCTCTCTTTGTGTTCTCTCTCTCTCCCTCAAATAAATAAGTATAATCTTAAATAAATAAACAAATTACTTCCCAAAAAAATTAAGTAATTTGGGCAAAATGTGACATTCGTATATATATTTAGGTGATCAGTATATGTATTCATTTTTCTTTAATTTGTTCAGAATTGTTTATAATAAAAAGCCAATATTTGAGAAAAAGAATACTCAGTACACTATATACACTGTAAAAAGCAAACCTGAAAAAAAATAGGAATGCAGCATAAATGCAATTTAGTCCTAGGTCAACCAAAACAGTAATTCCGCATTTTGCCAGGTTCCTAAGACTCTTTAAGCATTATTTAAATAGTTTCTTTCCGATAGGGCAAGTAGTACAGTCATGTGGTCAACCTCCTCAACTCCCCAATGGTAAAATGAAGGACGTAATGAAAGAAGAATACGGACACGGTGAGACGGTGGAATATGAATGCCCTCCCTATTTTCTAATGACGGGGCCTGCGAAAATACAGTGCAATGATGGAAAATGGACAGATTTGCCCACTTGCTTTGGTAAGTAGATGCTAATGTTTAAATAGAACGGTTTAAACTTCGCACTTATATATAAATACATATAAAAAAAGATTTAAAATATTTAAAAAGGAACAGATCTTTTATTACATTTTCTTAGGACAAGTTAAAGCATGTGGCTCCGTACCTCACCTCGAGAATGGCTATGCCCGGTTCTCTATTCTTCCCTTCCAACATGGTGTTTCTGTGGAGCTGAATTGCAGAGATACATATACAATGATTGGAAATAATGTAATTACCTGTATTGATGGAATATGGACGGAACTTCCTAAGTGTGTTGGTGAGAATACATTTCTTACTTTTGTATTTGATTGTTTATAATTTTTAAAATTAATAGATATATTTAGACCAGCACATGCCAGTGCCTATCATCTATTAAATAATTAGGATATAAGATGCTAAATTCTTTGCTCCTAATTACTTAAGAAACTGAATTGTTGAAGATTTTCTTTGACCTATGTACACTGTGCAAAATTACGGAGATGCTAAGGGCTCTGTGAACCAAGAGAGTTTGGGACTTTTGCTTCAGAGTAATAGCAGATACTGTTCTCCTTTGTCCCATGTCCAGCAATCCCAATATATTCAAACCTTTAATTTTAAGCTTTAAGGACTAGCAGACTCTTTGCTGCTATTCTTCAAGATTCTAAAGTAAAAAACCCGGAACCACTCTCTTCCCCCATCTCCTAGATTTTTGGATTATCAACTGGCTTCCCCACTCCTGGGGATGACAGCTGTAGCTGTGGCAGTTACCTGGTCACTGCCCACTCGTGATGACCTGCGGGGAAGGGATGTGTTCCAGCCCCAAGAGCCTGGACTCTGTTATAAAAAGTTGTAAATTATATATGTTCATGGTCAACAATTTTTATATAAGGGGAATACAAACATCCAATCACTAGCATCACATAGGGTAAATTTAAAAATAGGGATTATTAGAGAAAAACACATAAAGGGAGAGAAGTAGAAGAGCAATCTATGTCTCATTATCCCATCCTTTGACACCCTCAGGAAAGGTTCCATAATGATCTATATATTTATGGACAATAGGGAAGAATTATAACAATAAAATCTACCTAGATGAGCAAGTGGCCCATTGTAAATTCTTGTCTGAGTGTTGTCATCAGGGTCGTCTTCTTCCTTTGAGCTTACTTTACTAAGCTTCTGAAATGTGGGAGTAATCGAACCTCAAGGGACGTCCAGATTTACCTCTCCTAAGACTGTACTTCTCACAGACTTACTCATGCCTCACCTCTTTTTATTATTTAAATGCTTTGACAACATTTATTTAACATAATTTAGTGGAAAACAATCACACATGTATGCCCCTTCATGGCCTTTAAAAATTAGGCTGAATGAAGTTTCATAGGGACTGTCCTCTAGTCAAGACCTTGGACCAGATTAATCCATCTTGCATTCCCATTTCCCAAAAGACTTCGACATATTTTTCTGTCATCCAAAGATGGAATACAGATTTTTGTTTCCTTTTCCCTTTTTCAACAGCATAGTCTGTGCAACGAAATTAAGAATAGCTTTATGTGATATTGCTTGAAGGCATCAAACATAATTTAATTATGCCATTAATATTTCAGAAGTTTTATTGAAATAATTGCTAGTTTCTGCTCAATATTCTTATCATATATGAATATTTTTCTTTTTTATAGAAACAAACCAACTTAAAAGTTGCAGAAGACCAGTGCTTCATGGAGGAATACTGATAAAACCATATGTGAGTCGATATAATCATAGTGCCAGGATAAATTACAGATGTTTTTGGAAGGCCAGACACACGCAATCAGTCTGCATAAATGGGGAATGGTACCCTGAACCAAACTGCTTAGGTAAGGTTTGTTTTAAAGATTTTGTAGACTTTGTTACAGCTTTATCAGAAAATTTCTCTTGTAATTAGTATGTTTTAAAATTATTTATTGTGATATGTTATTTTTTTTTTAAAGATTTTATTTATTTATTTGAGAGAGAGAGAGAGCACAAGTAGGAGGGAGAGGCAGAGGGAGAAGGAGAAGCAGACTCCCTGCCAAGCAGGTTGATGGGGGGCTTTATCCCAGGACCCCGAGATCATGACCTGAGCTAAAGGCAGATGCTCAAACTACTGAGCTATCCAGGTGCCCCAATATGTAATTTTAAAGTTGATGGTGAAGTTCGAAACTCATAACACTGTTTTCAGACAAATATTATCATTTAAAAACCCTCGTCTTGATGGAGTAAGCCCATTTTTACTCTATAACGATCTCTTGAAATCATAAAAGAAAAAAGAGAACTGTAAAAATAGAACAAAAACTCAGTCTTCAATGACATTAGGAAAAAACTAAAACCCAAATGACATTGTGAAGGATAACTAACAGATATTATAAATTCTGGACCAAAAGTAGAAAGCAGGGAAGAAAAATGATCTGATTAAGAAAATATTTTCCTAAGATTAAATCTCACATTCCTCAAATGCTTATTTTCAAATTATTTGAGCAATGGGATTATCAATTACAAAAAATTATAAAATGGGCACCATGTTAAATTAAAATAAACCAGACAGAGAGAAGATATAGTGCTCACAGAGAAATCACAATGAAATAGAGAAAATAGAGAAAATAGAGTAGACTTACTTCAGACTTTGCACCAGCAATCTAAGAAGTCAGAATAAACACAGTAATATCTCCAAAGTGCTTAAAGAAAATAATTGGCAACCAATTATTCTCTATATCAAAATTATTTATGATTACATTTGATTATGATGATTACAAAATAAAGAAAATTTTAAACATAGAAAAGACCAAGAGAATTTACCACTCAAAATCATCCTTTGAAAGGAGTCATATAAAATATATACCAATCAGCAAGATAAAGTATTAATTCTTTTTTTTTTTAAGATTTTATTTATTTATTTGACAGAGAGGAGAGAGATCACAAGCAGGCAGAGAGGCAGACAGAGAGAGAGGGGGAAGCAGGCTCCCTGCTGAGCAGAGAGCCTGATGCAGGGCTCGATCCCAGGACCCTGAGATCATAACCTGACCCAAAGGCAGAGGCTTTAACCCACTGAGCTACCCAAGCGCCCCTAAAGTATTAATTCTTAACAAAAATGTGTGATGTCATTAGAAATTGTGAGTAAAAAGTAGAAAATGTTAAATTCAAGTAAGCAATAATTTCAAGAAAGTAAGGTAACTAATTTGTTTAAAACAAGTAAAATGTTTTTATTTTTATTAAATTTCTTTATTCAATATAATTTTATTCTTATATAAGGAAGAAATATTATTCTGAAAATTTCAAGAATTATAAAGCCTTTTCTATGCCCATGGAATGTTTACTTAAATTAACCACTTACTGTGCATTAAATAATTCTCACAAGTTTCAAATATTAATACCTATAGATCACTTTCTATAACCACAAAGAAATAATATTTAAAATAATAACATTTATCTACTCCCCTACCCTTCATTTTGTGAAATAATTTACTTCCAAATGACTTGATAATATAGTGTTTATGATACTAAGAACTACATGATAATTTTAAGAACATATAGTAAAACCTATGAGATGCAACCTAACCAAAATTTGGAGTGACATTCATAGTCTTAAAAAAATAAGCTTGGAGGGGCGCCTAGGTGGCTCAGTGGGTTAAAGCTTCTGCCTTCGGCTCAGGTCATGATCTCAGGGTCCTGGGACCGAGCCCCGCATCGGGCTCCGATGTAAAGATGTAAAGTGAGATGATAGGGGCACCCAGGCGGCTCAGTCAGTTGGGCGTCTGACTCTTGATTCCAGCTCAGGTCATGATCCTGATCAGGGTCCTGAAATGGAGCCCCATGTCAGGCTCAATGCTCAGCATGGAATCTGCATGGGATTCTCTCTCTCTCCCCCTCCCCAAAAATAAAATAAAATATAATATAATATAAATTTTAAAAGTGAGATGATAAACAACTTTTATAACACATGCCAAGAGATTATAAAATATACTCTGTCACCTTTAAAATAGTATTACATTCTTGAGAAGCTAAAGAAATGAGTTTTAAAGAGCCAGTACTGAAGGAAAAAGTGCTGTCTGTATGTTGTATCCTGGGAGAGAGAAGGGAAAACTCCCATTCAACTTAAGCCAAGTGAAAATAGGAAGCTTCTAAACATCTGCTTTTCCCATGGAATTAATGGTACAGGGAATAGTCTCTGACCCACTTAAAATTTAAGATTAACTGAAGTGGTCTGTCTGATAAAACTCCTAAAGACATAGCTGCACTGTGATACTCTCCATTTCCAAATCTCAGTGGCTAGAATTGAACCCATGGGAAAAGGCTAGCTGTGGGTTGTCTTAAAAGGGCTCTCCCCAGAAAGTCAACTGTGGGGAGTGAAATAACTCCAATAGAGAAATGGACTCAAAATTGAGGGCTGGTAAAGTTTTGTCAAGGCAACATCCTTGTCAAGGCAAATCTCTGGATAAGGGAAATCGCCAGAAACAGCATTCTCCCAAGATCTGTAAATGCCCTTTTCATGGTGTTTTCCTTTTCAATTATGTTTTTAATCTCTTTATTTTCAAAATTGTATTCTTATATTATTTTTCAATTATATATTTCATTATATTTTCAATTATAATTGAATTTGGAAGACCAGTCAAAGGAAGTAATAATATTCTTTTAATGCTCTGTGTTGTATATACAAACATATATGGGTCTCAAAACATCATAGTTCATGAAAAAAGAAAGTTGCTTTACAATATGTTATGGCATAGCCCTTATAAATGCTAAAAAAATAAAATCACAGACACTAATAATATATTAAATGTGGATTCATATATATGCGTTAGAGTAGAAAATAAAAACTGGAAATTACACACATGTGGTAGGGTAAAAGGAAAAATGATGAAACGAGCTGGGCCACAAGAGTAACTTTACTATAGCTGTAGAATTTAGTTTCTTTTTTTTTTTTAAGGATTTTTTTAAAAATTTATTTGACAGAGAGAGAGAGATCACAAGTACCCAGAGAGGCAGGCAGAAGGAGAGGGGGAAGCAGGCTCCCCACTGAGCAGAGAGCCCGATGCGGGGCTCAATCCCAGGACCTTGAGACCATGACCTGAGCCGAAGACAGAGGCTTTAACCCACTGAGCCACCCAGGCACTCCTAGAATTTAGTTTCTTTTATTAAGAAAAGGAAGAAGATAATGTTACTTATACCCTAAAAACAGGAAAAATCAAGATAAGCTATAAAATTATAGTTTAAAAAAACAGTCTATCAGAGAGCTAAGAAACCAATTAATGAAATTCCAGAAATTTCTCCCCAAGGAAAAAAGAAAGTCACGTTGCTGCTTTCATCCTTCCTGGAATGGTGAGAGGGTGAGAAACTCACCAGAAACATAAACATAAATAAAATAGTAGAGTTTTTAAAGAATATTTATAAGTGGAATGAGGCTGGCATGACTTAAAATTTCTAGGAGCTCAGAAACAAACGAAGCAAAAAAATGTGTCAGTCTTTTCCAAGTGTCCTGCTAACATCTGATGTTAGGGAAAAAAAAAATCAAAATAAAGCACCCAGGAGGTCTGTCTTCCCCCACCCTCAATGTTGAGATGACTTCAGATTGCTCACCTCTCTTCCCCTTGAGTTCTCTTTGGACTCCCGAGTTCCCTTTCCATACAATATTTCTTGGTCAGATTCTTCATCTTGGCAAAATCTACACAAAAAATTTTGGGAAAAAGAGAATGCAATTATTGTTTTATTGCTACTTAAAAATCCCAGAATTTTTTGTGTAAATTTTTTCACTTCCTGACAGGTCCTTTCTCCTTTCTAGTCTACTCATACCTTTATCTCCATTTGGAGGAAAAAGGTAGTTTCTTCCAAATGACAGAAAATATCCTGCCGCTCTCATTCCCCATGATGCTTTATGTTTGCCTGAGAACTACTCAAGTGACTTTGGAATAAAACATACCTGCCTATATGGAGAAGCAGCAGCTTTTTAAATTATACCTCAATGGTACTTCATTATTAACCCTATTATCATATCTTTTACATTAATAAATATTCTGTATGGTTGATTTAACATTAGAACCTAAATATGTTTGTGTATTAGATAAGACAGTACATAATGTTCCATTCCTCCATTGCTCATTGCCAGATAACTGATAGTTTTTAATACTAAAAATGGTATATAAAATTTATAGAACACATTAACAGTGGTATTTAGAATCCCCCAATTACTCAATATGAGTTAGATAAAAATCATAAAAAATTTGATTTATTGCATCAACTTGATTTTCTTAAAGGTTGTACTTTTCGATAATAATATTACCTTTCCAGACTGAGATAGAAAAATGAGGAGGAGGCCTTCCTGAAAGTTGAGAGAAGAGTTTAATAAGAATTTTGGGAGGTAATGGCAGGTGGCAGGTGGAGATTAGGTGAGGACATTATCAAGTGGCAAATATTTGTTACAGAAATTGTCAGGCTTATTCTTAAGAAAGACAACAAAGTCCTTCATTTTACAAATCAGGAATAAAAGGCCCCAAGAAGTCACTTGGTCAAAATCAAAACTGGAATTTGTTTCTAGGTTCTTCTATCAGTGCCATTTCAACTACACTGTATCTATACTAGGTTGAAATTTCTAAAGACAACGTCCATACTACTATAAGGAAAGTAAGTTGGACAATTGACATAATTATACATAATTTTTTACCTAAATATATCAGCAATGATACTTATATGATATTTGAACATTTAACTTGGTTAGTTGGGACTTTGTTTACATTTTTTTATTATTATTTATATGCTTGAGATTTTAGACAACGTCAATGTCCCTATTTCCCTGTGTTGGGGCCTCTAGGAGATAGACAGCAAGTGGTTGCTGACTCCCAAGATTAGTAGCACAGACCTCGATGCTCTTTCAAGAGTCTTAATGAAATCCACCAAGTATTCACCCTTGTGATTTTGTATTTAAATAAAAATACTTGCACACCTAAACAAAAATCAATAAATGGCACTACAAAATTCCTTAACAAAGAGGAAATGAGACACTTAAGTAGGAAAATTTCTACATAATAAACTGTCCCATCTATGTACTGAATGTGCCTGGTCTTCTTTTCATGTGGTTTCCATAGCTTGTCCTCTAGCCTGTGAATCAGACTTCATTAACTGAAAATGTACAATAAGAGTAATGTACAATAACAGTAATACCAGGCTAATCTTTTTTTTTAAAGAGTTACTTATTTATTTTAGAGAGAGAGCACAAGTGGGAGAGGCAGAGAGAAAGGAGAGAGAGAGTCCCAAGCCGACTCTGTGCTGAGTGTGGAGCCCGATGTGGGGTTTGATCTCATGACCCTGAGATCACGACCTACGTCAAAATCGAAGTGGACACTTAACCAACTATGCCACTCAGTCTCCCCAATGTCAGGCTAAAATGCCAGGCTAATCTTTATTTTCTTTTGAAGAGTGAGTTATTGACTAAAACAGATCATAAAAGACCAGCCCTATTAAAGGTTGACTGGAATAATGATGCCACTGGAATTAAATTCTTTTATGTCACATATTTATCAAACTAATAAATAAATAGGGCAAGTCATATAGAACATAGGCATATGCATGAGTGGTCCCACCTCCCAGACACCCCTCTAGTTTTTCACAGAAATAGTTTTTGTAGCATAGAATTCTAGTGTGTCTTCCTTCCCTTGAAAAAATAAACAACAACCTAATGTAAAATTCAGGATTCAGAGAGTATGTGTGTTTTGGCTGAATTTATACTGATCCTAGGTTCTATTTTAAGATATTTTTTGAAATATTTACTCTAACCTATGATTATATTTTTAAAGTACTTAAACAAGAGATACTAGTTCATTCTATCTTGGTTTTAAAAGAAAATAGATAGTGGGAAATAAAAAATATTTATCAACTTATTTGTAATTATTTTTAAAGGAAGTGCCACTAGACAGCACCATCTGTCCTGGGGGGGAAAAAATGAGCTGAAGGAGAACACTGTATGAGCCCAGGTTAGGAGGTGGGATGTGGCTCAGATAATGATATTTTAGCATTCAAATTGGCCATTTAAAATTTTTCCCTTAAAATAAGCCAACCCACCAAAATGAAGTTCATTCCTACTCAAACAGAGGCATTCTAATTACATTGATTGCCAGTCATTGTCATGTTTAGAACAAAAGGCAAATCATGAAAATCTTTCATTGAGGTAAAGGGTTAGGTTATTAGGGGAAGTCTTAGTTGGTTCTATCATTACTATTGCCATTTCAATTTTTTTGCTTTAACTTGTTTGAATACATGTTTGAATCACATTGAACTTTTGAATCATATGAGTTAGCTGGAAAAAATGTAAAAGGGTTAATTTGAAAATTATATAAGTACTGATGGAATAATGAATAGGAAATAGAAGGGAACACTGGAGAAATTTTAATCCAGTGGTTATAAAACAAAACTGCTTTACAAACCATAAACTATGTTAAGATAAAGTATATTTGTTCCTACAGCATCATATGTATACGCGCGCGCGCGCGCACTCAGAGGGAGTTACTAGTTATTGAATGTTCCACTATACTGAAATATTATCTTGTTGTGCTGTTTTTCCATAGCTTTTATTAGTGAAATAATTTAATCCCAAATTTTTTTAGGAAAATGGAGATTATTCTGCCCACCTCCACCTCAGATACCTAATGCTCAGAAAATGCTAACCACAGTGAATTATCGGGATAAAGCAAAAGTAGCTGTTCTCTGCAAAGAAAATTATCTACTTCATGGACAAAGAGAAATTGTGTGTAAAGATGGACAATGGCAGTCATTACCACAGTGTATTGGTTAGTAGTTTATTTCTAAATAATGCTACCTAAAAAGTGTTTATTAATCTTCTTTGTTTTATCTAAAGAACAGGAAAAAGAACTTATGATTTATTTATTAGACTGTATTCTAAAGCATTAAATTGTCATCTAGTTACCCAATTCAGTGACTTTTAGAAACTGTTCCTCTATGAAGTACTTCCAGCAGTGGCCACAGAAGAAATAAATTTGAGATCTCTACTGGATACCCACTTCTATTAAGTATATTTACTTGATATGCAGCTTAAGATGTATAATGGGCAATCTGGAAATGGTCAGGGCTAGGATCTAAATTTGGCAACTGCTAGTATACAGATATATCTAAAGCTATAGGACTGGATGGGGCCACACGGAGAATTCAAATGGCTAAATAAGAGAGGAGGTCAAAGGGACAGCCTTGGAGACTCTCCATCGTTAGAGATCTGGGAAATGAGGAGCAGCCAGATAGAGTCGTGGAAGAAAAACTATGGAAGGCTGATAAAGTGATTCTAGGACACAATTATAGTGTGTGTGTGTGCGTGCGTGTGTGTGTGTGTGTGTGTGTAGCGGGATTTCCCCACATCCAACAAGCAAGTCTTAGACACCGGCTGGGTGTCCTACAATTCACCCAAGTTCTGACACTATCTTACCCACCCAGAGATAGCTTCAGACTTCACAGGTTAAGAATGCTGTCATAGAAGACTACTCCTTGTACTCCCACTTCAGATGCCAGTCACATGTCTAGGTTGTCCTCTGTGTTTTTGACTGACTGGCTATACATTGGAGGTTCCCACAACCCCCCTCCTTGGATTTAATTAATTTGCTAAAGCAGCTCACAGAACTCAGAGAAACATTTTACTTACTAGATTATGGGTTTATTATAAAAGGATTTAACTCAGAAACAGCCAGATGGAAGAGATGTATAAGGCACGGTATGGGGAAAGAGCAAGAGCTTCCATGCTCTCTCCAGCCCACACTTTTCCCACGTCTCCACAAGTTCACCAACCCAGAAACTCTCAGAACTTTGTCCTTTTGGAGTTTTATGGAGGCTTTATTTCCTAGGCATGATTGATTAAAACTTTAGCCATTGGTGATTGATTCAAACCTCCAGTCCCTCTCCCTTCCCCATAGGTCAGGATGGGACTGAAAGTCCCACCTTCTAATCACACAGTTAGTCTCCTAGCAACCAGCCTATCCTCAGGTTACCTCCAAAATTCATCTCATTGACATAACAAAAGACACATGTACTGCTCTCATCACTTAGGAAATCTCAGGGTTTTAGGACTCTGTGCCAGCAACGGCGAGAAAAACCAAATATTTATCATAAATCACATTACCAGAGCTGGTGTCCCAGAAGCAATGCCAAGGACATATTGCAAAATGTCATTCAATGGGACAGCGAACATGTCAAAGACTGCTTAGAACGAGACAAGTTGACTGATAGTTGAACAGTGAATTTAGCTACCTAAAGTAATTGGTAACTTTGCTTAGAGGTATTTCAGTAGGGGGGAATACTTATTTGCAGTGTGTTCAAGAGAGAATGTGGGATGATTAAGTCAGATCAGGGAGGATAGGAAACAAGTAGTTTTGCTCTAATGGGCATAGGGAAATGAGGCAGTAACTGGATAGGGGGTATGGATAAAGGGAAATTTTACCTTACTCAGTTGTGACATTTTCAGCATGTTTCTATGTTGGTGAATGATTTGGCAGGTAAGGAGAAATCATAATACAGACAAAAGGGGACAATTCATGGAGTAGGGTCTTTGTTGAATTTAAAGGGGAAGGAATCTAATGTTCACATGAAAGAGTTAGTCTGAGAAAAATGCAGAAATAGTAACTCAGTGAACCAAGAGGTAGAAGAAGTTATTTGGGATAAGAGTATTTATTTGGCCATGTCTTATCTATATCTTTGGTGATATATGGGAAGACAAATCAGTACAATGGAATGTATCCCAGCCATTCCTTTTTTTTACATTTATTTATTTATTTGAGAGAGAGAGCAGAGGAAGGGGCAGAGGGAGAGGGAGAGAGAATCTCCAGCAGACTCCTCACGGAGCATGGAGCCCAGTGTGGGGCTATCTCACAACCCTGAAATCATGACCTGAGCAGAAATCAAGAGTCAGGCACTTAACCAACTGAGCCACCGGGTGCCCCTGTATCCCAGCCATTCTTTTTTTTAAAGATTTTATTTATTTTCTTGAAAGAGAGAGAGAGTGAGAGAGATCATGAGAGTGAGGTGAGGGGCAGAAGGAGAAGCAGACTCCCCACTGAGCAGGGAGCCTGATGTGGGACCTGATCCCTGGACTCTGGTATCATGACCTGGGCTGAAGGCAGACACTTAACTGACTCAGCACCCAGGTGCCCTATCCCAGCCATTCTTAAAATGAAGTTGAAACATTTATTGACAGAGAAAGATGCTGTGCTATTATTTGGAATCAGAAAAATAAATGGAAAGTAGTATATCATTAATTCATTTCAGTAAAACTAAGAGTTTATGATCATATACTGATAGGCATATGCTATTTGCATAAAATAACAGGAGTCCCAGAGAATAGAAATGGAAAGGGAGTTTTTTTATTTTTACCTTTCCTGTTTAAATAAAATTTTTTATGAAGATGGTGGACAGTAGACCAGATAAGATTTACTTATCTGTTCATCATGCTTTAAGTAAAAACTATTCTTAATACTTATACTTGCATGTCCTTATAATACATATCTACTTAATACTTAAGTGTATTTTACTTTAGGGTAAAAGAACCACTATAATATTTTTTGGTCATCAGGTTGTATTATCGAAATTATATAATAAGTTACTTGAGCTCTCAGACATCATATAAGACATTGAAGATATAATATAAGGAGATTTATTTATACTATTTCACTTAAACTACATGTTGGTTTTCTCTTGACACATAAATGTTATTTATTTTCCAGAGTCTACACAATATTGTGGTCCCCCTCCACCTATTAGCAATGGAGATATCACCTCATTCCCATTGTCAGTGTACCCTCCAGGATCAATAGTCCGGTACCGTTGCCAGTCTTTCTATGAGCTTCGGGGCTCCATAGATGTAATATGCAGAAATGGACAGTGGTCAGAACCACCAAAATGCATAGGTGAGTTCTTCATGTTCTCCTGGAATCTGATATTTGTTATTCATAGTAAACTTTTCATGGACGAATTTCATAGGATGACTTCTACTTAAATTGAATTGAGTTGAAAACCTGTGTGACATTGATCAAGCCACTAGGCAAGTATTTGGTGGAGTTAGGATTCAGACACAGCAATCTGGTTCCAAATTTCATGTATTCAAGCCTAATGCTCTGGTGGCCTCTCATGTCTACAGAAAAGTAAGGGAGAAAAAAAGTCAACCTCTCCTTAACAGTACAAGGACAAGTCTATCATATGTCATCAGGAAAATACTTGGTAATGTATCTTACAATCTCCTGGGCCTGGACAAATCTGGGTATTAAAAGAAGTTTCTTATGGTTGCCACTGCCTAGGATGGCTCCTCGAATTTAACCTTGGGCTTATTTCAGCAACTCTGAACAATTCCTGTATCAGAGATTATGGGTTGTAGAGAACACACTGCTTAGTAGTGCCAGGGTGTACTATTTCCTCGGGGGAATGCTACCTCTCAGAATGCTGAATTTAAAAAAGAAGGAGTGGACTGTGACCATGGGGGAAAGTAACACTGCTTTTCTACAGAAATCAAGATTTCATAAAAGTTATGAACCATCAATAGTTTGTGGAGAAGGAGCTCTAAACAAGCAATATAATAGCTAGTAGAATTTTTGGTCTCATTGATCATTACCTTCAAGAATATGCTAAGTGAATACTTAGATGGTTAGTTTTTATATATATTATTGTCTTCTTCAGCCCATTTTCTATACTGTATATCTGATAGATGGAAATAAACTTATTTTTACTATAATATTTAGTAAGATGTTAACATATTCGTGTGCTCACACTGTGTGCATTTTGGAAACAATGTAAAAGAGAATCCTGAATTGGAAAAGGAGGGTCAATGGATAACATTGACCCTAATAGAACATTTTAATTTAATCCTATTTGGTATGTGGTTTTTAGGTATATAATGCATAGTAATTAAGAGCATAGGGTCTGAAGTCAAACTGCCAGGGTCCATATTCTGGCTCAAAATACTCATTCAATTACATGATTTTGGAAAAATTACTGTCTGAACCCCCATCTCCTCTTATGTAGCCCAGGGAAATGATGTGTGGTATTTAGAGCAAATGTATACAAAATACTAAGAACAGTATCTCGCAAACTCAATAAATATTAACTTTTAATATTCATTCATAATTTTATTTAATTCCAAAATATTCTTAAATGAAATTTCACTATTCTTGGAAAGGAAAAGTTATATTATTAATAATTGATTTTTTATTATTTCTTCTTTCAGATGCCTGTATAATTTCTGAAGGCAACATGAACAAAAATAAGATACAGTTAAGAAGGAAAGACATCAAAAAACTTTATGTGAAAACGGGGGATTTTATTGAATTTGACTGTAAACAGCCATATAAAGCGAAGACATCAAGGGAATCATTTCGGGTACTCTGTCAGGAAGGGAAATTTGAATATCCTATGTGTGAATGAAACCAGTATAGTTTCTTTGAATATAATTTTAAAAGTAATCCTACATGGGGCGCGCGGGTGGCTCAGTGGGTCAAACGTCTGCCTTGGGCTCAGGTCATGATCCGGGAGTCCTGGGATGGAGCCCCACATCAGGCTCCCTGCTCAGCGAGGAGTCTGCTTCTCCCTTTGCTCTTCATCCTGCTGTGCTCTTTCTCTCTCTGTCTCTCTCAAATAAACAAATAAAGTCTAAAAAAAAAGTAATCCTACATGTATAAGTATACATTATACAGTCAATTCTATACTTACTTTATCCTTTCAAGTGTTGTTTATCTCAGTCTTATTTTGAACTTAGATTTTCAGAGGTTCACAAGTTTAGAAGCTGAGAGCAGTGCTTTGCTTATTAGGTGGACTACATTATCCCTGGGCAAATCTTAGCGCTGGGTCTCCTATACATACAGTACCCACAGAAAGTGAGCATGTGCCTCAATTCAGTTAATTCCATCTAACCTTTTCTAATTGTCTAAAATTTATAACTTCAAGCCTTTCTGAGTCTAATTCCTCTGAAATAAAGTTGTTAATATAATATCTATCTTCCTATCACATCATAAAAATACAAAAACTATCACCTCTTATGCTTGTAGCAAGCATTAGTAAGTATTAATAAGCCCTCTAATGGGATCCTAATTATTCATCAAATACTAAATAATCCTTAAAGGCACAAATACACCATCTTCCACAAACGAGTAGAAGACTGAAATATTTACAAACCCTAGTACAGCATACAAGAGGTGATATAAACATACACAAAGGTAACTATAGTTATAAGTGAAAATTATGAGGTTATGATATTGCACTTATAAAATTATCTGGATATGTATAAATACTTAAAAGTGATAGGGAAGAAATACAAAGTATGGCTGTAAAAATTCTATGTAGTTTGAGGTTAATAGGTTAAGAAATTAGAATACTTGCAAATTTTTATATTTCCTGTATTTTATAATTTTTCATTTTGAATTATATTACTGTTACAGTTAGGTGAGAGTTATCAAGAACTGTGATTAGAGACCAAGAAAGTAGAAGATAAGAGTGTAAAGACCCTGTAGGTCATGAAGCTGATTTCAGGAAAAAACTCCATTATTTTTTGATGTACTATAGTTCAGGAAAATACTGAACAGGAACTTTTAAAAATATACTTTGCATGTTCCTGTATTTTAGGAAGCATTTCTTGGTTAAAATATTTTTTGGTCAGCAGGTTTCTTTTTTTTTTTTTAAGTATCTACGAATATGCTGACAATGAATCAGCAGGGGCTGATAGCTAACAGTGGTAAATGTTCTAAATGTTCTAAAATTGATTGTGGTGATGATTATACAACCCTGTGATTATACCAAAAAACACTGAATGCACAATACATTTTAAATGAGTGAATTGTATGTATGATGTGTGAATTATATCTCAACCAAGTGATTCAAAAAACAGTGGCCAACATTTTAAAATCATGACAAACACTGGGAATTAAAAAATAAAGTGAAAAATTAAGACAGTGTCAGAAATTATAATGAAATTGTACTAATTCAGAGATCGATGGGGTTGAATAAAAAAGTAAAAACTGTAACTCACATTGGCTATCTATTAAAACAGCTGATAGGAGGAAGACAGGTAGAAGTTTCATTTCTCCTCCTCAATTCTGAAGGGAAATCTTGAAAGGGAACTGTTAACTTAAAAGTTTTAGAATGATAAAATAAATACAAAAATGTTTTAGTTAGAGAACAATAGGAAACAGTATTTTTTTTTTAAATATTTTATTTATTTATTTGACAGAGAGAGAGACAGCTAGAGAGGGAACACAAGCAGGGAGAGTGGGAGAGGGAGAAGCAGGCTTCCCGCTGAGCAGGGAGCCCATATGGGGCTCAGATCCCAGGACCCTGGGATCAGAGCCCGAGCTGAAGGCAGACGCTTAACAACTGAGCCACCAAGCGCCCTGGAAACAGTACTTTATTTAAAGATTTTGTGTATTTATTTGAGAGAAAGAGCAAGAGCAGGGGGGAGGGGCAGAAGAAGAAGGAGAGAGAGAATCTCAAGCAGACTCTCCACTGAATGCAGAGCCTGGCACAGGGCTCAATCTCATGAGTCAAAATCAAGAACCAGATGCTTAACTGACTGAGCCACCCAAATGCCCCTGTAAGAGTATTTTGAAATTGAATATTCTTGCTCAGTTTCTGAGAATTTCTTTCATTCTCAAACTATTTTGTGGCACCTATTTCTAAACAAGTTGCTTGAGCAGCAGTGTAGTACATGAGAAGCTTTGCTATCCTTAGCTTACTACTCTCTTCCAAGACGTAAAGAAAGTTAAAAAAAAAAAGAGGAATAGGATTGGAAATTCCAGAAAGCATTTCTTACAGATAGTTGTCAGGGGAGTAAATTATGTGATATACAAATAACTAGAAGAACGTAATCCAGACCCATTCTCAAGAGAAAGACAATCAAGGGGAGCCTGGGTGGCTCAGTCGGATCGAGGCCCACATTGGGCTTCCTGCTCAGCGGGAAGCCTGCTTCTCCCTCTCCCACTCCCCCTGCTTGTGTTCCCTCTCTAGCTGTCTCTCTCTCTGTCAAATAAATAAACAAAATCTTAAACAAAAAAAAAAAGAGAGAGAAAGATAATCAACTGATACTGAGTGTGAGATGATCCAGATATTGGAATAGACAAGTATTTTAAACAAGATTTATAGCTATTCTAAAGGACATAATAAAAAAATGCTCTCAATGAATAAAAATATAAGACATTAATAGAAAAATAGAAGCCATAAAAGAGAAAGAAAATCTAGGACATATAGTCCGATAGCTGAAAAAAAATCTTCACTGCGGAGACTTAAGACAGATGGGATTGACAAAAGACAGTGAGCATAAAAATAAATGGAAGTAATGGAAATAAACAATGGAAATAATCCAATTTAAATAAAAAAGAAAAATAATTATAAACTGAGTTTGTGGGAATGGCTGGACAATAGAAAAAGGAAATGTGTACATGGAGTCTGAGGAGGAAAGGAGAAAGAATATGGAAGAAAAATTACTTGAAGAAGCAAAACCATTAATTGCTCAATTTGATGACTGACATAACTATGTAGGATCTAAAAAATTAATAAAGTCCATGCCAGACAAATACAAAGAAAATATAATATATACAAACTACCAAAAACTAAAGACAATGAGACTCTTGAAAAGAGCCATTAAAAAAAAAAAGATGCATTACATACAATGGAACAATAATTTCAATGAAGGCTGACTTCTTATTGGCAGATATGGAAGCTGGAATTGAATGGAAAACAGTTTTTAAGTATGAAAATGAAACATTCTGAACTCAAAATAATGTCTAGTGAAAAAAATCGTTCAAGAAAAAAAGGAAGATAAGCACATTTTCAGAAATAAGAAAAGTAAAATAATTAGCTACGGCAAGTCCTTGCCAGGAGACTTGCACTATCAGAAACACGTGTGCATCGGGAGTTAGGAAGGCAGAGGAGTTAGGGGACCCTAAGTTTGTCTCCTTCCTTGAATACAACTAGATAGTTACCAAATCATTCTGAATCCCTCAGGAAGCATCAGAGATCTGAGAAAACAAATACTGCAATTCTACAAGTAGAAACCGACCACTGTTTGGAAGGTAGGAGGTGCAGAGACTTGCAGGAAGGGCGAAAGGCGCAGAGGTTAGGTGGAGCGGAGGGAGCCTGCTTAGGGGGCTACCCTAAAGTAGTATAAGCAGCAAAGTGCAAAATCCGAACGTTTAGAAGTCTTCTACAGTGGGGGACGTGCCTGGCTTAAATGTGCTCAGACGGCAAAGCGGGGTGGAATCCCAGGTGTGACAGGGTGGTCTGAGGATCCCTGTGGTGACCAGAAGATTAGGTGGTGCCTGAGTGCAGCAGAGGTCCCAGGCATCAGAGCCCGGAAACCAGCTAAGAACAGTGAGTGTAGGCGCCGGCTTTCTTCTCTGTGCAGCCGTAAACTGCGAACCATTGCCTGCTCAGGAGACCACTTTCCTGGAAGGGGCCCCGCAGAAGGCAGAAGGGGGTCAAGACCCTCCCCAGGAGGAATAGGAGGAGTCCTTAAAATTTGAGGAGGAGTCCTTAAAATTTGAGTCCTTAAAACTGAGTTTCAAAACTGAGCTTTAAAAACACTCAGCCAAACTCTGGGTGAACACAGAGTTCTTACGGAAATTGGGGAGACAGAGGGATTGATTGTTTTTATGTGAAGGCTCAGTGAAGAGTGGTGGGTGAATATTTTCAGCTTCGGTCCTAGAGAGAGGGACACAGCCGTATTCACTCATCAGTGCTGAAAGCCTTCAGGGAGCAAAACAGCACCACCTAGTGGAATCCAGAGCTGCTTACACCGAGCCCTGCCTCCCTGCACGCTGGAGGCACTTGTCCACTAGGGCAAGTCCGCTTGAGAATCACTGCAACAGGCCCCTCCCTCAGAAGACCAGCACAAAGAACTCCTTCACACCAAGTTTACTGATCACGGAGGGCTCCAAAGCTTCTGCTCTTGGAATATAGCATTATATAGTATATAGTATATACAGTATATAGCATTCTTTGTATTTTTATTCTTTAGTCTTTTAGTGTTATTTTTTCAATTATTTTATTTTTTCAATTCTTTTTTGTTCTTTTTAAATTTTATTTTTACATATATTTTGTATATTTTTTCTTATTTTTTGTTTCCTTTCATTGTATTTTATTTATATATAATTTATATAATTATAATATATAATAACATATATTACACATATAATATAGGTAATATGATATACATAATACATACATATATAATACATAATAATATGTATATTATATAATATGTATAATATATACAATATAATATATAATATGTAAACCATGCATGATTGTACGTAATTATAATACATAATATATAGTACATATATAATACATACATAATAATATTGTGTATGTTATATATTTATGTAGTATACATATCTTTCTTTCTTTCTTATTTTGGGATCTAGTTTCTTTTAACAAGCAGACCAAAATCCCAGATCTAGTTTGTTGTTGTTGTTTTTATTGTTGTTATTATATGTTTTTGTTTTTGTTTTTTTCTTTTTCTTTCTTCTTTTGAATGGAAAGAGAGACCGAAACTAACAAAGACCAGAAAGGAGCAGAAACAATCTATAGAAACAGTGACTCTTCAGATAATACAATGGAACTAAATTCATATCTTTCCATAATTACTCTGAATATAAAAGGACTAAATGCTCCAATCAAAATATATAGGGTATCAGAATAGATAAAATAAAAGACCCATCTATATGCTGCTTACAAGAGATACATTTTAGACTCAAAGACACCTCCAGGTTGAAAGTGAGGGGGTGGAAAACCATGTATCACGCTAATGGATGTCAAAAGAAAGCTGGAGTAGCCATCTTTATATCAGACAAACTAGATTTAAAACCAAAGACTGTAATAAGAGATAAACAAGGACACTATATCATAATAAAGGGGTCTGCCCAACAAGATCTAACAATTGTAAATATTTACACTCCTAACTTGGGAGCAGCCAAATATATAAATCAATTAATAACTAACTTAAAGAAATCCATTGATAAAAATCCAATAATAGTAGGGGACTTTAACACTCATTCACAGCAATGGACAGATCATCCATGCAGAAGATCAATAAGAAAAGAAGTCACACTGGACCAGATGGACTTAACAGATATATTCAGAACATTTAATCCTAAAGCAGCAGAATACACATTCTTTTCAAGTGCACATGGGACATTCTCTAGGACAGATTACATACTGGGTCACAAATCTCAAGTGGTACAAAAAGATTGAGATCATACCATGCATATTTTCTGACCACAATGCTATGAAACTTGAAGTCAACCACAAGAAAAAATTTGGAAGGACTACAAATACATAGAGGTTAAAGAACATCTTACTAAAGAATGAATGGCTCAACAAAGAAATTAAAGAAGAAATTAAAAAATACATAGAAGCAAATGAAATGAAAACATGACAGTTCAAAACCTGTGGAATGCAGCAAAAGCAGTCCTAAGAGGGGAGTGTATAGCAATACAAGCATACCTCAAGAAGCAAGAAAAGTCTCAAATATACAACCTAATCTTATACCTAAGAAGCTGGAAAAAGAATAGCGAATAAAGCCAAAATCCAGCAGAAGATAAATAATAGATTAGAGCAGAAATCAATGATATAGAAATAAAAAAAATAGTAGAACAGATCAATGAAACTAGGAGCTGGTTCTTTGAAAGAATTAATAACATTGATAAACCCCTGCCCCGACTTATTGAAAAGATAAGAGAAAGGACCCAAAATATAAAATCATGAATGAAAGAGGAAAGATCACAACCAAAACTGAAGAAATACAAACAATTATAAGGGAATATTATGAGCAATTATATGCCAACAAATTACACAATCTGGAAGAAATGGATAAATTCCTAGAGACATATAAACTACCAAAACTGAAGCAAGAAGAAATAGAAAACCTGATCAGACCCATACCCAGCAAAGAAATTGAATCACTAATCAAAAATCTCACAACAAACAAGAGTTCAGGGGTCGGATGGTTTCCCAGAGGAATTCTACCAAACATTCAAAGAATTAATACCTATTCTTCTGAAACTCTTCTGAAAAATAGGAATAGAAGGAAAACCAAAACCTTGATCCCAAAACCAAGGACCCCACTAAAAAAGAGAACTACAGACCAATATCCTTGGTGAACATGGATGCAAAAATTCTCACCAAGATACTAGCTAATAGAATCCAACAGTACCTTAAAAGGATTATTCACCATGAACGAGGGGGTTTTATTCCTGGGCTGCGGGGGTGGCTCAACATCCACAAATCAACCAACATGACATACCACATCAATAAAAGAAAGAATAATAACAATATGATCCTCTCAATAAAAGCAGAAAAAGCATTTGACAAAACACAGCATCCTTTCTTGATAAAGACCTCCCACAATGTGGGGATAAAGGGAACACACCTCAACATCATAAAGGCCATATACAAAAGACCTACAGCAAATATCATCCTCAGTGGGGATAAACTGAGAGTTTTTTCCTAAGGTCAGGTATATGACAGGGATATCCATTCTCACTGCTGTTGTTCAACATAGTACTGGAAGTCCTAGCTTTAGCAATCAGACAACAAAAAGAAATAAAAGGCATCCAAATCAGCAAAGAAGAAGTCAAACTTTCACTCTTCACAGATGACATGATACTCTATGTAGAAAATCCAAAAGACTCCACCCAAAAATTGCTAGAACTCATATAGGACTTCAGCAAAGTAGCAGGATTAAAATCATCACACAGAAGGCTGTCACATTTCTATACACCAACAATGAAGCAGCAGAAAGAGTAATCAAGGAATCGCTCCCACTTACAACTGTACCAAAACCATAAGATACCTAGGAATAAATCTAACCAAAGAGGTAAAAGAACTTACTCTGAAAACTATAGAACAGTTATGAAAGAAATTATGGAAGACACAAAGAAATAGAAAAACATTCCATGGTCATGGATACGAAAAACAATTATCGTTAAAATGTCTATGCTACCAAAAGAAATCTATACATTCAATGCAACCCCTATCAAAATGCCACCAGAATTTTTTCATAGAGCTGGATCAAATCATTCTAAAATTTTATGGAACCATAAAAGACCTCAAAGAGCCAAAGTAATTTTGAAAAAGAAAATCAAACTCAAGGCATCACTATTCCAGACTTCAAGCTCTATTACAAAGCTGTAATCATCAAGACAGTATGGTACTGGCACAAAAAACAGACACATAGATCAATGGAACAGAATAGAGAGCCTAGAAATGGAGCCTCAACTCTATGGTCAACTAATCTTCGACAAAGCAGGAAAGAATGTTTAGTGGAAAAAAGACAGTCTCTTCAACAAATGGTGTTGGGAAAACTGGACAGCCACATGCAGAAGAATGAAAATGGGTCATTTTCTTACACCATACACAAAAATATACTCAAAACGGATGAAAGACCCCAATGTGAGAGAAGAATCCATCAAAATCCTTGAGGAGAACACAGGCAGAAACCTCTTTGAAAAATCATATTATTATCTTAAAAGATGCAGGAAAAGCATTTGACAAAATTCAACATCTGTTTGTGATAAAAACACTCAACAAAGTGGGTTTGATCAACTTATCTCAAAATAATAAAGGCTGTATGTGAAAAACCCACAGCTAACATCATACTCAATTCCACAGTGCTGCTGTGGAAAACGGCATGGAGTTTTCTCAAAAAATTAAAAATAGAAATACCATATTATCCAGTAATTCCAATACTGGATTTTTGCCCAAACAAAGAAACAAACAAAAACTAATTTGGAAAGATACATACATCATTATGTTTATTGCAGCATTATTTTCAATACCTAAGATATGGAAGCAACCCACATTGTCCATTGATAGAAATGGACAAATTCCTAGAAACATACAATCTTCCAAAAGTGAATAAGGATTTTATCTATAGCCCATAAAGTCTGATATGTAATGTTTTCATTATGTTTTCTAGAAATCCTGCAATTTTAGTTCGTATTTCCATTTCTTTTTTTTTTTTTTTTTGAGATTTTATTTATTTATTTGTTAAAGAGAGAGAGAGCACAAGCAGGCAGAGAGGCAGGCAGAGGCAGAGGGAGAAGCAGACTCCCTGCCGAGCAAGGAGCCCGACGTGGGACTCGATCCCAGGACCCTGGGATCATGACCTGAGCCAAAGGCAGCCACTTAACCAACTGAGCCACCCAGGTGTCCCCATATTTTCATTTCAACCCAACTTGTCTAATAGGAAGTTTGTACATTTTTAGAATAGCCTTTTTTGTTTTGCTTAAGTTGTAAATGTATTGGATATAACCAGAGAATTTTGCTTATATTAATCTATTTGGAATTTAATTAGTTTTTTTAATGGCTTAATATATACAGCCAGTTTTCATGACTGCTTCATGCCTACTGTTATTTGGGTACAAAATTAACATAAATTTATAAGATATACCCTATTGACTACTTGTTAGAATGTCCTATAGCCTTTACCTGTATTTTGTTCACATGAAGCATTTTAGACTGAAAAAATTACTCACTTGCCTTATTACCCGTCTGACATAGATCCTGCTTCATACAATTTACTCCCACAAGCTTCAGGCAATGTCTATTTGTCTCTATGATGAGAAACAATAAAATTACCTTACAACTTTTTCCTTTCTTCTTCCCTCCCTCTCCTCCATCATCTAATTTTATTGAATGTTAAGATCTTTCTTGGTGTTTATATTTGTTGTTTTACATATATTTAGAATTTGATTTCATTTCAGCTTTAAATTACATTATTTGACTTCTACCTATAAACTATGAAGGAAGGAATGAACGGAGGAAGGAAGAAAAAATAGGAGGAAGGTAAAAAGGAAGTGAGGAAAGTGAAATAACTGAAAAGTCCATCAATCAGAGAATAATTAATTATATTCTGTTACCTCCAACTTTTGACTATTGACATCTTATAATGAGATCAATCCATGTGTATTGATATGGGGATAGATCTATCATATACCAAGTGAAAATGAAAGTCTTAGAACAATATATACAATATATATGCAATATATATGCCACCTAATATATATATAAATAGGGGCTCCTGGGTGGCTCAGTGGGTTAAACCCTCTGCCTTCAGCTCAGGTGAGGATCTCAGGGTCCTGGGATCGAGCCCCGCATCAGGCTCTCTGCTCAATGGGGAGCCTGCTTCCTCCTCTCTCTCTGCCTGCCTCTCTGCCTACTTGTGATCTCTCTCTGTCAAATAAATAAATAAAATCTTTTAAAAAAATGCACATATGTACAAAATACGTTTTTAACTGTATAGTAGCATCTGGAAGACACAGAAAATTCTTTACAGTCAGAATCTCTGGACTGAGGAAGTAAATCTGAAGTTTTGGGGGGAATAAATGGAATTTTCATTCTTTATCCTGTTCACATTTGTATTGTTAGAACTGTTTTACAATGTCAAAGAGTTGCTCTTATACATGACAAAAATAATACATTACCTCCAAATTGTAATTTAAAAAATATCTGGCCATAGAAAAATTTACTTCATGGTAAGTACATTTTATATAAGGGAATTTTTTAATCTTTGGAAAATTTAATTTGGACCATACTTTCTTTCTCTTGCTGAGAACATTAAATACATCTGTATGTTTTGGGTTCCACAAGCCACAAAGGGCAGTGGGTTTCTGGCAGTTACACTGCACCCAACTTTCTATAGAAAGATCAGACATTTTCCAACCTTGCTTTAGAATGTCTCCTTAAAAATGATTTAAAGTTTTCTTACAATAAATGGCAAGTAAAACAAAGTAAGGCTTTATTTTTCTCCTTTTTTTTTTTTTTTAGATGTTGCATGTTGGAGAAAGAAGGAAGAAAGACTCGCCCCATCAGTGTTGGAGTTCTGGTCCTCTGGGGAGTGCTCCTGGGTCCTCCAAGGGACACCCATGGCACTGAGGCCTGGAGGCACCCCAGCGCTGAGGAACCTGAGGTGGGTGAGTGCCAAGCAGCCAGTCACAGCCACACCACGGCACAGGGGGTTCTTTGGACAGCCTGGTTCTTCGCGGTGCTCACAGGGCTCCTGGCCTTCAAGAGTAACAATGGCCCTTGGACCAAATCATGACCAGAAGTTTCCTACCTGCTACTGCAGTACCTTAGGTTCCCTTCTGCGGGCCTTGTAATGTGCATTTAAAGACTAAAGTATATAAAATACGACGCAATGCTCATTTAAAGACTAAAATAGTTCCTGATGAAAGAGAGTATATAAAAACAAATTAAAATCCTTGTCAGTTGAAACCTTGCCTACTGTGGGATGATTAGTCTTAAATTAAATTTGAGAAGTGTATTAGGTAATGTATTTCCCAGCTTGGGTTAGACTTTTTATACTTCCCATGCTCTCCAATTTTCCTCCAAAGGAATCATGTTGAGTTTCCCTGAATTCACTTTTAATGTGTAATGTTCT
The DNA here is from genome assembly GCA_028534135.1 of Potos flavus. Classification (NCBI taxonomy): domain Eukaryota; kingdom Metazoa; phylum Chordata; class Mammalia; order Carnivora; family Procyonidae; genus Potos; species Potos flavus. The sequence continues at coordinate 30,654,264 of CM052893.1, forward strand.
CTAGGGTTTCAAGCTTTCGCTATGAAGTAATAAATGGATATCTATGAGCTTAACTCCCCTTTGAAAAATTAGTTTCTCGGGGCGCCTGGGTGGATCAGTGGGTTAAAGCCTCTGCCTTCGGCTCAGGTCATGATCTCAGCGTCCTGGGATCGAGCCCCGCATCGGGCTCTCTGCTCGGCAGGGAGCCTGCTTCCCCCCTCTCTCTGTCTGCCTCTCGGCCTACTTGTGATCTCTCTCTCTGTCAAATAAATAAATACAATTTAAAAAAAAGGAAAAAAGAAAAATTAGTTTCTCCCTGCAGAACCAGGCAGCATCCTTTTGAACTCTGGAATACCCTAAGTCAGTCACCATGGTAGGGTTCTTTGGTTGTTGACGTAGCTGCTCTATCCTGCAGGGGTGGCAAATCACCTAAACACAGTTTGCTTTCATGTTCATCATGCTAAAGATAATCTTACAACATAATATTCTCTAAAAAGCAAAATGGCCATTATTGTAACATTATTCTCAACACTTCACACATTCTCACTGAAGTGATAACTCATTGAAACCATTAGTTTGCCAAACCACCTTGTTGGATTGTGCTTATCTCCTCATTGTCTGACTGTTTCAGTGTCTCTGATCTCCTCAGTCCTTCGGCTCCCCTGCCCACATATCCTGCCACATTTCCAGTGTGACTTTCCTTCCTCCGCAGAGTAGGCAGAAACTACCTTACATGAATCGCCTCCCAGCCAAGAGCCACCCTTGGGTCCCATCTCTTCTCCCTTTTTCAAGAATCCTCTGCAATCTATTGTGCAATATTTTTTCAATCCTTCTTTACTCATCCATTCCCATCCAATTAGAACATGCTCGAATATTTTCCATTCCATTAAAAAAATCCCTGCTTTATCCCTATTTCCCCCCAAGCCACCCTCTCCCTCTCCCCTTCACTGTCACACTTACTACCAAGCTCACTATAGTCATGTCTCTGTTTTTTGGTACCTTATTTTTATCTCTCAACCGGTTCCTCTCTCAATTTCACACTTAATGATGATGTTTCTTTCAAGTTAATCCATGACACTGAAACAGCATTTTCGATCCTCATCTCTTCTGGTTTTCATTGGAGCAGTCCAGCCATTCCTTATCAATTTCTTTCATCATCCTTTTCCTATGGCAATCCCTACACTTTAGATACCCTCAAAACCCCGAACTAGGCCTGAAGCTAACCCTGAAAAACTCATCTATTACCTTAGTTTTATAGACATCTGTTAACTGATAACTGAAAATTTTGCTCAGAGCTCTGTTCTGATACCCAGGCTTGTATAATTTTCAATAGATTGGGTTCCCAGACTGTGGGAGGGAAATTAGTAGCCAAGAACATTTTTAGGGAATACCCTTAGGATTCACATCTGTGGAAGGGAATGGAAGGGAACAGTGACGTCTGCCAACTGTGGGTAGCTCTGAAGCTGGGATGTCCCTGTAGAAGTGTCCTAAGTTGAAATGAAGGGTCTTTTCTTAATAATTCCTACTGGCCAGTGACTGGTTAATGGCAGGCCACCCTTGGAAGGAGTCATGACCTTGGGAGGAAAGATTTTCTTCAGCTGAATCAACTGCCTTAGGAAGCTGATAATTGAGGACTTCCAGCAGCTGAGAGAGTCTTTCGTTTCTGAAAGGAATCTGGTCGGTCATCACAGCATCACTACCAGAGTCAACTGCTTACTTAATATTTTTTTCTTGGCTACCTAACAGATACTTCAAAAATAACATTTTTGACACTAAATGCTTCACGCTAAACTCCACTCCCTCACACTGTCTCGTCCTCTGAGTCCTCCTACCACACTTAGGTGGTTATCATCCACTTAGTCAAGCCAGAAACCAAAATGTCCTCCTGAACCTTTTGTCTGTCTCACCCCCACCCACATCTGATCAGTCTAAATGCCATGACGATGTCACACCCTAAATATCTCTTGCTCCAATCTAGTCTGCACCCTCCCTGCTGCTGCCTCTGTTGATTTGCAACTCTCCTGGGAGTTTCCCAGGTAGAATCTGAAACCGGCCCCTGCATTCAGGGGGCAGGGAGAGACCAAGGAAAGGCGGCCCACTCCAGGTTGGTAGGTGGGAGATATAATAAGCAAAGGGAACTCACATATGAAGCTTGCCTTGGGCAGCAGCAAGATGACAAGATCCCGGTACCTGTTCATCAGATCTTGAAGTTTATATAGAGGCCTTAACTAGGTTCAGACATGCGTACCATGCAGGTGTTCCCAATACCACCTGACTATCTATCTATGTCTTTGGAGTAACCTCTGGGAGTGGGAAAGGCAAATGGAACCCACATTCCAAGGACAGGGAAGGGAATGAGGAGCTGGGGTCCAGCTCACAGGTCAACCGGTGGCCATATATTTTTCATGACCTTCCCCAACAGCCTCCAGTGTAAATTGCCATCATAGTTTGCTTGGATGATGGCATTCTTTTCTTAAAAGTGGTTTCTCTACAAGACAAAACCAGAGAGGGAGACAAACCATAGGAGATTCTTAATCTCAGGAAACAAACCGAAGGTTCCTGGAGTGGAGGGGGGTGGGAGGGATGGGGTGGCTGGGTGATGGACATTGGGGAGGGTATGTGCTATGCTGAGCGCTGTGAATTGTGTAAGACTGATGATTCACAGACCCGTACCCCTGAAACAAATAATACATTATATGTTAATAAAAAAAAAAAGTGGTTTCTGTATGCCTACATCCCTCCTCCCCCCTTTAGCCCAGTCTCTTGCCCAGTCTCTTGCTCAGGCAATCAGCGGTGTCTTTTTAGCAATCGCTATAAACATCTCATTTCAATCAGTGACTTCCAATATCTTTAGTTTGGCCTACAAAGTCCTTCATCATGGGACCCCAATCTCTCCAGGTTTAACTTGCTCCACTCTCTCCTCCACTCCTTTCCACTCAACCCACACTGGCTATTTACTAGCTTCTTAGAAACATCATGTTCTCTGCACATGCTTTCCACATGATCCTCCCTCACCCTAAATATTTTCTTTTCTCCCTTCAAGGCTCAGCTTATATATCACTTCCTCAAGGAAGCCTTTCTTGAGCATCCGAGACTAGGCTGTACCCCATGGTGTTCACTAACAAAGAGAGTGTTTTTCCTGATAGAAGCCATCTTGTGAGGATTTGGTTAACATCTTCCTCTCCCATCAGGGCTCATGCTCCACAACAGCAGAAACAATGTGTCTTATTACTGTTTTATCTCCAGTGCTCAGCACGATGCCTAGCATACGGTACGTGCTTAATATTTGACTTTGGGTGTGCCAGTCCCTCTCTGCGGAATGTCTTCTCTAGGCTTGAGGACCTCAAGCTTTTCCTGGGGAACTTCCAATACACCCCTAAAAAGTTAATTTCCGCCTTCTCCATGCCACCACTTTACTTTGTACATGCTTCCTGTGTTGCATTTTTCACGCATTCATTTATTTAGCATTTAGAGTTTACAAATTGATGGCTCATGAGCCACACGGCTCACAAAATGTTTTTAGATTCCCTCTCCACATATAAAAATCAGTAGATTTCGCAATTAAAAAATCAGAAGATATGACAATACTAAACACATAGTCTAAGACAGTTACCCGCCTTGAGCAAATCTGCTTTCTGGGATAGAGCAGGTACTCAATATTGTTTATTAATGGATTGATTGATTAATTGAAAATGATTAACCTTTTTCTATTGATATTTAATTTCAATCAAATTTCAATTTTATGGGATCCACTGTGGACAATAACCATAGAATAGTGAAAGAATGATTATGAATTCAAGGGCCATTCTGAAATATACATGTTTAACACTGAATGAATTCATATTTACTCCACAGTTGGGTCCAGTTGTCCTTCATTAGAAAATTGTAACTTGAGGGTTTAAAGAATGTCATCGTATTGAGAAAGTCTTCAGTTAGGTGAACTGAATAGCTCCCAGATAAGGAAATGTGCTGTTCTAGTAACAACGACCTGTCCTAGTAGGGGTCCTAGTACCCTGGTAATGCTATTACACATGCTTATGAATGAACCCTAATAACAAATGTAAGTATGACTGTTGCTTCAAACTAAAAAGTGACAGTGTGGCTCTTTAAAGTCTTTGACAGACCTTGGTAATACTGACACTCTCAGGCTTTGTTGCTTGCAGGACTGATTCTTGATGTTATAATCTGCATCATTCCAATAATTCCTTAACTTAAAAATATTACTTGAAAGAGTAAAATATAAAAATGGGAAGGGTTATTCTTTTTTTAGTCACGTTCCTTGGGCAACATTTTAACATGTGGCTAGTTCACCATTATTACTATTATTAACCTTGAAACTAATACTACAGTTAATTTTTAAAGTTCTTTACATTTAGAAAGTGTAAAGGGCAGCCTTTTCTGTATTTAATACAGTAAATCCTCTAATATGATATATAATTTCTTATAGTTTCTTATCTCTAGTGTGTGTGGTTCTTTAATATTGACATAAAGATTGAATTAAAAGTACCAGAAAACCTTAATGTTAATGAATATGATAAAAACAAATATCTTGAAGGCAACAATATAGCACAATGAATGGATATTAGGAAACAGAAATATTTTGACATGTAGATCAATCTTTTTAACAGAGGAAAAGCATGCAATAAAGGTTAGGTTACCTGTCAGATCTGTCAAATTAGAAAGGAAACAACGTGTTCTGGCTTATTTGTAAATAAAAAATATTCAACATAGGCAATTTAGATTCAAATCTTCAAGCAAGTTGAAACTTAGAGATTTATAATTTTTCTTCTAAAAATTATGTTTTATAAAGGATTTTATGACGTGTTGATATACTATTCTTCTTTCTGTCATACATTTTTATGTCCTGAAGGGTTGTTGATAAGACAGCATCCTTGATGAGAAAAAGAGAAGGAAGAGAGATTTTTGAAATAATCGCCATTTTTAGTCAAGTATTTATTACAACTTCGCTCTTCAACATTTCATATAATTAGTCATTGTTTTAGTTAGTTATTGATAAAAGCAAGTAGACAGACTTGGTAAATTTACCACCAATTCCTTTTTCAAATCTCAGTGTCCTTTGATGCAATAATACCATTTTTAAACAATTTTTTCTAAGTTATTTACCTCTTTTTTTTTTTGAAATGAGAAATCCAAGATCCACTCAAACACTTAAATACATATAAAATTTTACTGTCCTGATTTTACCCTGGTTAAAAATTTTTAAAGTTTTTCACTGATGTGTATCTTATGAATGTTTTTATAGACTGTTCAAAGTATCTAAAAAGTTGTCCCTATGTTGTTCATATAGTTCATCATTCACAATGATTAGAACACATACATTTTGCCATAAGTTATTTTTATAATATCCTTTTTTAAAAAAAGATTTTATTTATGTATTTCAGAGAGAGAGAGAGAGCAAGAGTAAGCATGAGCAGGGGGAAGGGCAGAGGGAGAAGGAAAGAATCTTAGGCAGACTCTGCACTGAGCATGGAACCTGACGTGGGGCTCAATCTTATGACTCTGAGATCATGGCCTGAGCCAAAATCAAGGGTCAGACACTTAACTGACTTAGCCACCCATGCAGCCCATTTGGGGGGAGGGTTAAAATTCTTCATATATGGGGGCATAGTCAGTTGAGGGTTCAACACTGGGTTTTGGCTCAGGGTCATAGGATCGGCCTACATCAGGTTCTATGCTCAGCGACGAGTCCACTTGGGATTCCCTCCCTCTCTCTCTACCCCTCTCCCCTGTGCTCACTCTCTCTCTCTCAAATACATAAATCTTTTAAAAAATAAAATTCTTCATATATTTTGGATATTAACCCATTATGAGATATTTCCTTTGCAAATATCTTCTCCCACTCAGTGAGTTGTCTTTTGTTTTGTTGGTTGTTTCCTTTGCTATGCAGAAATTTTCATTTTGGTGTAGTCCCAATAGTTTATTTTTGTTTTTGCTTTTCTTCCTCAGGAGATATATCTAGAAAAATGTTGCTAAGGCCAAAGACAAGGAGATTACTACCTATTTTCTTCTCGGAGTTTTATGGTTTCGGGTCTCACATTTAGGTCTTTTACCCATTTTGAGGCTTTGTGTGTGTGTGCATCATGTAAGAAAGTGGTACAGTTTCATTCTTTTGCATGTAGTTGTCCAGGTTTCCTCACACTATTTATTGAAAGACTTCTTTTCCTCATTGTATATCCTTGCTCCCTTTGTCATAGATTAATTGACCACATAAAAGTATGTGTTTATTTCTGGGCTCTCTATTCTGTTCCATTTATCTATGTGTCTATTTTTATTCCCACACCATACTATTTTGATTACTACAGCTTTGTAGTATATTTTGAAATCTACAATTGCAATACCTCCATTTTGTTCTTTTTCAAGATTACTTTGGCTATTTAGGGTCTTTAAATAAGTCAGACAGAGAAAAACAATACCATATGATCTCACTTATATGTGGAATCTAAAAAACAAAACAAAAAAACAAAAAGCAAACGTAGATCCATAAATATGGAAAACAAACTGATGGTTGCCAGAGAGAAGGGAGATAGAAGGATGGACAAAATGGGAAAAGGGGATCAAGTGAGAGATTCAGGCTTCCAGTTATGGGATAAGTATGTCATGGGAATAAAAGGTACAACATAGGGAATATAGTGGATGGTATTATAATAGCATTGGATGGTGACAGACCATGGCTACACTTGTGGGGAGCATAGCATAACAATGGAATTGTTGAATCACTATGCTGTATACCTGAAACTAATGTAATATTGTATGTAAACTATACTCAAATAAAAACCAAAGAAGAAGGAGAAAAAAAATAAAAAGGATAAAATATGTATTTTTAAATTATCATATGAGGAAACACTTTAGAGTTTCCAAGCTTTTACAAAGACATATGTTCCTGAAAATAACTTAACTTTAGTCATTGTTATTAATATGCTCTTCTATAAATAGAAAGATTTGTACAACTTTGTTTCTCATCTTTATAACTCATACTTGGACGTATACTGGGAAGTGGAGAAAATGCAATCTTCTATCTCAACATATAGGTTAACTTTTCCACATTATTTGCCAAATTGCCAAAGTGTCACAAATATGAAATAGCAAACAATACTTTGACTTCAGACAACTCAGAAAGTTTGTTGAATTAATTAATCTTTCTAGGAGTTTGCTTAGTTTCATAAATGAAATTATTTTTTCCTATATAATGACCATGAAGTAGGAGTTTTATAGAACCTAATATTTCTGAAATTTATAATATAAAGAATCTCTTGAATAACAATCTGAAGAAATAATTAGTTGTAGGCAGAAGCTTCTTCTTACCTTTCTCTGTGAATACATCTTGGATATTTTAACTGCCCTCTGTCACATTGCACTCTGAGTTCAGATCCAAAAGTAAAGAACTCAGCTACATATGTATTTCTCTTACAAAGAAACTCAATATACTCGCCATGGAAAATATATGGTCTATCGTCAAAATCCCACTTCAGGAGTAAATTATTATTTTCCATCTCAACAAAAGATAATGTGCAAGGCTCTGAAAAAATAAAAAGAAGAAAATTATCTTGACACATCTTGGCATTAACAGGAAGCATTGTGTTTCCTATTCATGATGACCTTAAAATTCCCAGACATCAGAGTAGCAGCTATGTTGGAATTAATATTTGAGTCAGAAAATATGTTCAAGGCACAGTCTGCCATTTTCTGTGTGGTCCTGGATTTGGAAAAGTTGCATGTCCTGCCAGTCACTTAGCTTTATGCTATTATGGTTTTTCAAAGACAGTAAACAAAAAGGGTGTTTTTATAAAGAGTATTGATAGTTACCAATAATTATTGAAATAATGTTCCTTTTCTTATTTTTTCTTCAGAAAGTTCAAATAAAATCCCCATGAGACAAAGTATTTGTTTGATTATTACATAGATAAAATATGGAAATGTAGAAAGAAGCTGGATTGTCAAAAATGACTCAAGCTCTATAACCTGATGGAATCCAGAGTGGTTGACAGTTTCCTCTTTTTTAAATTTCCAGTCATTAAGGAATATCAATATTAGATTAAGATCATTATTAGGATACTCAACAAATTTCTTCGATTTGACATTTTGAAAATATCAATTTTTTATTATGAAAATATTGATATTTTCAAAATGTCAAGTTATTTCAGAAAATGGAGTTGTTTGTGTCCTTATTTGCCTGCTGGCTGCCATAGCACCAAACAGTAGGTCCTGAGATAGGCTAAAGGTCCAGAGTTATTAATACAGCATGTGAGTCATACAACTGTAATACATTTACAAACTTCTTTATTCAATATTTTTGGTAAGTATTTATTGAATCCCTAAGTGTCAGATGTTATCCTAGAAGTTTTATAGACAGAATAAAAATGAAGAAGAATAATCAGAAAGTCTCTATGAGAATATAGTCACTGCAAAATATGTTTGAAAATGAGGTCAAATAGCACTACAATTTAAAATGTTATGGTTCTACAAAATATGAAATTTTAATTAAAACAAGTTAAAAGTTAATTCATGGACCTTATGTTCTCAGTTATGACAGAATAGTCTATATCAGACCAGCACTTCTACTAAAAACTAGAAAATTTAAAAACAGACATGAAGCCAGTATTTCAAGGAATTAGAGAATTTCCAAGGCACTCAAGATAGTAAGGTTCTGGGAAATTTCCTTCAGATGAGTCCAACATTCTGTGTGGCATCTTCCTCTTGGGGCATTTGTTGATTCTCAACATGAGCTGAGAAATTGTAGAGAATGGACAACACCAAACATCGAGCTGCAGAGCTTTTGGAAATCTCATGTTGTTGGGGATAGAAAAATGGAAGTTTATGTCAGCCATGACAGCCAGGACTTGAGTGGTCAAAACTCAGAGGAATGAGAGGTGCAGAGAATGAATGTGATACTGGATTTTCCCTTGAAGTATTTGCCTATTCTTCACTTGTGCAAAGAGAGAGGATAAAGAGCCAAGCAGAAAGTGAACGAAAAGCTACATTAAGCTTTTTTTGGCAATCTCGCAGTAATATGAAAGCCAGTCAAGAAGGAGGAACCTTGGTATAAACACCAAACTCTTAGTGAAGAACCCTGCAGGGTTATGTTCTATTAGTAAGAGCAAGCAAATGTCTGAAAATAAGCTTAGAAAAAGCTGCATTTCTAATTAGATTGAGACCAACTTCCCTACACTATCAGCCAGAAGAAGAGATGAATATTCTCTGGAACAAGATGACATTATCGTTTCTAAAATTTTCCATACATAATATTTGATATTTAATCAACCATTAACAGAAATAGCTAAAGGTTAGGCTAGAAATCAAAATAGGCCTACAGATGATCCAGATGATGGAGTTTGCAGGCAAGGACTTAAAGCTAAGTGTGAGTAACATGGTGAAGAAATAGATGTTAAGATAAAGTCTTTCATCAGACAACAGAAATCTACAAAAAAAAAAAAAAGCATAAAGCGGACATTCTAGAAATACAAGGATATTGAGAACTCAGTAGAGGAATTTAAAGAAGATTGGACACATCTAAAGAAAGGATTAATGAATTGTAAGCTGTATCAGTAGAAAACTAGCAAATGGGAACAAAGAAGATTAAAGGATTAAAGGTACCTGCCAGACCTATAAAAAACATCAAGCCACAGTTTCAAGGAGTGCTACCAACTTGAAGAATGAAATGCTCAGGGGTGCCTGGGGGCTCAGTCAGTTAAACATCTGCTTTTGGCTCAGGTCCTGATCCCAGGGTCCTGGGATGGAGTCTTGCATCAGGCTCCCCGTTTGGTGGGGAGTCTGCTTTTCCCTCTGCCCCTCTCTCCATTCATGCTCATGCTCTCTCTCTTGCAAAAATAAATAAATAAAATCTTAAATAAAAAGAAAAAGAATGAAATGCTCTGAGAAACACACATGAAGGCCCTGTATAAATAGCCTACTGAAAATAAAGGGAAAAAGTATATCAAAACCAGCAGAGTACAAAAAGAAACTTAGTTTCAAAGAAGTACCAGTGAGAATGGCATTGACTGGGACACCTGGGAGGCTCAGTCAGTTAAGCATCTGCCTTCAGCTCAGGTCATGATCCCAGGGTCCTTGGATTGAGCCCCGCATGGGGCCCCTTGTTTGGCGGGTAGCCTGCTTCTCCCTCTGCCTGCCACTCCCCCTGCTTGTGTCTCTCTCTCCTTCTCTCTCTCTCTCTCTGACAAAAATAAATAAATAAAATCTTAAAAAAAAAAAAAAAAGAATGGCATTGACTAACAAAAACCAAAATGCAGAAAAGGATAAAATGACATCTTCTAAAGCATGGAAAGAAAAAGAGGGCCAAACTAGAATTCGATCTCTGATAAAATTCCTCTTCAAAAGTGAAGGAAAGTAAAGAAAATTTCAGGCAAACAAAAACTGAGAAAATAATAGCAATTCCTGACCAATTCCTACTTTCGGCTCAGGTCATGCATGATCTCTAGGTCCTGAAATGGACCTCTATGTTGAGCTCTGGGCTTAGCGGAGAGTCTGCTTCCTCTCTCCTTCTCCCTCTGATCCCCCCTCCCACCAAATAAATAAATAAATAAATAAATCTTAAAAAAAAAAAACCCAAACTTCTAAAAAAATTATAATAATAAACCCTTAGCAAGACATGTCAAGAAAGAGAGAGATACAACTTAATAGCAGTAAAAACAAATGACACATCACTAAAGGCATTAAAAAGAATATAAAAGGATGTTGTAAACAACATTATGTCGTGACAATTTAGATATTATGGACAAATTTCTATAAATCACCCTATGAAAACTGACAGCTGTCAGGATCTTTCCTCAAAGAGAACTTGATGTTCAAATGGCATGTTTGATGGATTATTATAATTATTAAGGAAGAAATGGTACCAATCTTACACAAATTCCAGAGAAATGAAAAAGAGGGAACTTACCAATTCACCATATGAGGGAAGTAGAAACCATACCAAACTCAAGAGGAAAATAACAGACTGATCTCTCTCATGAAAATAGATGCAAAACTTCTAAGTAAAATATAAGCAAATAAAATCCAACAACATGTAAAAAGCATAATTCATCACAACCAAGTGTGATTTATTATAGAAATGTAATCATACTTTAATATTCAAAAAGTAGCAATATAATTCCAGGGGGAAAAGTAATAATATCATTATTTCAATAGATAGTGCTAAAATTAAACATTCACTGAAGTTTTTTCAAAAACTCTTAGAAAAATAGAAATTAAAGCTCTCTACATTTTTAATATGATTTCAAAGTATTTATAGCACTGTAATTAAAGATGAATTGTTGAAAGTTTTACTTATGAGATTGGGAAACAAGATACCCACTACCTCTTCTACTCAGTATTGTACTCAAGTCCAAGTTGGTGAAATAAGATAGTAAATAAGTCAGATAAGGAAACAAAAAATATTTTCTTTTTATTTAAAGAAATACTTTTTTATGCCTCCCGAGAATATTGGTAGATACTGTTACTTTTATTCAAATGCATCACTAATAAGGCATAACTTGCCGTACAACAACTTTCTATCTTTGCTTCCCCATTGCACTCATGATTTCTATTATAGTACCAATGACACTGAATAATAATTGTTAATATATGTAACTACATCACCATGACTTATTCATCTTATAGCCCCATAAAACAACAGTATCTGGTGTATGGTTTGTATTTAATAAATACTTGCTAGGGCAAGATGGACCATAGTTATTTATGATCTACAGGAAAGAACAGAAACCAGTGATGAGATAGGTACACCGATACACAAATATTACAAATTAAGCATTATAATAGCATTGTATCAACCAGCAGAGAAGATAAAGTGAAAAATATGTTTTTATTTTATTAAATAGCTGAATATTTCATAGTACATACCTAAACACAATGGTGGCGTAGTCCATACTCCCTCTAAACAATAGGACTCCCTAGACCCCTGAAGAAAATGGTGATCAAAACATTTGTATTCTACCGAGGAACCGTTTTCATAGATTTCTAATCTTGAACTAATTATGGCTCCATTTTTAATAAGTGGAGGAGATGCACACACTCCTTTAGATTCTGAAAAAAATGATTTTAAAATTATACAATGAATTTCTATAATAAGCATCCAATACTTTAAAAATTGCTATAGAAATAAAATAAGATAGGGATGACTGGGTGGCTCATTTGGTTAAGCACTGACTCTTGATTTTGGCTCAGTTCATGATCTCAGGGGTGTGGGATTGAGTCCCACCTGGGGTTTCATGCTCAGCATGGAGTCTACTTGAGGATTTCTCTCCCTCTGCCCCTCTTACCCTCCAACCCCCACTCATGCTCTCTCTCTCTCTCTAAAATAAATAAATAAATCTTTAAAAAAAGAAATAAAATGAGAAATTTCACATAAAAGCATTTTTAAGATGGCTGTGAAATTTTAAATATTGAGAGCATAGTTCTACAATAACTTTATACTATAATATGATTTTTGCAATTAGAATCTCATATTATAAAATTGAAAAACATTTAAAACTGGCAAAATATTAACAACCATGATTTTTTTTTTTTTTAAAGATTTTTTATTTATTTTAGAGAGAGCGAAAGCAATCACAGAGGGAGAGGGAACACAGAGGCAGAGGGAGAAGCAGACTCGCCACTGAGTGGAGAGCCCGATGTGGGGCTCGATCCCAGGACCCTGAGATCATGACCTGAGCCGAAGGCAGAGGCTTTAACCCACCGAGTCACCCAGGCGCCCCAACAACCATGATTTTATTTTTCCCTTTTTATTGACTCAAAAATGAAACTGTATGAAACCCCTTTGAAGCCATGTTTTCTGTATGTATCCTCTATCATTTTTTTCTTACTAAAAGTAATAGTGCCATATCCAAGGAGCACACAGAGTCTTTCAATCTGCATCAAGCCCTCTTCTGAAACAATACTCTCCAGCAAACCCCCAGAAAAGCAATGTTTTCCAGAGTTGTTGATTGTTCACATTAGGGGGATCAGTCTTCTGATAGTCTGGTGATTATTTATAAGACCTATTAATTTCTCCCTTTATAAAACTGACTTATTGGAATTAAAAGATGTCACCATAGTCATCCTATTTAAGTGTATGTGCTTACTGTACATGATCAGATCATTCCCAATTACTAGATTAGAAGATGATGGTGGTGAGTTGGGTGGGGTCTTTCTTATACTTTGAACCCAAGTGGTGATATTAATCACCTGAGAAATTGTCAGAAAGCACTGTTTTACCTTTTCTAATACATAAAGGATATCTCACTTCTCCTCTATTGCATTGTACAGAAAATTCAGACAACGAGGTTGATGGAGATAAGTCATATCCTTGTTTACATACAAAATCTATTAAATCTCCATGTAAGATCTTTCCTTCATACTTCCACTTCATCTCTATGTTATTTCTGTACATGTAATCCACATTAATAGTACATGGCTCTGTAAAACAAAATATTATTTTAAATTATTTATTCATTTGACAAATATGAAGTTTAATGTATGTTTAAAAGAAAAATTTTGACAAGTATCAAAAGCAATGTTTTATATTTAACATTTACATTATTAAAATTCCTCAAACATAAAATATACACTTTATTGCTATCAAATTAATTTATATATCTATTATTATTATATTATGAATTAAAACCACTTAATTTGAAGATTAAAAAATATTGTTTGAGCTACAAGAGACTCACTTTAGATCTAAAGTGAGGTGATACAAAAGGATATATCATGCAAATAGAAGCAAAAAAAAGAAAAAAAGCCAGGGTACCAATACTTATATTGGACAAAAGAGACTTTACAACAAAAACTGTAACAAGAGATAAAGAAGCATTATGTAATCATAATGATAAAGAAATCATTCCAACAAGAGCATATAACAATTATAAATATATATGCACCCCAAAAAACAGTCTAACTGTATACCTAAAGAAACCAACCAAACGAAAAAACAAACAAACAAAAGAAGCCCAAGATTAGTAGAAGGAAGGAAATAATGAAGATCAGAGCAGAAATAAATGATGTAGACAGACTAAAAAAAAAAAAAGAAAGAAAGAAAAGAAAAGGTCAGTGAAACCAGGAACTCTTTCTTTGTAAAGAAAAACAAAATTGATAAACCTTTAGCCAGATTCACCAGGAAAAAAAGAGAGGACAAAAATAAATAAAATTAGAAACAAAAGAAAAGTAAAAACTGGCACCACAGAAATACCAAGGATTATAAGAGAATACTACAAAAATTATGTGCCAGCAAATTGGGCAACCTAGAAGAAATAGATAAATTCCTAGAAACCTATAATCTCCCAAAACTGAATCAGGAAGAAATAGAAAATCTGAACAGACCAATTACTAGTAACAGTATTGAATTGGTAATAAAAAAAAAAAAACACCCAACAAACAAAAGTCCAGGACCAAATGGCTTCATAGGCAAATTCTACCAAACATTTAAGAGGAGTTAATACCTATTCTCCTCAAATTATTCCAAAACATAGAAGAAGGAAAGCTTCCAAATACATTCTACAAGGCCAGGATCACCATGATACCAGAATCAGACAGACACTACAAACAAAGATAACTACAGGACAATATTCCTGATGAACACAGATGCAAAAATCCTCAACAAATTATTAGCAAACCGTATTCAACAACACATTAAAAAATCACCATGATAAGTGAAATTTATTCTAGAGATGCAAGGATGTTTCAACAGTCATAAATCATTCAATGTGATACACCACATCAACAAAACAAATAATCATCTCAGTAGATGCAGAAAAAGCACTTGACATTATAAAAACACTCAATAAAGTGGTTTAGAGGAAACCACCTCAACATAATAAAGGCCATTTATGATAAACTTACAGCTAACATCATACTCAGTGGTTAAAAACGAAGAGCTTTGGGGCACCTGGGTGGCTCAGTGGGTTAAAGCCTCTGCCTTTGGCTCAGGTCATGATCTCGGGGTCCTGGGATCGAGCCCCGCATCGGGCTCTCTGCTCAGCGGGGAGCCTGCTTCCCCCTCTCTCTCTGCCCGCCTCTCTGCCTGCTTGTGATCTCTCTCTCTGTCAAATAAATAAATAAAATCTTAAAAAAAAAATGAAGAGCTTTTCCTCTAAGATTAGGAGCAAGACAAGGATGTCCATTCTTGTCACTTTTATTCAACATAGCACTGAAAGTTCTAGCCACAGTGATCAGGAAAAAAAAAAAAAGACATCCAAATTGATAAGGAAAAAACTTAAACTGTCACTATTTGCAGATTACATGATACTATACACAAAAAACCCTAAAGTCTCCATCAAAAACTATTAAAAGTAAAAAATGAATTCAGTAAAACTGTAGGATACAAAATTAATACACAGAAATCAACTGCATTTCTATGTACTACTAACAGAGTAGCAAAAAAGAAATTAAGAAAATGATTCTATTTATAAATATGCCAAAACGAATAAAATACCTAGGGATAAACTTAACCAAGGAGGTTAAGACCTGTACTCTGAAAACTATAAAACATATTGGTGAAAGAAATTGAAGCTGACACAAGGAAATGGAAAGACATTCCATGCTCATGGATTGGAAGAATTAATATTGTTAAAATGTCCATACTAACCAAAGCAATCTATAGATCAATGCAATTCCTATCAAAATACCAATAGCATTTTTCACAGAACGAGAACAAGTAATCCTAAAATTTGTATGGAACCACAAAAGATTTTAAATAACAAAAGCAATCTTTAGGAAAAAGAACAAAACTGGAGTTTTAAGATATTAATTTTAATAATTAATCCCTGATTTTAAGATATATGAAAAAGCTGAAGTAATCAGAACAGTATGATACTAGCATAAAAATGGACACATAGATTTATGGAACAGAATAGGGAGCCCAGAAATAAATCCATGCTTATGTGGTCAGTTAATCTATGACAAAAGAGGCAAGAATATTACAATGGGAAAAGAGATTCTCTTCAATAAATGATGCTGGGAAAACTGGACAGTGACATGCAAAAGAATAAAACTGGACTCCTTTCTTATACCCATACACGAAAATTAACTCAAAATGGATGAAAGACCTAAATGTGAGACCTGAAATCACAAAATTCCTAGAAGAAAACATAGGCAGTAATCTTCTTGGCTTTGGCCTTACCAACATTTTTCTAGATATGTCTCCTGAGGCAAGGGAAACAAAAGCAAATACAAACTATTGGGACTATATCAAAATAAAAAGCTTTTGCACTGCAAAGGGAACCATCGACGAAACAAAAAGGCAACTCACTGAATGGGAGAAGGTATTTGCAAAGGATTTTACAATGGGTTAATATTCAAAATATATAAAGAAGTTATAAAACTCAATACACAAAAAAACAAGTAATCCAATTAAAAATGGGCAGAGGACCTGAATAGACATTTTTCCAAAGAAGACATATAAATGGCCAACAGACACATGAAAAGATGCTCAACATCACTCATCATCAGGGAAATGTAAATCAAAACCACAATGAGACGTTACATCACACTAGAATCAAAAAGAGAAGTCACAAATGTTGGTGAGGATGTTGAGGGAGAAAAACCCCTCATGCTGTGTTGGTGGGAATGTAAACTGGTGCAGCCACTGTGATGAACATTATGGAGTTTCCTCAAAAAATTAAAATTAGAAATACTATATGATCCAATAATTCGGCTTCTGGGTATTTACCCAAAGAAAATGAAAACAGCAATTCAAAAAGCTGTATGTACCCCTATTTTATTGCAGCATTGTTTACAATAGCTAAGATATGGCAGCAACACAAGTGTCCATATAATGGAATATTACTCAGCCATTAAAAAGGATCAAATCTTGCCATTTGCAACAACATGGATGTATCTAGAGGGTATTATCCAAGTGAAATAAGTCACAGAAAGACAGATATCATATGATTTACTTTTATGCGGAATCTAAAACATAAAACAAATGCCTAGACCAAAAAAAATAAACCCAGAAATTAAGTCTTATATAAGAAAACAAATGATGGCTGCCAGAGGGGAGGGGGTTATAGGAATGAGCAAAATGGGTGAAGGGGACCAGGAGATATGGGCTTCTGAATATGCAATGAATAAACCATGAGGATAAAAGGTACAGCAGAGGGAATTTAATCGATGGTATTGTAATAACATTGTATGGTGACTGATGGTATCTCCATTGGTGGTGTGCACAGCATAACATTTAGACTTGTTGAATCAATATGTTGTACCCCCCCAAATAATGTAACATTGTGTGCCAACTATACTTCATTAAAATATATATATATATATATATATATACACACATATATGTATATATATAATGTATATTATAGTCACTTAGGTTAAGCATGATCTCCTCTCTATAAAATAAAAATCATGAAGGGTGCCTGGGTGGCTCAGTTAGTTAAGTGTCTGACTCTTGGTTTTGGCTCAGGTTGTGATCTCATGGGTCTTGAAATGGAGCCCCAGGTGGGGCTCCATGCCCAGTGCAGAGTCTGCTTGAAGATTCTCTCCCTCTGCCCTTTCCCCCACTCATGGGCATACTCTCTTTCTCTCTCTCTAAAATAAATAAATGAATCTTAAAAAAATAAAATAAAAAATCATGAAATAGAAAATGTATTTATTATACAATATTTGTGATAGACCTACCATTTGAAGTACAGCAAAGAACAAAACAAAGATCCGCACCCTCATGGAACATACCTTCTAAATGGGAGAAACACACATGGACAAGCATTAACTATAATAAATATATGGGTTTATAATCTATGGCCATCTTTAAACCACATGCCATAAATTAGATGGGAAATGAGTAGTGGAGGGAGAGGAGGGGCTATCGAAAGGGATGAGGTAAGAGAAGTTACACTTTGAAGCCAAGTGTTTGGGATAGGCCTAAGTAAAAAATAGTATTTGTACAAATGAGTGAACCATGGCATTTTCTGAGGGAAGGGTGTTCCGGGAAGAGGAAAATGAAACTTTTATTACAAGTATGAAAACTTTTATTACAAGTATGAGGTGAGAGCATACTTAGCTTATGTGAAAAAGGGCAGGGAGACCAGAGTGGCTGGAGTAGAATGAGACAGGGAAGATCAGTAGTGGGAGGTTAAAAAGGTTTGTAACGTCTGGAACAATAATTCACGGATAGAAGATTCTGCTCGTTATTACACCATTTTTTCCCATTTGTAGTGAGAATACTCGCAGTTCCTAAGGATAAATAAGATGTACCAAACTCTGTCTCTTGGCCTGATGACAATAAATGATCTTCATTCAGTATTTGCTTTGATTTATTAGCACCAAGTCTGTGTCTAGAGGCAATTTTTCCAGAAACAGCATGATAGATTTCCTCAAACTTTCCAGTCTTTATCCTCAGAGATAACTGTACTTCCATTCAATGCATTATCAGTCCACATCATCAAACACTTAATATCAAAAACCTTTATGAAAATATGAGGGCAATAGAAAAGTTATAGGGAGACATATCTGAATTTGAATGAGAACAGCAGCTTAAGAATGACTTGGAATAGAGAAACCACAAATGAGCTAAAGGAGATGAGCTAAAGACTTAAAGCTTAAACTTATATATATAAGTTTAAAGCTTAAAACTTACATATATAAGTTTTAAATTTTATTTTACTTATTATTGTTTATAAACAATAATAAGTAAAATAAAAGGAAAATAAAATGGTTGCAATATACATTGTTGTATCTTGCATCATTGTCAAATGAATAATATAATTTATATAAATGAAACTTTTATTACAAGTATGAAAAATCAAAGTCATTGAAAAAAACAACCTGTGGCCACAAGAAAATTGAAAAATGTTCAATTGAGTAATGCTTAAAGAAGCCAAATCAAATATAACTTAAACCAACCAAATCAAATAAAAATAAACTCAGTTAATAGTACTTAAATAAAACAAATTAAAATAATTGTAATTGTTGAGTTAACAATATATGAAGATTAAAATATTCAAGTTGACAAGGACTAACAAAAACTACTACTTTAATCCACTGATGGTAGAGTTGTAAATCAGATTAACTTTCTGAAGGACAATTTAACAATTAATAGAAAAATAATTAAAATTCCAGATCTTTTTGACCCAGAAATTCTTCTTCAGAAAATCTGAAAAAAATATCCAAAACAAAATAAAACATGTGAAATAAACACACTTAATTTTAAAAATTAAAAAATAAAATGTTTTTATACGGGCAGACATTTAGTACAAAATGTATTGCTTGGAATATAAAAATGTTGAAAACACACTATCTTCCATCAAAAAGTGATTAATTTAATTATGACATATCTACATTATAGAATACTAGGTAGACATTAAAATGTATATTGTAGAAGTATATCAAACCATGCTCATAATATAGTCTGTGGGGAAAAAATGAGTTACATAGCCTCTCGTGACAGCATATATTTTTTGTAAATATGTGTTGTGTGTGTGTGTTTAAAAACCATTATCTAAGTCATTAATAGCATTTGTTTCAGCCAAAGTTACTGATATTTTCTGTTTTCTTCTAGTTGCTTCTATATATTCACCAATTTTTGGTAAATAACAATGATTTGCTCTTATAGCTTGAAATGCTAATATTTGTAATTAAGTGACTATTTTATTTTAACTTAGAGAAAGTTTATGACACCATTACCTATTTGTAAAAGTCACAATGTAACAAGTTCATTGCAACTGTAATGACTAATTACATTGTGATTACATGTAATTCTGACTAGCAAAGTTAAAAAATGAAGCAAATCTCAGTTTGTTTTCTCAGAGTCCACAGTCTCTCATGGTTCATCTCCCCCTCTGATTCCCCCTCTTCATTTTTCCCTTCCTTCTCCTAATGTCCTCCATGTTATTCCTTATGTTCCACAAGTAAGTGAAACCATATGATAATTGTCTTTCTCTGCTTGACTTATTTCACTCAGCATATCTCCAGTCGCATCCATGTTGATGCAAACGTTGGGTATTCATCATTTCTGATGATCGAGTAATATTCCGTTGTATAGATGGACTACATCTTCTTTATTCATTTGTCTGTTGAAGGGCTTCTCAACTCTTTCCACAGTTTGACTATTGTGGACATTGCTGCTATGAACATTGGGGTGCATATGGCCCTTCTTTTCACTATGTCTGTATTTTGGGGGTAAATACCCAGTAATGCAATTGCCGGGTCTGGTGATGGGTATTAAGGAGGGCACGTATTGCATGGAGCATTGGGTGTTATACATAAACAATGAATCTTGGAACACTACATCAAAAACTAATGACGTACTGTATGGTGACTAACATAACATAATAAAAAATAAAAATAAAGAAACGAGGCAAATCTATAGGCTTGAAACAAAAAGTGAATATTATGTTCTGAAAGTTATCTCAACTTGGATAATTATTTAGATAGCTCCCTTAATTCTCCACTTGAATCATTAATGTTAATTACACCATATTTTAATCTAAAATATATTTAAAGTAATCACAAACATGTTTTTATTTGCTCAACAAAATAGAACAAAGGTGATCATTTAAGTGAGGAATTGACACCCAAGAAAGCTATTAACAATATGCTCTACGAAGGAAAGAATTGGATTCATTATTCTCTCCAAATGACATTCTGGGGAC
Organism: Potos flavus; assembly: GCA_028534135.1. NCBI lineage: Eukaryota > Metazoa > Chordata > Mammalia > Carnivora > Procyonidae > Potos > Potos flavus. The sequence continues at coordinate 30,674,849 of CM052893.1, forward strand.
AATATAGGGAGAGACACTCAGGCTATCAGTTAGGAGAAAAGTAATCAGTCACAAAAATGTGTATCTACTTGATGCCACTGAGATGCACACTTAAAAATGGTTAACATAGGGGCACCTGGGTGGCTCAGTGGGTTAAGCCTCTGCCTTTGGCTCAGGTCATGATCTCAGGGTTCTGGGATCAAGCCCCGCATCGGGCTCTCTGCTCAGCGGGGAGCCTGCTTCCCCCTCTCCCTCTGCCTGCCTCTCTTGCCTGCTTGTTATCTCTTTTTCTCTGTCAAATAAATAAATAAAATCTTTTAAAAAAATGGCTAACATAGTAAAGCTTTGTTGTTCATATTTTACCACAATTTAAAAAAAATGGTAGGTAAGAACTAATGTAGTTTTAGACCCTCTGATATTAGATTTTCTGCTTACAAAAATGAGAAGGAAAAACACTTGGGAAAAAAGATTTATACAAAAATCATCATTTCCATGCTATAAAATGTTATATAAAAATCACATAAAAATACAAACATAATGGTATAAGAAATTTAATGAGTTGTTATAAAAGGAATAAGTTCTAGGGATCTAACGTACATAAAGGTGACTATAGTTAACAAATTTGTTTTGAATACTTGAACGTTGCCAGGAGAGTAGATCTTAAATGAACTCATCATAATGACAAGAACAACAGAAGTATGACTATGTGAAATGAAGGGAATGTTAATTCACCTTATTGTAAAACATGTATGTGTATCAACTCACTGCATTGTACACCTTAAGTTCATATGTTATATGTCGATTATATCTCAATAAAGCTGGGAAAAATTTAAAAAAAAATATGATGTGTTCTCTGGCTTACCTAAGCAAATAGGTGGAGATGACCATCTTCCTTGTTCACAGTGAGATACTTTTGCTCCACTCAGTAAGTAATATTCATTGCATCTATATTCTACTGAGGATCCTGTTGTGTAGCTTGCTAATAATCCATCAACAACAGCTCCATTTACGACATCAGGTGGAGGCTTACAATTCTCATTATTTTCTAAGAAAAGAGATTATTTTAAAATTAATATGAATTTATAACAACATAATGATATCATATAGTTACTCATACTATTGTAGTTCATCATTTGTATTATATAGTTTAGGACAATTGATTTATAAATTTTCCAGAAATGAGAAAAATTCTATTTGGACCAAATATTTGAAAAATTTACTAAGTAAGAATAAACAGCAAATGTTTTGCCTAAAAACACATATGCATATCTGTCACTTTTCTTGCTTCTCAAGGAATCATGATGCAGCTATTCTTAAAATGTATAGAAAGGTAAACAATAACCTGAAGATTATGGTCAATTCTAAAACTATCCTTAGTCATTATCTACTTTTATTTTTTAATTCTCATTCCTTTCATTCCAGATCTCAGTCAATCCATGGATGACATTGTCTACTTTTTCTCTCTTTTGTTTTTCTCTTACTCTTCTCATTGCTTTAGCATCCTTAATAGCTTTTCTCTTATGCAATAAATATCTTAAGTAAACATGTTTATGGAGATCTTTCTAGGAGAGATCAAGAAATGAGAAGGGTAACAGGAAGGGTAGCACCCAGGAGTGGCAATGTAGCCTGGTCGTGCGTGTTAGTGAAACAAAAGACCAGGGACAGGTCTCAGAAGGGTATAGGGCTCAGACTGGCCCGATGCATAAATAATGTCAGCAGGACTAACCCAAAGGCAGGAGCAGAGTGCTCTAACACGACTTTGTAGGACATGAAGGGAGAGGATGTAGATCATGATTATGGGCAGTCGCCCAATCCACTGTTACTTATGTACTTGCACTTAAAGCCCAGAAGTCATGGTGTCAACAGATCATAGAACAGTGTTTAGCACTAATGTATATTCAAAAAAATATTTTTAGTTTCCCAATTCTTTATATTGGGTTAAATACTACAAATGGCTGCCTATACACAAAAAAAGTAGCAGAGTAGGTGCTACCTCAGGGTGTTTCCTAACTTTTCTAAGCAGTAGTCTCTTGCTAGAAATATGTGGATTAAATAAGGAAAATGAAAAATTTTTACACAACAGCCTTAGCTTGTTGCTGGTTAAGTGTAGCATACATACCAACACACTCAGGAGGACGTGTCCACTTTCCACGTTTACAAGTTATTTCTGTTGATCCCCGGAGATGATACCCACTTTTACATTCATATGCCACTTTATCCCCATTGTAATAAATCGTAGAGTCCAGGTTTGCTGTACCATTCTCAATGACGGGTGGGTCCCCACAGGCTGTCTTCTCCTTTTCTTCTGAAAAGAGACAAATTAAAGAGAAAGGACCGTATAGCTACACACACAGACTTCATTTTAGGGAAAGCCGATTAAGGAGTTGCTAACCAATGCATTTTGGAGGTTCTGTCCATTTTCCACTTTCACAACGTATTTCTTCTGATCCCTGTATCTCAAAATTAAGTTCACATTCTATACGAACTGTTTCTCCATGACGATAAGTTGTTGAATATGTTTGAATTTTGGAGTTTAGAGGCAGAGGTGGAGGAGGACATCGATTTCTTCTTCCTTATTAAAAAAATCACCATAGTTAGTCATTTAATTACAAAAAATAATATGTAGATTTAATAAGGACATGCCTAGATCCAAGTACCGTAAGAAGTATGAAAGACACATTCGTTGATCTCCACTTTTAATGTTTTTAATATTCACTTCCTTGTGTGATAACCTTCTCCATAAGCAGGATGTGATTTGCTTCTAACCAATGAGTGCAGCAAAGGTGATGGGAGTATGTGATTATGTATGCATGATATGCAACATGGTATGGTAAGGCCATTCTTGCTGAAAGACTCTCTCCTTGCTGATTTTGATAAAAGGCAAGCCCCCACATTGTGAGCTGCCAAATGGGGAGGGCAACAAGACAAGGGGCAGAGGGCTGCCTCCAGCTGGAAGCCAAGAAGAAGTTGAGACTCTCAGTTCAGCTGTCTGCAAAGCACTCAATGCTACCAATAACCAAGAGTTTGAAAGCAGATTCTTCCCCAGTCAAGCCTCAGATGAGACTGAGGCCCCAGCTTTAACTGCAGTTTTGTTCGGCAGGAGTGCAGAGGGGCCAGATAAAGCCTAGCTTATTTCCTACAGAAATTGTGAAATAATACAAGTGTGCTGTTTCAAGTTGCTAAATTTGTAATGGCATTGTTATGCACCAATAGAAAACTAAAAAATTAAAAATTAAAACAGCATTCATTATCTCCTCTAATCCTAAAATAACTATTAATCAGGGACAATTATTTCTCTCATAGATAAATAAACTGAAACTTCTTCTTTTTTTCAAATATTTTATTGATTTATTTGACAGAGAGAGAGCACAAGCAGAGGGAATGGCAAGAGGAGAGAGAGAAGCAGCATACCCTCTGAGCAGGGAGCCAGATGTGGGGCTCCGTCCCAGGACCCCGGGATCATGATCCAAGCTGAATGCAGATGCTTAATGAACTGAGCCACTCAGGCCCCCCTACACTGAAACTTCTGAAGTTAGTAAATTAACTATTAAGTGGTGGATCTGTTCTTGTACCTATATCTATAATAATTAAATAAAATCTGTTCTTCAGTATTCTAAAACACAGACTGTATTAATTTCCTATTGCTGTTGTGACAAATTATTACAATTAAGTGGCTTAAAATAGCACAAATTTATTCTCTTACAGTTCTGGGAGCCAAAAGTCCAGAATTCATTGGGCTAAAATCAAGTTGTCAGGAGAACTGCATTCCTTCTTCAAGCTTTATGAATCAGCTTCTTTGCCTTTTCAAGCTTCTGGAGGCTGCATGCATTCCTAGGCACAGGACCTTTCCTCCTATTGCTACAACCTCTTGCTTCTATTCCACTGTCATGTCTCTATTCCTCTTTTGTAGTCAAATTTCCCTCTGCCTCCCTCTTATAAAGAAGCTTGTGATTATATTGAGGGTCTATACGGGTAATCCCAGAAATTATTCCTACCTCAAGATCCTTAACTTTATCGATGTGCAAAGTCCCTTTTGCCATGTAAGTAAGGTAACATTCACTGGTTCCAGGGATTAGGATATAATTTATTATTATTCAGCCAACTGCACTGCCTACTCTACATCTAATGACTATTTACTAGAGAAAATAATAGGCACATTGGCATGCTAATTTGGATGGGGGGTGGAGTAGATATTAAGTAGGTTTGCAATTTATTTCTGCAATAACATGCTACGATTTGCTAACTATCTTCTCTACTGTTAGACCAAGTCTCTTGGGCAGGAGTGGAAAATTAAAAACAAAAACAATAACATTGACGTTATCGTTTGGTGCATTTAAAGAATTAGGATCATTCTGGGCAATCTCATCTCATACCCCTGGTCATCTCCCTCTTTCACCCCTCCCAGCATTTGCTTCAAATCTTCACCCCCTCCTCCAAGTTCCACTTTCCTGTCTTTCTCTTGTCGATCAATAATGACATTATTTTCTATACTGCAGAGAAAATAGAAGCTATCAAGACCTTTACCTTCCCCACCCCCTCCAATCCTCAAACTCCTATTTATCTTTCAGTTCAAATGTTATCCATCACCTTCAAAAATGCTATCCCACACCATACCAATCAAAATCTTCAGTTTGTTCAAATACTTTATATCTTACTTTATTATATTTGTCACATTATGTCAACTACTTTTTCAAATTTGTTCCTTCTGCTAGGCTTGGACTTCCTTCATATATCATTGTAGGTATGTTTAAATGACGTGTGAATTGTCTCCCAAGAGGTGATCATACTGTCTGCTTGAACATGTCCAGTGATAGAAAGTGGCCGTAGACATTACATTTTAGGATCACTCTTACTCAAGGACCATATTTTTCATTTTTATTCTGGGTAATATTCTGTTGATTTTTCTGTTCTTTACCCCCACCATTTTGAAGACTGTATTTTCACATCGGGAAATATGTGGACAATTAAGAAAGAACCCACACAAAACCGCCAGCTTGGAATAATTGAATCTAGTAATTCCCCCAAAATAAAATGTATTCATTATAATAAGAGAGTTTAAAAGTTATAGCCACTCTACAAACTAATGCAAAATTAATATTTCTTAAACTTTTTAAAAATTTCTTAAGATTAAATATTGCTGAAAATATCTAGCAATGATTTAAGAGACCATATTTATTTTTAAAAATAGCACTCATCATAATATCCTCCACGTCATTCCACATCATTGCAAATGGCAAGATTTCATTCTTTTTAATGGCTGAGTTCTCATAAGTCAGTCAGAGAAAGACAAATACTGTATGATTTTACTCATATGTGGAATTTAAGAAAACAGATGGACCCAGGGGAAGGGAAGGAAAAATAAAATAAGACAAAAACAGAGAGGGAGGCAAACCATAAGAGATGCTGAATTCTAGGAAACAAACTGAGGGTTGCTAGAGGGGAGGTTGGTGGGGGGATCGGGTAACTGGGTGATGGGCATTTAAGGAAAGCACTTGAAGTGATGAGCACTGGGTGTTGTATGCAACTGATGAATCACTAAACTCTACCTCTGAAACTGAAAAAAATAACACTCATGACAAGAATTAGATATCATCAGAAACACTTTTTTGTAGAAATTAAAGCTAATGAAGACATGATATTTTATTTGTACGAGTGTGAAATTTTAAAAATTACCTTCACATACAGGAGATTCTGGGTACCAACCAAAGTTATAGCACTGAATTAAGTCAGATCCACTTAGATAATAATTTGTATGACAGAAAAACTGAACTACATCTCCTTCTTCATATGTTTGCTTTATAGGATGAAAATAACCATTTTCTATTAATCTTAAAGAAGAGCACTTTAATTCTAAAAATGAAAGCACAAATAAAATACAAAAATTTATATTTATATTATTTATATGTTAAAAATTTATATTTATGTTATTTATATTTATATTATATTATTTATATGTTATTTTTTCTGTTGAACAAAATTCACCTACTACTTATCTACCATGTCTGGAATAGAAATGAGTAAATTTGCCATATTTTATTATACATAACAAAAGCTTGTCAATTCCTTTATTTATTAAATATCATTAGGCTTATTTTAATTTAATTATCTGAGCAAAGAGAAATTCTTTTTCTACTTGAGAGCTTTAAATGATCAAAGCCTATGAGCAACATAATTAATACCAGAAGCAAAAAAACAAAAACAAAAAAGTATGAGAAATGAAACATGAGTGTGACAATTTATATACACTTCTGGATGAGAAAAAGTTTTTTAAATGAGACTAGATTGTCTTTAAAATGAGAACCTACTGGTACATTTTGGTGTGAGAGACCATCCATATGTGTGGCATTCTACCTCCTCTCTCTTCTTTCCCCCAGCTGTGTAGTAGTCAGTAGCACACTCATATTGTACTTTGTCCTTCACTTTGAATGTTTTCTGTGTTGTGGAATAATTTCCATGATCTAATTCAGGGACCAAACATGTTTCTAAAAAAAAAAAAAAATCAACTTTATTTATTTTATTAACTTTATCACTAATACTATAATATTAAAAATAAATCTCAAAATGTATTTTCACAAAATCTTAAGCATATTTGGCCAAGTCGAACTTCAGCAAAATTGAAAAATAGCCAATTTTCCTTTGTGTCTCTATTTCCTTTTTTTATACACCTTGTTCTTAATGCCACCAGTCTTCTATTAAAATTCTGGTCTAGTATACTTGGCAGAAGGCCACAATTCACCTGAAGGCTTGTACAGTAACAATTTTTTGAGTCTGTGTCATTTGAGGATTTGTACAATTTAAACAACTAACAACACACTAACAAAGTATACATATTCAAATTATCGGATTATTTTAAGTCTATCTGATATTGATTTACCAATAAAGCTAATGGGCATTACTTCATGTTCTTCTCTAATAAAGGAAACAGTAATTTATATTTGTCGTGAGAAATAGGTTTAAGGTTTTATTTCATCCTATTCCATTCCAGTCCAGTCTTTTTTTTTTTTTTTTCTGTTAAGATTTCATTTACACACTTGAGAGAGAGAGACCACAAGCGGGAGGGAGAAGCAGACTCCTGACACGGGGCTCAATCCCAGGACCCCAGGATCATGACCTAAGCCTAAGGTAGATGCTCTACCAACTGAGCCACCCAGGCACCCCTATTCCATTCTATTCTTTTCTTCATAGTATAAAGTAGGAACTACTTCCACCTTTTAGCTATTGTGAAAAATGTTGCTAAGAACACTGTTGTACAAGAGTCTGTTTGAGTCCCTGCTTTCAATTCCTCTGGTTATATATCTAGAAGTGGAATTACTGGATCGTATGGTAATTCTATGTTTAATTTTTAGAGGAACTGCCACCAACCCAAGTGTCCATCAACAGATAATGGATAAACAAAATGTGTATATATGATCTATCTATCTACCTATCTATATCTCTATCTACACACACAATAGAGTAGTATTTAGCCATAAAAAGAATTTAAATTATGATGCATGCTACAACATAGATGAACCTTGAATAATTATGCTAAGTGAAATAAGTCAGACACAAAAGGATAATACTGTGTGACTCTTCTTATACAAACTACCTAAAATAAGGAAATTGCTAGAGACAGAAAATAGAAGTTACCAGATACTGGGATAGGGTGGGGCATAGACGAGTTTATTGTTTAATGGGTACAGAGTACCTGTTTGGGTTGATGAAAAAGTTTTGGAAATAATGGTGATAGTTATACAACATTGTGAATATACTTAAGGCTACTGAATTGTAGATTTAAAAACAGTTAAAATTTCAAAAAAAATAGTTAAAATTTCATGTTATGCATATTTTACCGCAATTAAAAAAAAAGATCAGGGGTTGCCAACGGCTGGCAGAAGGAAAAATAGATGAACCGGTGGAACACAAAGGATTCTTAGGGCATTGAAACTATTCTGTGTGATATCTTAATGGTAGATACATGTCATTTACATTGGACAAAATCCACAGCATGTATAACACAAAGAACAAACCCTAAAGTATGAACTTTGGTTAATGCAACAAATATACCACACTAAAGGCAAAATGTTAATAATAGGGGAAATCATATGTGGCCAAGGGCAGGAAGCGGTATATGGGAAATCTCTGTACTAGCTGCCCAATATTTCTGCAAATCTAAGACTGCTCTAAAAATAAGTATATTAATATTTAAAAAATTAAATAGGAACTAGTGGAGTAGGTGAGTTGTGGGAGTCGGGAACTCGTGGGTTAAGGAAATACCTAACATTTAAGAAAAACAATATCATATCAACTTCTTGCATTTACAGACATACAAAAAATCAATTATATTAAACAAAAATGACTATCAATATAAGAAAGTACTAGCCTCACAGTCTTTTATCTTCAGTTTTAGGAAATGATTCTTAAACACATACCGTGTTCCTTCCTACAGGTAGGTTGAGAAGACCATCCATCAGTAAGACATTGAACCACTTCTTCATCCTTCCCTCCAGTGGTTTTATATCCTGAATTACAACCATAACGTATGTTCTCTTGAATTTTGTACATCAATTTTACATCAGAGATGTAACCATTTCTCAGCTCAGGCTTAGTGCATTTTTCTAAGGGAAAAAAAATCTTTGCTTAACTTGGTGAAATTAAGCTTGTCTTTTACTTAGTTGTAAAACTAAGGCAAAAGTTTAATATTTTTCTTGGAATTTAAAGGACAGAGAAAAATTTCACTCCACGATTCCTTGATTTGATTTAATTTTGGAATTATCCTGCTTGCTCTGAATCAAATTTCTTCAAAAATTGATTCAACTTGACAATGACATTCTTTGTATTTATTAACTTCAGTTCTTGTAGTGACTCCCACCCCTGTCACATCTACTTTCAGAAAACATAACAGAACTCTTCCACTAACTAATGGTCAATAATGGCAAATAGAAGGAATTTCATTTGGATTGACTTCCTAATATTTTTAAATCTACCGTGTTTGACAATTTTTAACACCACGTAACAAAAGCACATATCTAACTTATGGGTCCTTAAATAAGTCTGCAGATACCTTAACATGAAAACTGTTCATTTTTTTTTTAACTCACCAAATGATCACCTAGCCACACAGTAAGTCTGTAAGTAAGTAAGTCTGTGTAGCCAGTCCCTAGTCAGTCTGTGTAGACCATGACTGAATCATAGACATGTTACTCAAAACTTTTGAGTTTGCAGAGTTATTTTTTAGCAAATACTTGCAACAGTGTTGTGTTAGATAATAAATTTACCTCAGCACTGAATGAGCTCAGTCATTTTTTAAGCCTTACATTAGACCCTCATAACAAGCCAAGCACTTTATATGGATTATCTCAGTGGAGCAGGTTTATGCCCATTTTATAGATTGAGAAGCTTAGGCTCATAATGCTCACTTCCCAGTGAGGGAGCAGAATTCAAATGCAGGCAGGTTAACTGCAGAAGTTGTATCTTAACCATAGACTACATGCTAAACCTGAGTTCTTCCTTCTGGCTCCTATTTCAAAGCTCTTGCTAATGTTTCATTCATTTTTAAGCTCTATATATGAATCAATTCTTTCTTTTTCTCTCTCTTTCTTTCTTTCTTTCTTTCTTTCTTTCTTTCTTTCTTTCTTTCTTTCTTTCTTTCTTTCTTTCTTTCATCTGTGGTATATGTTAATACTAAAAGTGCAATGCTTAAATTTATAGTCTGTTCTCAAGTAATGGAAAGGATAATTATTCTAAATGGATATGCTCACTATATATATCAAGCACTCTAACCATCACACTCATTTCCTCTTCTAAATGAAACACGCCCAACTAGCCTCTACTCTGCAAAACAGAACTTAGAGAGTCCTTTGTTCAAGAGAGCTCAGCTGATCTAATGGAAGCCCATTAATAGTTTGACTATAGGATAGCCTGGCATGAAATAGTGAGATGAATCAATCAGATTTCCTTTTTCTAAATTTGAACTCAAAATTAGAAATCACATTTTTCTGAATCTATGGGAGAAGTTGGCACACAAAGGAGAGATGAGTCTTTCAAAGGATAAAACACTAGAGTAATGATCTTATTCTTCCTAAGCCCAGTGTCAAGCATTTTTCTGGCTTCCTATGCACTATTATCTGTATAAGTTCCCATTCCTTAAAGTAACACATTTGCGTCTGTTTCTTGCAATATGATAATACCATTTTCAGTAATTATCCTTATTCTCTTTACAGGGTACGATTAAGAACAAAGACAACATTTTCATAAGAAACATTATTTACAGAATTTCAGAATATGCCTTCATTTTATAAAAAGAGACAGTAGGCCAGTAATTTGTTGTTACCTACCAAAAGGTTTCACCACCCACCAGGTTTTCTTGGAGCTTTATAGACAGATCGATCATCCTTAAATATTATAAATATTTTGCGGACACAGCCCACAGACTCACTGAAGCAGCGTGGTTCTGGAGACCAGCCCTCTCGGGTACATGTGATTCGCTCCTCTTGTTTCCCAGTTTCAGTTGTATAACCAGCCAAGCAGGAAAACGATAGTTTTTCATTTATTCTCATTGGAAAGTAATAGCTTTTAAAAGAATAATAATATTGGGCAATCCTTCCATTTTCCACACTAGGAAGATCGCAGGGTTTCTCTGAAATGAGTAAATATCAAGCTGAAAACTGAAAGATATATCTAAAACCATGGGATATGTGATCAAATGGCAGTAAATTTTTAAATTCAAAGTGTTTGCAGCCACTTTGACTAGTACTTATTTTTATTACCTCACTTTTTAAGGGACTTCTGTGGCAATCTTTTTCAATCGGAATTAATCTGCTAGCAACCCCAATAACCAACAGTCAAAAAAAACCGGTGAGGCCACTTCCTCAGGGAAGTTTTCCCTGACTTCGTAAAACAGCACTTTCTAATAGAAATATAACACAAGCCACATATGTAATTTAAAAATTTCTAGTAGTCACATTAATAAAAGGAATAGTTGAAGTTCATTTTAATAATATATTTTATTTAACCCATTAAAATATTAAAAATGTTTTTCATTATTTTTTTTCTTACTAGTCTGAATTCCAGAGTATATTTATACTTACAGCTCTCCCAATTTGGACTAACCACATTTCAATAGCTGTATGTAGCTAGTGGCCACCATATTGGACAGCAGAGTTCTAGAATAGATGAAGTTCCGCTTAAGATATGCAAACCCACAAAATTTTGAAATGAATGGCTTTTTTTTTTTTAAAGAAAAAGACAGACAACTAATTAAAAAATAAATAAAAGACTTGAACAAGAGCTTTACCAAACAGGAAATGTAAATGGTCACAGACCTTGTAAAAAGTGCTCAGCTTTCTTTAGCAATATTAAGGCAGAATATACACATGCTATTTTTTTAAAAAGCACTCATCCCTTATGAATACTGATGCAAAGATTCTCAACAAAATACTAGCAAACGAAATTCAGTAGCATATTAAAATGACCAAGGAGCAAGTGGGCCTTATCCCTTGGAATGCAAGGATGGTTCAACATATGAAAATTGGTCAATGTTACACACCACATCAACAAAATGAAAAAAGGAATAAAAGTATTCATCTGTGCACCCAACGACATGTAAAAGAATGTTCATAGCAATGCTATTCATGTAGTCCCAAACTGGAAACAAGCCAAATGCCGATTCATGGAAGAAAAGATAAACACATTTTAGACATGCATTCAATGGAATATTAGACAGCAATGAAATGCTGAATATCATGCAGCAGTGGTGAATGCTGGATAGTGAATCTCACAAATATATTATTCAGTGAAAGAAGCCTGTCACACGTAAATAAATATTATATGTACTGACATAATTTTTTATTGAGGTATAATTGGTGTGTAACATTATATTAGTTTTGGGTGTACAGCATAATGATTCCACATATATATTTGCACATATTGCAAAATGATCTCACAATAAATCTAGTTAACATCTGTCACCACACAGTTACAATTTTTTTTCCTTGTGATGAACAGTTTTAAAATCTGCTCTCTTAGCAACTTTCAAATAGACAATACAGTATTGTTAACACACATGTGAACACATACAGGGCAAATTGTAACAAAGAAATGAGGTGATTATATGATACATTCATTAAGAGTTACTTGTGGTTAGGGACGCCTGGGTGGCTCAGTCGGTTAAGCCACTGCCTTCGGCTCAGGTCATGATCCCAGGGTCCTGGGATCGAGTCCCGTATTGGGCTCCTTGCTCAGTGGGGAGCCTGCTTCTCCCTCTGCCTGCTCTGCCTATTGCTCCCCCTACTTGTGCTCTCTCTGTCTCTGACAAATAAATAAATAAAATCTTAAAAAAAAAAAAAAAGAGTTACTTGTGGTTAGAAGGAAATTAGAGGAAATGATTATGTCCATCACAAGGAAGATGGATAAGTAAAATATATGAAACACTATGCACAGTTAAAAGCAACAGAATAGATTCAGCAACATGGTAATATATTTAAATGATAGCAAGTAAAACAAAACAGTAAGGAGATCAAATCAATGGCACGCTTTCATTTATGTGAATATAAAGCACATATGCAAAACATGACATAGTTCAGAAAGATAGTTACATATATATCAAACACACAATGGTGGCTCCCATTTTCATGTGAGGGGAAATGGAATTCAGAGTCAGGGATATAGGGAGGAAATGTATAAATAAAGCAAAAGTGGAACCTTTCATAGGCCAATGATGATTGCATGGTATAAAATGAGAAGTACCATTAATTCAATTCTTGTCCCTAATATTCCTTATAGAGTGAGGGAAAGCATGGAAATATGAGATTATGGTTAGCTTTTTTGTTTGTTTGTTTGAGTAAAAGAAGATTATAACCATATAATAATTAGTATATTATCTGGGAAATGCAATGTCTTCTTTTTTAAAGATTTTATTTATTTATTTGTCAGAGAGAGAAAGAGCTCCCTGCTGAGTGAGGAGCCCGATGTAGGACTCAATCCCAGGACCCTGGGACCATGACTGAGCTGAAGGTAAATGCTTAACCAACTGAGCCACCCAGCATCCTGAGGAAAGTGCAATGTCTTCATGGTATATAGGTGATAGAGAATTATACCAGCTGGTTTTTCCCTATTCAGACAGAAAAATAAAACCAAACGAAACTATTCATGCAAAAATTATCTTATTGTAGAATTGAATGTATCAAATAAGATGAATTCTATTTATTTCACTTTCATAATTTTAATTGCAGATACTTTTTGGTAGGAAATTTGTAGTAAACTATTACCTAAAAGGCAATTATAATTCATAGGATATTTTATTTCAACAAATTTCCAAAGGTGTTTATTTCAGAAAATCTTATTGCTGTGGTTTCCTCTTTTGTATATTTACTCTTGCTGACACCTAATTATCCTTTCTTGTTTCTTATCCCTACAGCCTAATGGCACTATTAACTATTCCTAAATAATCCACACTTGTACATTGCCTGCCTCACTCACACTTATTCACACACCAGGTGATCTGGCTATAAAGATTTCGAGGAGTTAGGGAGTCCACGGGTACTGGTTTGTCTCTTCACAGTACTAACTTACACTGTTGTCTCACATAACTATTAATAGAGCTCCATTTCACTCTCAAAAGTGTCCTTATCTGCATAATCAATTATAAATCCTCCTAATCACTAAAAAATTTTAACCAATGAATAAATTGGGCTAAAAATCAAAGGGTAAAGATTCAAAAATCTTGATGATTCATGGATATTTCTTTTTCAAATTTCCCACGCTAAGTTCTCACTTTATGAACAGAGAATTAAACTTATGCAATCTGCAGCGTTAGGAATGAATTCTAGTATGAAATTAGAATTAAGGTTAACATACGACTTCTAATCGGTGGTACTGTTAGACTGAAAACCCTTTCAAGTTTTTAGATCCTCATCTCCTATGCCACAAAACCTACAGATACAAAGCTGTTTTTTTCTTTTTTGTCTTGTGTTGTTTTTCTAAGTTTGTTGCTATAAGAATAGTTTACTAGTTATGCCCAAAGGAAAAAAATCTGCCTAAATATTTATAATTATAAGAAGTATGCTTTTTATAAAGTTGATACACAAAAATGAGACTATAATAAAAGTTCAAGTTAAACGAATGTTAGAATTTCCCTTTATAATTTTTAGAGAATAAAGAATATGAAAAATTAATTTTACCTTCTGCATAGAGTTCTCCTGAGATGATTAATATGATGATAAAAGCCAACTCTTTCCACCTCATCTTCAATGGTGTGCCCAACAAAGATTTTAACAATTTTAAAGCACTAGGGATTCCTCATTAAGTACACAATACTTTGCCTGAAGAAAAAGTTAATTATTTACAACATCTGTCCAAGCGTCTATGTAACAAAACTTACATTTCATTTAAAATATTTTCAAATAATACTAAAATAATGCGACTGTTAGTCGACAATACTTTTCACACCAAAGTCCAATAAGAATGTGATAACTTATAAGGGCGACAATAGCAGCAGCACAAATCATTAACTCAGACTGCATAAAATCAAGGTAAATTTTCAACTTCAATTCCCTATTGTAAGTCCATGGAGTAAAGTTCACCTGTGGCCATTGATTTCTTTGCCACCATTGATCAAATGGAGAGATGAACTTAGAAACATGAGATAATGGAAACCTCATGTTAAAACACAGTGTTGTCTAGGTTACACTACTTAAAGAGAAAAATGACCTACTTGTCTCAAGCAATGATAAAACTATATTATTGATAGTAATGTCTAATGTTTAGGCTGTTTGTATTCCGTGGCAGGTGAAGAAATCAGCACTGTGGTATATTATCATTCATATATGAAAAATGTCTGGAATTATCACTATATACCAGGTCATGCTCTAATCTTGGGTATGTATCAGTGGAAAAAAAAGATTAAAAGTAACTGTCCTCATGGAGTTTACATTCTAATGGGTTTTAATTTAAACTATAAAATAATCTAGTGAAGTGAGAGCTGTTATTATTTTCATTTTGTAACCTTTTTATTAAAATAAAATATATTCAGAGAAAAGTACATATGCCATAATAGCACAGAGCAATAAATTCTCACCAGCTGAACACATTTCACAATAAGAAACAGAATAGACCAACATCTCATAGGTTGTGGGATTGAGTCCTGCATCAGGTCTTGTTTCATGGGGAGTCAGCTTTAATGATTCTTTTCCTCTCCTCCCCCGCCCCCCAGTGCATGTGCACGCATGTGTGTGTGTGCGCTCTCTCTCTCTCTCTTTTTCCTCTCTCTGTAGCCACGGTATCTTATAAGACTCCTTTTGTTTAATTTTTAATCAATGAATATGAAATAAATCTTTGTGAACAGTGTCAGATAAGTACACAACCTCTTTTTTTAAAAAAGATTTTATTTGACAAAGTACAGCATCCTTTCTTGATCAAAACTCTTCACAGTGTAGGCATAGAGGGTACATTCCTCAATATCATCAAAGCCATCTATGAAAAACCCACAGCGAATATCATTCTCAATGGGGAAAAACTGAGAGCTTTTCCCCTAAGATCAGGAACACGACAGGGATGTCCACTATCTCCACTGCTATTCAACATA
>CM052893.1:30690889-30709374 GCA_028534135.1 Potos flavus
AATGAAACAAGATGGGATCAGGAAGGAGACAAACCATAAGAGACTCCTAAACTCATGAAACAAACTGAGGGTGGCTGGGGGGTAGGGGTGGGTAGGGATAGGGTGACTGGGTTATGGACGTTGGGGAGGGTATGTGCTATGGTAAGTGCTGTGAAATGTGTAAGCCTGATGATTCATAGACATGTACCCTGGGGCAAATAATACATTATGTGTTAATTAAAAAAATAAAAATAAAAAAAAGATTTTATTTGAGAGAGAGCGCCCACATGCACACTCGCAGTTGTGGGGAGAGGCAGAGAGAAAGAGACAAGCAGACTCCCCATCGAGCAGGGAGTCCGATTCAGGCTCAATTCCAGGACCCTGGGATCCTGACCTGAGCTGAAGGCAGGCGCTTAACTGACTGAGCCACCCAGGCGCCTTACAACCTCATTTTTTCCCACAGAGTTGCCATGTTATTCTAGTTACTTATCAAATAATTCATGTTTTTTGCCACTGATGTGAATTTCCAACTTTTTTATATGCTACACTCTTGTATGTTTCAGCATCTACTCATGTTTTTTAGTACTATACTTTTAGCTACCCTAGCTATAGAATATATGCAAGCATTTAATAAATGCAGTCCTTACACTGTAGTCTCCCTTTGCAGAAATTTCTTGTCTCGTGTTGCTTGTTTATTTACTGTTGAGGTACTACAGGTTTGGAGGAAGACTTCGGAGTAACTCAGCTCTGACTTATAATCTCGATATCCACATTGTGACTTTGGAAAATGAGAACTCATTTGTACCTTCATTTCTACATTTCTAAAATAATGGTAAAAATAGTAGCTACCTCAAGCTTATTATGGAAATTCTGCTGAGGATAATTCAGTACTCCACATTTTGCTGATCCCTAAAAAAGTTGCTAATAAAAATGGTTTTAGAAACAAAATCCTAAGCCAAATTTCATATATACATTCCAAAGAAGTATATCTCAATTCAGGGGAAAAAAAGGTAGTAATTTATTTAGTGGAAATATTAAAAGATAATAAAGATAAAATTATAGATGTATCATTCTTTCTAATTCTCTTTCCTTCTTTCTTCCTTCATTATCTCTCAAACTTATCTGTCAATAACAAAACTCCAAAATGTCTCTACTTCATATAGGTTTTGAATAGGCAACTATAATAAGTTTCTTTTTAATTATATAACTGAGTATATTCTAGGAACTATATATATACTTGACAAAATATCATTTCTACCCAACATTTTTCCAAAATTGGCACACATTAGGGATAAACAATGAAAAGTTTGGCTCACTTCTCTTATTTGTATCTCCTGTAAAGTTTGCTTAATACATGCCAAAGTACACTTCCAAGACTTTAGGACACCACGGCTCTTGTACCAACCTAGATTTTACCAGTAGATGCATGCTCAGAAAAAACAGATGTCAAAAGTGCATATCATAAAGCAGAAGCCACATTTATGTTGGTTCTACCATTTTGCATAATTTGAACAATCCTGGAAGCACATGGCTTTACTGAAACTGCTGCAGCAGAAGCCCGAGACTCTTGTGTCTAGCTTCATGGATGTCAAGGGACAAGTTACGGAGTGTTTACTGTTGATAGCAATTACAGTAAATATGGTATGGTCCTCACTCCAGCATTGTGAGGTGTCTTCTTGATTCAACTTCCAGATCTTGACAGAAACAGCACATGCCCAGGCCAGTTTTGTAGTGTGCAACTAGGAGTACTGGTAGCATATAGACATGTGCGGCAACATCAAAAAGGATATCATACATCTAATTGGAGCCCCAGTATAACACTGATGAAAATTAAGGGAAAGGGAAAATCTTGATATTATTACGAGGAAAAAAAAAACTACGTTACTTTCAAACAAGCAGTAATAGGACTGATGAACTTAACATAAGTGATAAAAACAAGGAGAAAGTGGAATAACGTCTTTAATTGTTAAATGAAAATTTCTGCCAATCTAGAATGCTATAACTACTAAAAATGTTTTCAAAAATAAAAGAAAGATGTTTTCAAGTAAATAAAAATGTAAAGAGTATGTTAATAGTAGAACTCTACCCAAAGAACAGCTAAATGCAGTGCTGTAGACTAAAGGAAAATGAAACATGAAAATTCAGGAAGGAAATAAGAGCAAAGAATAAGGGGTAGGAGAAGGAGCTTAGGTCTGTGGGTAAATATAAGAGAATATTAACTGCACAAAAGAAAACCAATAATGCTTACACGGCAAATAAATATATAGAATTAAAATACATGGCATCAATAATGCAAAAGCCAGGAGTGAAGAAATGGACTCAATGTGCTCTATGCTTCTAGGACTTTCAAGGAAGTTGTAGAAGTAATAATGCCTACTTAATTATCATTACTTAAGGTTCAGTATTAAAATTTCTAGGTTAACCACTACAGAATAATGTTTAAAAAATGTGTAATTCATAGATTA
Source organism: Potos flavus (assembly GCA_028534135.1). Taxonomy (NCBI): domain Eukaryota; kingdom Metazoa; phylum Chordata; class Mammalia; order Carnivora; family Procyonidae; genus Potos; species Potos flavus. The sequence goes on from CM052893.1 coordinate 30,693,334, forward strand.
AAGGGATAAAAGTAATCACAAAAACTCACACATGATTATCCTAAATAAAGACAAGAAATTTGAAAAGAAGGAACAAAAACTGGTTGGTCAGATTTCTGCTTATGACCAACATGGAGTAACAGGAACTGGATATACCCGCCCACCTGAAACAAAAAAAAAAAAAGAAAAAAAAGAAAAAATTTAAAAAACAATAGTTTTTAAGACATTGGAGATTAGGTAATGAGATGAGCCCTTGATTACCCCAGCCTACTGCCTGAGGGTTTCCTGCCACACTAGGCAGTATGGTAGTCTTCCTGAGGTGAGGAGATGGAACTGAGAATTAGGAAATCAAAGCAGGTAGGAGTCAGAGTGCAAGTATGGGAGAGAAGAGAACTGCACAGACAGATCTGCAGAGTGTTTGCATTAGGTTTTTAGCTGAGTACTGACCAGAACATCCGAAGGAAAAACAAACCAGAAGCCAAGGAAGGAATCACCTGAGGAGATAAAGGGAGAAATGCTGGGAGTCCTCTTGGAAATGGGGAGAATTCTTGTTCTCACAGGTCAGAGTGGAACTCTTCATGATTTACATGGCATTCATAGTGCTCTGAGGAGGTTTTTACCTCGGTAGCGGGTAAAACTAGTCTTGCCTAGCAGAGCTTAAAGCAAGACCCGAAAAGATCAGTGTCCATGTAAACTAACTGAATTCCAGAACAAACTCAAAAGTGTTTATAGGAGAGTACAAAATTATCCAATACATCAAAGACGTAAAATTCACAATGTCCCCCAAGGTGAGAATACAGAGAAAATAATACTTGAAGAAATAATAGCTGAACAATTTCCAAATTTGATGGAAACTATAAGAACATAGATCAAAGATGATCAAACACTACGAAAAAGAAGCATAAAGAAAACTACAGTAAAGCACAACATAATCGAATTGCTTAAACCTAGAGATAGAAAAATTTAAAAGCACTCAGAAGAAAAACATCCCAGAGGAACAAAAACAAGAAGAGAGTAAACTTTTGTCAGAAACATTGCAAGACAGAAAACAGTTGAAGCAACTTCTTTAAGTACAAAAAAAAAAAAAAAAGAAGAAAGAAATAAGGAAATCTGCAACCTAGAACTTTACAACCAGTAAAAATACTTGAAAAAAATGAGAGCCAAAAAATAGATAAACAAAAAGACTTTTTCAGACACATATAAGTTGAAATTCTTCACTAACAGGCCTGCATGCAGAACCATAGTAAAGGAATTCCTTCAGGCACAAGGAAAATGCTGCCAGATGGAAATGTGGATCTATGTAAAAACTGAAGAGCATCTTAAAAAGCACCTATGTAAGCAAGTTTAAAGATATTTAGATTATTTAAATCTTTTAAAAAGATATCTGATGGTTTAAAGCAAAAATGATGAAAATAATAACACTTCATTGTGGGTCTGTAACATACTAAAAGTAAAACGTTGACATTAGCACAAAGGTTGGGAAGGCAGAAATGTAGTACATTATAAGGTCTTTCTTTATGTGAACCGGTATAATATTTACAGACGGATTGTGATATGTTGAAGATATTTACTAAAAACCTGAAAGTAACCAAACAAACATAACAAAGAGTAACAGGTAATAGCCAAAAAAGTGGATAAGTTGGAGTACTAAAAAAAAAAAAAGAAGAACCTATTTAATTAATCAAAAACAGATCAGAAAACAAGAAAAAGGTGATAATGGGGGAAGCAGATGGGATGAATAGAAAATAAACAGCAAGAGGACAGATTTAAACTCAGCTATCTCAGTGCTCACATTACCTCTAAAAAGTCTAAATATCCAAATTAAAAGGCAGAGATGGGCTGATTGGATTAAAATATAAAGGCCCAACTATATACATTCAACAAGAAACCCATTTTACACAAATATACAAATAGGTAAAAAGTAAAATATGGATAGATATACCATACCTAGTAGGTTGTATGGTGGCCCCCAAAAGATGTGTCTCTAGTGTAATCCCCGCAGCTTATAAATGTGACCCTTTTTTCCAAAAAAATTTCTAATTACATTGCAGATATAATTAAGTTGAGAATCTTGAGTTCATTCTGGATTGCCACAGCAGGCCCTAAACCGAATGACAAATGTCCTAGAAGAGTGGGGCAGAGGGAAGGTATACCGAAGAGAAGACAATGTGACCCCGAAGGTCGCAGAGATTGGAGTGATGTGGCCAAAAGCCAAGGTACATCTGGAACCACCCAGAAACTGGAAAAATCAAGAACAGATTCTCTCCCAGAATCCTCAAGAGAGAGTGCGGCCCTGCCAGCACCTTCAGATGAATGGTCTCCAAAACCGTGAAAGGATACATTTCTGTTGTTTTAAGTCAGAAATGTTGTGGTAATTGTTACAGAAGCTCTATGAAACTAATACACATGCTAACAATGATCAAAAAAGAACTGGAGTATAGAACAATGTAAATGTAATCAATGCCAATGAACTTAAAATGATCAAAATGTTAAGTTTTATGTTATGCATATTTTAACATGAATATTTTTAAAATTTAAGAGAGAGAGAGAACAGGAGCTGCTGTATTAAGTCAAATAAATGGATTTTAGAACTAAGAATATTACTATGGTTAAAGAAGTTCATTCCATAATTATAGAGTGATCAATTTATCAAGACAATATAATAATCCTAAAGATTTCTACATTTCTATATGTCTATAAAGATTTCTAATAAGAGAGCTTGAAAATACATGTGGTCTAATCAGTTTTTGTTTTGTGACTCATGAGGAAATAGACAAATCCACAATTATAGTCCAAGATTTTAATAATCATCTCTCAATAACTGACACAAGTAGACAGAAAACCAGTAAGTATATCAAAGTCTTGAACAACACTATCACACAATTTGATTTACTTGATATTTGCAGCACATGCTACATGATAGCAGGATAGACATTATTTTCATGTGTACATAAAATATTTATCAAATAGACCATATTCTGGGTCATAAAATAAGTCTCAATCAATTTAAAAGAAGCCAAATCATAAAAATACTAGAGTGGGCTTAAGTTATTAATCTATAACAATGGTATCCAGAAAATTTGCAAGTGTTCGTTATTTAAGGGATGCCTGGGTGGCAGTTGGTTAAGCCTCCGCCTTTGGCTCAGGTCATGACCTCAGGGTGTTGGGATCGAGCCCCACATCAGGCTCTCCACTGAGCGGCGAGTCGGCTTCTCCCTCTACCTCTGTGATCTCTCTCTTTCACTCTCTCAAATAAGTAAATAAAATCTTTAAAAAAAAAATTAACACATCTGTAAATAATCCATGGGTCAAATGAGATCAAAAGAAAGTATTTTGAACTAAATGAAAATGAAAAACATCATATCAAAATTTGTGAGATACAGCTAAAGCAATAGAAATAAATCTAAAGCACTGACTACCTATCTCAGAAAACAAGGATTTCAAAACAGTGACTCACCTTCTACCTCAAGAATGAGAAAATGGGGGCACCTGGGTGGCTCAGTCAGTTAAGCATCCTCTTCAGCCCAGGTCACGATCTCAGAGTTCTGGGACCAAGCCCCACATCATCCAGCTCCTTGCCCAGCAGGGAACCTGCTCCCTTTGCCGCTCCCCCTGCCTGTGGTCTCTCTCTCTCAAATAAATAAATAAAATCTTAAAACAAAAAAGAATTAGAAAATGAAGACCAAGTGAAATTGTAAGTAAACATAAGAAATTAATAACTGATCTAAATTTCATATGAAGATGCAAAGGATCTAGAATAGTCAAAGCTACTTTGAAAAAGAACTTGGAGAACTTAAACTACTTCATTTAAAGCTTTTTTATAAAGCTACAGTAATCAACAGCATAATATTGGCAAGAGAATAAACAAATCAGTGGAAAAGAAAATAATTCAGAAAGAGATCAATACGTATATGGTTAATTGATTTTTGAGAAATGCGCAAAAGCAATTCAGTGGAGAAAGGATAGTCATTTCTATAAGTGATGTGGGAACAATTGGTTATCCAGATGTAAAAAATAAGCTTTGATCCATACTTTGTACCACATGCAAAAATTAATTGGAAATGGCTCAAAAAACATACAACAAACAAAATGACATGAGTTCTAGCAGAAGAACAGTGGAAAATCTTTGTAACCTTGAGTTAAGTAATGAGATTTTAGATGCAACACTGTAAGTATAATGAATAAAAGAAAAAAATTGGTAAACTAGATTTCACCAAAATTAAAAAGTTCTGCTCTTCAAAAGACTGTTAGGAGAATGAAAAGACAAGTAACAGACAAGGAGAAAATATCTGCAAGTCATTTATCTGACAAAGGACTTCTATCCAGAATAAAGAATTCTCAAAACTTAGGAAAACAATCCGGTTTTTAAAAGTAGAGAAAGACTTGGGGTGCCTGGGCGGCTCAGTTGGTCAAGTGACTGACTCTTGGTTTCGGCTCAGATCATGATCTCATGGATGGTGGGATGTAATCCCAGGTCAGGCTCTACGCTCATCAGGGGTCTTCTTGAAAAATTCCCTCCCTCTCCCCCTTTCCTCCACTTACTTGCACTCTCTAAAATAATAAATAAATCTTTTTAAAAAGTAGACAAACCCTTGAACAGGCTCTTCATCAGACATATGGATGGCAAAAGAACACATGAAATGATGTTCAACATCATTAGAATTAGAGAAATGTAAATTAAAATACAATGACCCTACTCATCCATATAGAATTTTTAAAATTATGTTTGACCGTAGCGAGTGTTCCTGAAGATGTTACTGAGGTGTAAATATGCAAAGAAACATATTGGGTAGACACATTGCATTGCTTCACACCCTCAGAGCACTGGTCTCGTTGAAAATTGTAATAAACTAGGAGGAGAAAAGATGTGAGGAGCTGACAAAGTCAATTAAGTGAACTTGTTCACACATTCAATATGATATAAAGAGCAAAGAGGAGACTCTACTGGAGAAGCATTTAGAACCAGAGGTAAAAATGAGAATGAGGGGTGACGGATGGAGTTACACCACTTTTTATTTTTTTGCTTCTCACAACATTTGCCTTTCTGTTGACTGATCCAGTTGTCTCATGACTGGCACTGCACTGCTGTATGCTAGTGGAGCACACTATCAATGCACAAGACGCCACATTCACACCATTAAATTTGACAGTACAGGCTCCTAAAGGAACATCAGAGCCATCACACCTTTCCCTTATGTGGCCAAATTAGGGGCGTATGCAGTCCCGTTGCTAAGCAGCAAGGGCAGTCCTATAATTCTTTATCTGTCAAATCTAACACGTGCCCCTGGAAATAGGACAAATGGGAGGCCATGGTAAGACTGATGTTACTGTCTGCTTTGGGGGTAATTAGAAAAGCTGAGCCAGAGGAGGAAGGTCTGGGTTAAAACAGCATGCAATAAAAGAAACAGAAGATCTGGCAAATAAGAGGGTTTTACCTGAAAATCCTCTTGGCTATCTCTCTCAGCTCTGGTGCTAATGACTAATGCTAGAAGCCACTTGACCCCTTTTTCCCAGAGAAGGAAAATTGGACTCAAGCTGATTTATGGGTCTGCTCAGTCTCCACTTGGACAAACTGGAGATGTGATGCAACACCATCTGAGATTTGAACACCAGTATCTGCCTGGAGCCACCCTTTTGGCTCATTTGTGGTTCAAATTTCCTTGATTAGTTTCCAGGTAACCTGAAATTAACAGTATCCCCAAATTGTACAATATGGAGGTTGTTAAAGGGCAGACATCTTCATGCTGACAATGAGGCTCTGAATCAAGACGGGTTTTCTCTGGGAAAGCTGCCTGGGTATGATGGGAAGAAGCTTGCTTCTGCTTACCAGTCATTAGTACTCTTTAGAGCAAATATGAACACAAAGGGAATTGAAAGGTCTTTTAGGAAAATGGCAATGGCAAAGGAATTGGAATTAGCAATGGAATTCAGATGGCCTCAAAGGAGGAGGAAGACACTAAGCAACACTGTAAATCTATGTCTTCAGTAACACTGTAAAAGTAAATATGTTATTGGACTATTCTTTTGATGTACCTTGATAAAATCGATCGCCAAGATTGATAGCAAGAAGAATTTATTTCAAATATTCAAACAATGTTCGGCATATATGAAACTTAATGATGCTTTGGCAAAGCAAGGGCAAAGTTTAGATCAAATTCATTTTGTTTTCATTTAGGTCATAATTGTAAAATTGTAAAAAATACTATTACAAATAAAAATACCATTATTACAAATAAAAAAGTTATCTGCAGTAATAATGAAGCATTATTCATAGAATAAAACTCTGCATTCTGAAATAGCCTTCTATAAATTTTTTAGGTAAAAAACTGTCCTTAATTTACACAAGCTTCAGGGGCACCTGGGTGGCTCAGTGGGTTAAAGCCTCTGTCTTCAGCTCAGGTCATGATCTCAGGGTCCTGGGATCGAGTCCCACATCGGGCTCTGCTCAGCAGTGAGCCTGCTTCCCCCTCTCTGTCTGCCTCTCTGCCTACTTGTGATCTCTGTCAAATAAATAAATAAAATCTTAAAAAAAAAAAATTTACACAAGCTTCAGAAGCTATTTTAGGTGGTCCTCCACAAACATTTCTTGAAATGAGCAAGTTTTTAGAATTTCCTTCTTTACATAGGTTTGAAATTAAAAAAATATATATTTTATTTATTTGAGAGAGAGACAGCATGAGCTGGGGGGAGAGGGAGAAGCAGACTCCCCGCCGAGCAGGGAGCCTGATGTGGGGCTCGGTTCCAGGACCCAGGATCATGACCTGAGCCGAAGGCAGACTCTTAACCGACTGAGCCACCCAGGCGTCCCCATAGGGTAGAAATTTTAACACACACTCAAATATATGTGCCCTCAAATATAAATTGAAATAAGTATTTTTCTACATTATTTGAGAAATAATAAAGAAGTTATAACCAAAGTACTTTCACTGGAATTCTCCCTTTGTTGAAACCAGAACTATAGAAGATTATTATCACTCTTCCTTTATAATAAGAATAAACAACTGAACAATACATAAGTTAAAAGCAAGCCTATTAGCTGGGGCACCTGAAAGTCTCAGTCAGTAGAGCATACTTGATCTTGTGTTGGGATTTCAAGCCCTATGTTGAGGGTCGGCTTTACTAAAAAAAAAAAAGAAAAAAAAAAAGCAAGCCTATTAGCAAATTTAGCTACTAACAAGCAATCCAAAAGATAGTATTTTCTTATTCAGAAAATGTAAATGTACTGGGTTTTCATTGCTACAGGCAAAAATTTAGAAGTTACAAAGATAATAAACCTGGAAAAAAATCACCTATCTAGAAAAATTCAACATTTTTTTTTTTTTTAAAGATTTTACCCATTCATTTGACAGAGAGAGATCACAAGTAGGCAGAGAGGCAGGCAGAGAGAGGGGGGAAGCAGGCTCCCCGCTGAGCAGAGAGCCCGATGCGGAGCTCGATCTCAGGACCCCGAGACCACGACCCGAGCCGAAGGCAGAGGCTTTAACCCACTGAGCCATCCAGGCACGCCAAAAATTCAACAATTTTGAATATAGAATGCCTAATGTGAATTTATTCTTCTCAAGCATGAAGCCAAAATACAGTAGGAATAACAAGCTAAATATTGGGGACAAATAGATACAATTTTGCAAGGGTCTAAAAGTATGTATTTTATTTACAAAAAATCATAGCTATATAACAATGTATTTATTATACATTTAAAACTAAAAATGATACTGCGTGGGCATAATGACATCTACTGGACATTTAGGTTAATAACAGTTAACAAGAAGGTTAATTTGAAACTCACCTAACTTCACCACTAATAAAATCATATAAAATAAAATTAGATTGCAGTTAATACATTTATTTTCCTTCTTTAATATAATGTAATATCTCTGTGGAAAATAGTTACTTCTAAAGTAAAAAAGGAAAAAAAATAATAAAGTAAAAAAGGTTTAATTACTTCTCAGCCAGTCCTCCCAACCACCATCACAGACACAGACAAGCCTTTTAGCTTTTAGGTCTTAGAATCCTGATATGGATTTATCAGATAAATTTAGGAGGAATGTTCTTCATGTAAATATAGGATATTATATAGAACTTATAAAAATTTAGTCTGGGGCACCTTGGTGGCTCAGTTGGCTGAGTATCGGACTCTTGGTTTCAGCTCAGGTAATGATCTCAGGGTCTGGGAAAGAGGTCCCTACTCAGTGGGGAGTCTGCTTGAGATTTTCTCTCTTCCTCTCCCTCTGCCCTGCCCCTCCTCTCCTGTAGTGCTCGAACATGCTCTTTCTCTCTCAAATTAATAAATCTTTTAAAAAATTTAGTCTGAGTTTCAATAATAGAAAATTTTTTAACATCTGGAAGTCATATAGTATACTATAGTATATAGTACATAGCATATATATATATATATAGTATATAGTATTTAGTATAGTACTATAGTATATATAGTATACTATATAAAAATACTTTTTGGTTAGAACCATCTTAAAGGAAATTAATACCAATAAACATTATATCCTAGTGGTATAATTTACCAAGTTAAATAGATTGCTTATACTAAGATTTTGTTAAATGAAAGAGAAAAGCAAAACGTTTGAGAAAGTCAACAAAAATCATGTTTGAAAAATACTGAGTATTAAGAATTCCTAAAACACTTTATTGGAAGAAAAAAAATGGCAAAGAAATATCAAAAATCCTACAGTTAATTTCAATATATTCTAATACACCAAAAACGGTCTTTAGAGCTATCCTAACCAAATCTCAGCCAATTTCAGATTAATTAGGTTTAATCCTTATTCTAACAAATTAGTAAACTAAATAGTTAAATGATCTCTGCATTTTTAGCTACTATTGATTCATTTAAAACACTTAAAAACTTTTATGGCTTCCATATATGAACAGACTTTGGGATGCTATCCAATTTCAAACAGCCACTGGAATCACACTTCTGTAGTCCTGAAACCACACTGGTTTAGTACTGGTAATAGTGACCCAAAGTTGTTGAAAGGTTTCAACACCTAATCATTATCAGGTTTATGTATGTGACTAGGCGACAAGTTTCTCTTATAAGCAACAGCATGCTCTTTTCAGGTCAAATTATAACTCTAATCAGTTCAAAGTTAAGGGTTTTTAGTATATATAATGGGCAGGTTGAATTTAATTTCCCTAGAGGAGCTCACTTGCGTATCTAAATGGTCCAGTCGGTCAGGGAGTTTATAGCATTTGTGAAATTATTTTATCCTTTTTGTCACTTCTAAGTGTGTTGGCAGAATCTTGTATTTCCAAATTTGCTTTAGAAAAATGCTTCCATTTATCTATAAAATGAGAGTGGTAAGCTATTCTTTCACCTTTTGGAATATGATTATATTTAGACTAATATTTTACGATAATAGACGTGAGTAATAGTGTTAGAATCATTTTATGACATAGTAGTTTCTTACATGCATAAAGCCATAAAAGAAACAATAAAGAATATGAAAACAGTTCAGTTATTATTACATATATATATTTTTTAATTTTAATACAAAATCAGATTTTAGAAGTTATACAAAAGAAAGCCAAAAACACTTTACACATTCATGATTAGCTTTAATATTTCTTTTTACTGTACATATTGAAAATGTTTACATTTACTAGTAAGGAATGCCAAGTGTGTCCATCACCATTTGAATAGCTTGTAGGGGATTTGTGATTTCTTCCATTTTATCTCTTCTCAGAACCCAGTCTGGTTTAAGTCTGTGAAAAGAATAAAAACCTTGGATTAACAAAGTTCTTCTCTTAAAAGAGTTACCTTCTCTGTTTTGTCTTAACAAAAGTGTGGCTCCTCCTGAACACATCACTTCCCTTACAACCCTCTCAAACAGGTGAGGATTTCATATTATTGTCATTTACCACTGTCAGGCCATTTCTCACCATCCTTCCTCCTTTGAGGCTTATGCTATTTAGCTCACCACTGCCTTTCGGTCATCTATCAAACTGCCGGTATTTTGTTCTTTGTAAACTTGGTTCTTGGTCTTCTCTCAACTCCTGCCACCATTTTCAGTAACTTCAACATCCACGTAGCTAGCAAAAAATCCAACAATCTCATCTGTCAGGTTTTCCCCCCCCCTTTCCTTCTGTTCTATTTCAACCAACTCCTTACCTGATCGCATAATAGCCTTCATCATTATCAGAAAGTACCCCACCACTGACATCTCAATTTGAGACTGCCATTCTCCTACCACTCCTAATTCACCCATGTCATTCGATTTAATACATCTACTGCACATATTCTTCCACCCCACTGAGATCTCTAATTCACTGACCTCAACACATACCCATCATCCATCAGAATGCTGACCTCACTTTCCTCCTTGTCTAGCTTAGCTCCATCAATATAATGGAGCTATATATAAACCTTGGCAAATTTCATTAATGATGTTGTTTCTCTTTCCTATTAAATTCAAATGTAAAGTTCTATTTGGATACCAAATTGAATCCAAATATCTGCCTTCTACGTTCCTGTATAGCTGAACAGGAAGAAAAGAAAGATTGCAGAACCAGGCTGATTGATTCTATGTCAATAATTACAAAACCAAATGGGTGCTTGAAATTGCCTTTCCTCTTTCCCTAAGATGATCATTTTATTCCTTTCTTCTTTTCAAATGTCCTCACCATACCCTCCCTGGTCTGCTTTTGAGCTGATGCTTATAATCTCATACTTCATTAAGAAAATAACATCCATCAGAGGGGAGCTCATACATCTTTCTCACATAACTCCCTACTATGTTGCATTTCCATCTTCTTATTCTTTCCATTTGGTTAAAAATCCAAATATCTATTGGTTGGTAAATGGTCAAAGTGTGGTATAGCCATACAATGGAATAGTACTCTATGATAAAAGGGAATGAAATTCTAATTCATGCATCAATATAAATAAATCTCAAAAACATTAAGCTAAAAAAAAGAATCCAGTCACAAAAAGCTACATACTATATGATTCCATTTGTGTAATAATGTAAAAAAGACAAAGCTAAAAGTATTGAAATAAGATCAGCAGTTGCCAGAATCTAGGAGATAACTAATTGCAAAGGGGCACAAGGTAACTTTGGTGTGATAGAAATATTTTATATCAGTTGAAAAAAAGGGAAGCTATTAATTCATGTTAATCATCGTTTTAAAGATTTTATTTTATTTATTTGAGAGAGAGAGAGAGAGACAGAACATGAGCAAGGGGAGGGGCAGAGAGATAGGGAGAAGTAGGCTCCCCACTGAGCAGGGAGCCCGATGTAGGGCTCGATCCCAGAACCCTGGATCATGAACGGAGCTGAAGGCAGACACTTAACCGACTCAGCCACCCAGACATCCCATGTTAATTATAGTTTCAAAAACATAATTAGTATTAAAATTTCCCAATTCCTTAAATAGAAATCATATGTAGAAATGGTCCTCATTAATAAGCTTTAAGCAAGTAGGCTCTTTTGTATGTTATACTGTGAAATATATAAGCATAAAACGAATTTACGACTACTACACAGTTTATAATTATTAGTATTTATAAAGCTAACTGCTACCTAAACCAGGTCAAAAAACAGTGCATCATCAACACTAAGATTTATGACTTGTAGAGAAGTGCTGAGTCATGGGAATGGAGATAGGCAGGGAAGGAAGGAAGTGGGGAAGAAAAGAAGGAAATTAAACATCATGAGTTAACTTAGTTCATCAAAATCAATTAAATCTTTTATTAATAAGATAAAACCAGAAAATGCTAAATTAATCATTTTAAAATAAAATTTTAATTGCCTCAGCAAAATGCAAAAGTCATAATGTTATACATTTTGGGCCAAAAATGAATTCATAAATAATAACAATTATGTAGATTAAATCAGTATTATAATTCTAATTTATATCATCTAACTCAAGAATGTTGCTAGAGTTCTCTACAATGGAATATCAATTTTTGTCATAAGAAAATTCATCAAATCTTACACTTAATAAAGGATGAATTTTACTGTATGTAAATTGTATCCCAATAAACCTGACTTTAAATACTATGTAATAGCATGTTTAAATTACTATATAAGTCTCTAAATGCTGACTCTACGCTTCCGAAGTTCTAGCAACATAGAGCAGTAACTCAGTTTGCAGCCTGGCACGGGTCTGGGGGTAACACTTAGAGCAAAAAGGCATGAGGTGATTCAGGTTTGCTTTTGTGACAATAATCATATTCAGATGGTCTTGTGTACCCAGAGAGACAATATTTGGTGGTCTTTTCTTTTCGTGATGTCAAGATTCGTCAACAGATTTGATTATTGTCACCTACAAAGATTTAATTCATCTAAAGCTTTGTTACCAAACTTGCACGAATCATGGCTTGGAGTAGACCTATTATTTCATTAGGGGCTGATAGTTTCATATTTCTTCTGCATTTATTAAACAATTTTTTTTAATAGAAAACTACATCAACCATTGGGTTACCCTAAGATACAGTATATATAAGAAAAATGGGACATACTTGATTTTTTTCCTTTTACCCACAGTGAGCATCACGAGTTGTTTCTCTAGCATCCTTCAAGGGTAACCAATGATTTTTTTCCTTAGTATCATCATAAGCTCATGAATTTTTCATATGATCTGGTCCATCTGTTTTTCAATCCTCCTTACTCTATCCCTGTCACTACTTTAACCACTAACCTCCATCTTGCCAAGTCCAATGGGCATTTTTCTTACCCCATCTCACAACCTCTCGGCAGCATTCCACACAGTTGATGTGACACCACTGTGGAATATCTTCTAACCAATTACCAATTCCTTTCCAGAGCTGTTGGCTGGTTCTTTCTTTGAGTTCTGGAGAAATTGGGGCTACCCTGAGGTTTGGTTCGGGAATTTCTTTTCTAGGTTTTCTCTTTCCCCGAGGTGATTGTATTTATTACCGTAGCCTTAAATGTGATGTAATGATTCCTGAATCTAAGGATTATTGAATTTAAACCTCTAGACTGATTCTTCTGCCTAGAACCACAGCCCTGATCAATAGCTTGTTTGTCTCTTCCTCTAATTTGTCACAGAAGCCTCAGGCTTCCCAAAAGAAAACCCATGATTCAATGCCCCTTCCCACTGTATCATCTCCTATCCTTTCTGACTTTTACTTCTTGTAACTACATCCCAGAGACAGTTTCCCAGTCACATTATTTTAGCACGTCCTCTAAGTTATTCTTTATCCTAGCAGCTACCACAATCTATTCACTTACTTGCTTATTTACGGTCATTGTTCTAAACTATGTGGCTCCATGCTGTGCCATAATCACAAGTTCAGCACTTTAAAGCATAGGGCACAGCTCCATACCATGCTTACTCTCACACTGATACAGGTGTCTACTTGGTTAACAAGATAAGCTAATACTCATTTTTTAAAAATTTCTAAAATTATATGCCTTAAACTAGTTAAGCTACTATTATCTCTATAGGTTTGCTGTTGACTGAATGGCTGCCACGCCCCCAAAAGATATGTTCACATCTTAATCCTTAGAACCTGTAAACGTCACCTTATTTTGAAAAAGCGGTCTCCACAGATATACTTAACTAAAGGATCTTGAGATCAGATCATCCCGTATTATCTAAACTGGCTCTAAATCCAACACACGTCCTTTTAAGGAGAAGGCAGGAGGAGAAGACACCCATGTGAAGACAGGCAGGGGATGGAGTTATACAGCTACAAGCAAAGGAGCACCTTGAGTCACCAGAAACTGGAAGAGTCAAGGAGGGATTCTGCTCTAGAGCCCTCAGAGAAAGTGAGGCCTTGCTGACACCCTGATTTTGAACTTCTGGTTTCAAGAACTATCAGAGAATAAGTTACTGGTTGTTTTTTTTTTTTTTTTTTAAGATTTTATTTATTTATTTGAGAGAGAGAGAGAAAGAAAGTGAGAGAACATGAGAGGAAAGAAGGTCAGAGAGAGAAGCAGACTCCCCACGGAGCCGGGAGCCCGATGCAGGACTCGATCCTGCAACTCCAGGATCATGGCCTGAGCTGAAGGCAGTCGCTTAACCAACTGAGCCACCCAGGCGCCCTAAGTTACCATTGTGTAAGGCCACCAAGTTTGTGGTAATTTGTTATAGCAGCTCTAGGGAAAGTAGTACAAGGTCTCATAAAGAACTTCTTTAGAAGGAGAAATTTCAAGTATCACGATGATTAGGAGAAGAGCTGGAAGTTGATACTGTAGCCAGGAGGGATTTTTGGCAGCTTTCAAACAGTGTAGTTTGTTCTTCATGCAAGAAAAAAAGTTTATACAGCAAAGCTTATAAAAAGCTAACTGTTAGACTTAGCACTTAACTATTTAATACAAGGAATTTATCAAATAACTATTAAATACCCAAAGCCACAGTGTTAATACTTCATTCTTTACTGAGATTGTCTACTTTAAATTTACCAAAGATTCTAGTTTTACTCATATGTTGTTTCTCCATTGTCAAGCACAGTATCTTGCTTACAGTATGTACTCAATAAATGTTTGCTAAATGAATGAATGAACAGTGACTTAAAACTATAGAATACATTTACTGCTTACCTTGAAACTATTCTTGTTCTTACAGGTGTTTCTGGAATAAAAGGAGTACTTATGGAAGAATTCATCTTTTGTTTATAAAGTAGTCTTTCAGTATTCATTTTATGTTTACGAGCTGTAAGTTTGTAGAGACTATAAATACGGTCAACAAATTTGGATCTACTTCGAACATCCTAAAAAAGAAAATGTACAAATTATTAAGACTAATACAAATTTTGTGTCCCTTTTATGCTAGTAAAATCAACCATAACACCATACAGTAAACTTATGAGTCTTTAACAAAATCTAAAGTCATGCTTTCCAAGTTGAGCAGTTAGACTGGTTTTAGCTATAAACTAATGTGTAAGACAATTATAAAAAGGTAAATATTTAAAGATTGTACACCTTACTCCATACTGAATAAGTTGGTAAAAATTATAGTCAGTATGACTATTATATCCAGTTACCAAGTCCTGTGAATTTTCTCTAAGTTTCCAAAGTTATCTATGTATCTCTCATAACCCTAGGTCAAGTACAGTCTTTTGCTATAGACCATCACATATTTATACTTCCCTCCTTCCTGAATGGTCTCCCTACATCCACACATGCTTTCCCCAAACCATTCTTCAGTCAGCAGCCAAATTCATGTTAGAACTTAAACTAGAACATACTCCTTGTATATAATCTTTTAGTGATTTTGTTCTCAGAATGAGTGCCAGAATCCTATCATAGCCTGTGGTCCCATGTCGACTGTAAGTAACACCTGCAGAGGTCTCACCATAGAAAAGCTTGAAATGTATTTATGGTTACAACAGGAGGACGAGGAGTCACATATATGTTATATTCTACCTCATTCGATAATTTGTTACTTTCCTCAAGTAAATGGGAAATGGCTACTGATATAGCTATAATAAACTTTAATTTTAAAATTCCGTTTCTTTAAAACATTAGGAAACCTCTATCAACACAACACACACAGCACACAACATAACACGCAATCACTTCCTATATCAACACAAAAGGCAGGTTTGAACATACACAAAACCCCATTTAAATTGTGATAACTACTGAAGGAAAAGTGTAAAAGCCTTAAACCTAAAAACCTGGAAAGATAACCTCAAAGGAAGATAACTAATACTTACAGAGGCCCGATTTGTTGTTTTTAATAAAACAGCTAACAAACAACAAGTTTTTGTAAAAATGCTTCCACCCTTGTCTGCAACTTTGTCACCAGGCTTTTCTCGGTACATTTGCAAAAGGTCCAGCAGTGTATCTATGCAATTTTCTACGTCATAAACTGCTGCGGTAGTTTTCTCATACTTGAAGAGAACAGAATGAAAGCAACCGTTATTACAAACACATGTAGCCTTAGAAATAGCCCAAGCACATTGAGATACCACCTTACACCAGTTAGAATGGCCAAAATCAACAAGACAGTAAACAACAAATGTTGGAGAGGATGTGGAGAAAGGGGAACCCTCTTACACTGTTGGTGGGAATGCAAGTTGGTGCAGCTACTGTGGAAAACAGTGTGGAGATTCCTCAAGAAATTTAAAATAGA
>CM052893.1:30709874-30840739 GCA_028534135.1 Potos flavus
AAAAAAAAAAAGGTCTGATGATTCACAGACAAGTACCCCTGGGGAAAATAATACATTATATGTTAATAAAAAAAAAAAGAAAAGAAATCTGGGAAAAAAAAAAAAAAAGAAAGCCCAAGCAAAAAGAAAGCTCAGGGCCAACTTTTTGGACTATGCAAGTGCATAGGAGTTCGTGAAATGACTTCTTGATATTACTATCATTTTTGGATCCATTTTATACGCATATCTGCATTTTAATTGAAAGTTTCACAAAATATGAATCAAATCTAAAAACTTTGAACATGAACACCCTGAAGTAAATAAAAAGCTTAAAGACAAGGCAATTTTACTGAGAATCTCGCATGAAAAAAAGAACTTATCTGTGGTAGTTAATCACAGGGTAAAATAATGAAAAGGACTAAGATTAGGATATATTTTTCCTGCCTCATATACCTAATTATATCACTAGATTCATATTGCAATTTGCATGGAAGCAAATAATGCTAATGATACTAAGATAAAAATAACAATAAAATAATATTAACAGTTAACATTTATTTGGAACTTTTATGAGCACATTATATATATATTGACTCACGTCATTCTCATAACATTATGAGGCGGCTGCTACTACTATACCCATTTACAGTTAAAGAAAGTAAAGCACAGAGAGGCTAAGTAACCTATAATAAGCTGCAGAGCAGTGATTCAAACCCAGGCAGTTTGGCATCAGTCTGTGTTCTTAGCCACCACTTCTCAGTAAGAAAATATCAGGTAAAGAGTTGTGGCTGAGGGGTTGGGTGGGGAAGATAAATTTGTCATCTCAATACTTTTGACTGCATGCATTACGGTTTAGTACAGATATCTGCTACCAGTCCAAAGCCAAAAAACTTAAATGCTAATACTTGTGTAGAGTCTTACATACAGGGTAACCAAATGATAGCAATATCTTAATCATGTTTTGCCAGACATGATTATAAGAAGTTCTATCGGTTTGATACAATGCAATGGATAAGAACACCAGCTCTAGGGGCGCCTGGGTGTCTCAGTGGGTTAAAGCCTCTGGCTTCAGCTCAGGTCATGATTCCAGGGTCCCCGCATCAGGCTCTCTGCTCAGCAGGGAGCCTGCTTCCTCCTCTCTCTGCCTGCCTCTCTGCCTACTTGTGATCTCTCTCTCTCTGTCAAATAAATAAATAAAATCTTAAAAAAAAAAAAAAAAAAAGAACACCAGCTCTAGAGGTAGACAAAGATGGATCTGAATTTAGCACTACCACTTATCACACTCAAGGGTTTAGACAGGAGACTTAACTTCTATAAGGATTATTATTTCTTCTCTATAAAATTGGAATAATAATACGAACTGCCTGAGAGGAATATTTTAAGAAAAATTAAATGATGCATGAAAAACACCAGCATGTAGGGGGCGCTCAATAAATGTTAGTAATCATTATTATAAAGACAGAAAAAATAAAATCATAAAAAATTAGTGTTTCTATGTACAATTATGTTAACAGAGTAAACATTTTTCCCCCTAAGACTCTTGCACCTAAATGAATTCTAACTGGGTAATCTAATAAGTTCTAGTGGTGAGCAAGCATGAACTTAATTTATTGGGTCAGATTTCTTGACCAATGAACAATTCATTATTAAAATGGAAAACTACCTTAGCCACATTAAGCAAGACTTGTACAGCATATCTGATGACTTCCATACAAGGAATGCTGCGATTACAACTTCGGATCAAAACAAATATTTTAGAAACTGCTCCACTCTGGGCCATGTTCTCACAACAAAGTGGAGACAATCTAGTAACCACATCTGAAAGAAGGAAAAGAGAGAAATAAATTCACAGCAACAAAATGAAGTTTTAGCTAATACTGTATTATAACATTCTTTGTACATTCAAAGGTAAAAATGCATTTCTAACCTTATACAAGATATTATTAAGACAAACTAACCTAGGTGCTTTAAAGCCTCAAGAATAGCAGAAAGGTGCTTGTAGGTCAAAAGATAATGAAGCGCAAGTGCAGTTCTTTTGTAGAGTTTGTTTTCTTCTCGAATCTCCCTGTTAACAAGTTGAAGACTTAGTCGTATAGCTTTAATTTTTGTACAATCATTTTTCTTCCTCCAAGAGTATCCTCTCCATAATGCCTTAAAGAGACAAAACACAGTTAATTTTAAGATTACAACCCATGATGTTTTGAACTTATATCTACATTCATTTCTACAAAATAAGTATTTTCAGTAAATTTATAGGATATAATCACTTTCCAAATAAAACCTCAATTCATGTTCTAATAAATAGCTAAAGCAATTTTTCTTAAAAGAAATATATATATAATATTCCTGTATATAACCTGAAGCATCATTCATTGACCAAAGATGTCTAAATCTATACAAAATGCTAAAATGCTTTTTCATCTCAATCCTAAATGTCTCTAGGGAAATTTGAAAATAAAGAGCTTAATAATGATATAGTATTTATGAGTTATTCAACTGGCGAACCTCAGCTTTTTAAATGTATGTTACTGTGTTTTCAAAATGTTATATATCATGTAAGTGAATTATAAACCAAAATCTGGAAGTAACTTCATAATATTTCCAGTTACCTGAATTTTACTGACTCCATTATTAAATTTTTCCTGTTTTTTATGGAGGAGAAAACGGCGTACTGCTTTCTGTATTACTGATGCAGCCCTATTTTGCTGACCCATACATTCTTGAACTTGATGCTGACTGTTGATGATGCTATGGTATTTCTGAGCAAACCTCTTTTGCTGTAATTTTGTTCGAAACCATCTCTGTTTAAAACATAGAGATTGTCTTTACTTCAGGTTTTAAAAACAAATAAATACATACATACACATACATAGATAAATGAAATAAACAGAACATTATATTCAAATATCTTTCAACCTTCCCCAGTGGCATTACTTCTCTATTCCACTTGGTGCAAATCTTCTAGTCCTCACTGGGTGTGTGTGTGTAAATTTTTTTTTTTTATAAATTTGATCATTTTATTTATTTATTTTTTAAGATTTTTATTTATTTATTTGTCAGAGAGAGAACGCACAAGCAGGGGGAGTGTCAGGCAGAGCAGGCAGAGGGAGAAGCAGGCTCCCCACTGAGCAAAGAGCCCGATGTGGGACTCGATCTCAGGACCCTGGGATCATGACCTGAGCTGAAGGCAGCGGCTTAACCGACTGAGCCACCCAGGCATCCTGTGTGTGTGTGTAAATTTAACCCTGTACAACAGAGCCTTCATTTCACAACTTATACAAATTCTATCAATCCTCATGTGTCATTCTGCAATTTGTTTTCTCACTCAATATTTTACATATAAGTATATGTTAATGTATGTAAGCGGAGTTCTTATCCAAAATACATAAAGAACTCCTATAAATCATAAGAAAAAAGAACATCCAAAAGAGAAAAGGGCAAAGTATATATAAAAAAAAAAAAAACCAACAACTACATACACATACATTAAGAAAAAGCACACAACATACAGATAATAATTTGAATAGCCAACACATGAAATGTTTTTTAGAACTGCTAGCAATCAAAGGAAATCCAAAGCAAAAATGAGATGCAATTTGCCATTCAACAAGATAGTAAAAATCAGAGTCTTTAACGCTATGTATTGGCAAGAATGTAGAAAAACAGGTAACCTCAGGCTTTGTGATGAGTATAAATGAGTACAATTATTTCAGAAAATAATTCATAGCTTTATTCCTGTGCCTTAAAATATCAACCTATTACTAACCCATCAAGCCATCCCAAATACATCATCCTATAAGCAAAAAGCTAAATACTATATGACCTTAGCATAAGGTATTTGGAAATTATTTATTAAAATAGAAGATTTGTAACAAAAATTATACCACATAGTTTTATTACAAAGGAGAAGCTAACCTGAATACAGATGACTGAATTAACCTGTTTGTTAGCATTCTTCAAAGCCACATGAAGTTTATATGCTCTTTGAATTCTAAGAGCGGACAGGTGATAATACGCGGCCGCTGTGAAGTGAAGAAGCCTAGTTTTGGTTTTCTGCTCTAAAATCTAAAAGAGAAAAAAAAAATTAACTAAATATTTGACTCTTAAGACAACTTGATCAATGTTTATTTTTGTATATCCTCAATATCAAATTATATAAATGAGCAATAAGTTAACTTTTAATTATTAAGATTATTTACATTGTAACTCAAAGTGATTATAATACTTTACCATACAATATTTCCACATGTGTAACCCCTAACTCAGGCTATAAAAAGCAAAAATACACTTTGGGTACTTTACTAAAGAACAGTGTTTAACTTAACTAGACTACACAAAAACAGCTAATTAAAGCTTTGAATGTACTAACTATAATGAGAGAAGTATATAAATACTAAACTCAAAACAAATTACAGTATTCTAAGCTGAACTGCTGGAGATGGTCACAGTAAGTCAGACAATATTATTTGAATTGATTTCTGCAGTCTTGAATTGATTAGGCAGTCTTGCACAAATCTAGCACAAGACTCCTGTAGTAGAACCTCTTCATAGTGGCCTTTAGGCTTCCAATTTATATTTAATGAACATAATATAAAAGATTTCCTTTTTCACTTCAAGTCTAATTATTTTGTCTTTGCCAGTCCTTCATATATTGGATGCCAAAAATGTCATGGACTCTCTCGGAGGGATTCTCTCTTGCTGAAGATGTGGAAGTTATCACAGGAATGGTAGCTCACAACACCTCAAAGAGTTGCTTGGTGGTAGCAAAGGGCTACCTGAATTACAACCTCCTTCATGTGTGGAGCTCTTCCCTCACTCTTCTTTCAGTTCCTTTGTTAAGATTCACTACAAGAGAAAAGTTAGTGTGCGTTTTTGGTGAGCATCTAAAGATGCTCATCTAAAGATACTCAAATTTCTCATATTCTATGAGAAACAGGCTCATAGAACGGAAATTGATAGCAGCCAGTGATCTAGTTATATGGCTCCACAGAAGCTGAATAAATTCAAGTTAATGGTTATATTAGCTCTGAAATTATTCTCCAAAATCTAAAATTTCTGAACACAATTTAACATCAAATACTTTCATTTCATATGACTGAGATATTCTACTTGAAAATACTTACTCTTTTTCTTACTAACCAACCACGCACTAGTGCTTGCAGAACAACTGTAGATTTTTTAAATTCTACATATTTTATCCTTTCACACTTCCCAGCCTTCCTGGCTCGTATATATCTCTGTATGGTCAAAGCGGCAGATCTTTGCTGAAGAAAGACCTGCCTTCCTTTATATCTTCTGAAATTTGCTTGGATCAAACAAGCGGCTCGATGTCTCTATAAGGAAAAATGTGCAAGTGGCATTAACAGAAAGGTTTAATAATTTCAACCCACTGAAGGTTTTTGAATTTCTCAGCGTAAAATGAGATGGTGTAATTGTGATTTTTCTTTACATTTTTAGCTTAAGAATGTCATATTTCATATACAAGAAAAGGTGACAGTGTATAATTTCTAAACCTATATAGGTCTACAGCTAAACATTAAATTTTTATGAAGGTGCAAGCCAAGGTCAATAGATTTCTGGTTCTCTTTCCCTCTCATCTTCTGGATACCTCTCATTGTGATGGAGAGAAGGACTAATATCACCACACGACAAATACACTTAATAAAAATGCTAGCAATGTAAAGAAGAGAATGGGAATTGTAAACAACTATCAGGGAAGCTGTCTGTTCCTTCGAAAACCATAAAGTACATCTTAGAACAAGCATATCTTAGATTTTTCAATAAACAACATCTTGACAACCAAATTCGAAGACACTTGAAGAAGTATATAAATTAAAATGGGAACTAGGTTTGCTTTAAAACATAGATTCCCCCATCAACAGGCTGAATGACCTTGGGCAAGTCGCTTTACCTCTCTAGACCTCAGTTTGTAAAATAGGTATGCTAATAATAACTACTTCAGAGGGTGATTATGAGGATCCATTTAGCAAATATACACTACTAGGTATAATAATAATGGCTATATAATAATAGCAACTATTACATGAATATTAAAATTTATAAGTAGTTTTGATTTATTTAATAAAAGGCTATAGATACTGCAGCTATTCTAATCTTTGATGTTAAATATTTTTAATAGATCACCAATTGTAGCTTAAAGAATATATTATTAAAGAATATAGTAGGGACGCCTGGGTAGCTCAGTTGGTTAAGCAGCTGCCTTCAGCTCAGGTCATGATCCCAGGGTCCTGGGATCGAGTCCCACATCAGGCTCTTTGCTCGGCAGGGAGCCTGCTTCTCCCTCTGCCTCTGCCTGCCATTCTGCCTGCTTGTGCTCTCTCTCTCTGGGAAAAAAAACAAAACAAAACAAAACAAAAACAAAAACAAAAAAACTCCAAAAAAAAAAAAAAAAAGAATATAGTAAACAAATATGCTACATCTATTAGGACTTCCTCCAAATAAATTATTTACTCTAAAATTAGTTACTTCAAACTTGGATTTGAGAGTATTTTATAAATATAAATATACAAACAAAAGTATTCATAAAAATATTTTTCTGAGTGAATATAATTTTTAATTAACTGCAATGATGTGTTTAAAATGCATAGTTAACAAAAAACAATTTTTGTTTTGTTTCATAAAATAGTTCTTTGCAAATGAGCTCTTTTTTTTCTTTCTGCACCTACTTTCATCCTTAAGAAGTGTTCACGAGCCATTCTTCCAGCAAGTGTAGCTCTCCATTTTCTCTGAATAATAATTGTTGATGCTCTCACATTCAGAAACCTAAAAAGTAGTTATTGGAAAGCAATTACAAATGTCTTTATAATCTACTCAGTAAGTATTTATACACACCCCAATACTAGAGAAAGAAAATATAAGAAAGATAATGAGAATAAAAGAAAGTGGAAAAGTATAATTTATATTTAAAGTGTAGCAATCAGAATTCTATACATACACATATACACACCGCAAACTGACACAATGAAAAAGAAGTTTTGCAATTAGCAATATTCCAGTGATAAGAAATATGAATTTCTAGAATGAGAAAGAATTCTGAATGGGATCAAAAGATAGTACAATTACCCAGACCTAGACAAAGCCTAGATAAAGGGGTTGCTGGTAGAAATAATGGCAGAGTATAAAATCCAAGTCCATAGTGCAATTGAGTCACTGAGCAGACAGGAGGGGGTCACAAAGAGAACTCAGGAGATTAGAACAGCATCAGGCAAATGAGGCATGGGCACTTGTTTGAAAGGAAAGCTAGGCATCATTCAAATATCTAAAAAGAAATATTCTGTAAGTAGAACAGGAGAAAAACTTAGAAAGTGAGGGTCAGAGATTAAACTTCAGACACCAGCATGGTGTAATACATAAAAATTAAGAATGGATTTAACTTACATCATGTTGCCACATTTCTTAGAAAACAAAGCACAGTGTTAATAAGAAAAATTCAGCTTTTTGGAACAGGAAACTTAGATAATGGTCCTTAACAGCTGATAGTGGCAACCATATCTCTATATGGTAAGCCCCGAGCTTCTACCCATGGAATTTATCAAGGAACTCTTCTAACACTAGTGTGTTCTCCTAAAACAATCTTTAAAACCACCACTGATACAATAATTCACCAATTCTGGTAACTGAAGAAAAATTCTTACACTATGAAATAAAAAATAGTATCGATAATCTGACAAGAGCTTTAGAAAAGGTATTTCAAGGAAATGAACAAGGAATAGGAAAATACAATGAATATAAATAATTTGGTAAGTAAGTCTTTATCGTCAAGGTAAATGAGCATGGGGGCTAAGTTAAAAAGAAAAGAAAAATGAATGAGAAAACAAATTTTGCCAGTAGTTAAATTGGCAAACAAAATGGACCAATACACTAATAAGGAAACCAAGATTTTACTAGATTATTTTATACACTTCCCCTTACCTTCATGCCCATGAAACGAAATCAACTTTAAGTACTTTTTACTGAATTATACCAAGGCTCTATCTCAAAAAATAAGACAGTCTGAGAGATATACTTTGTTTCATTAATGGAGATAACACCAACAAAACAAACCATACAAGTTAGGCATAGCAAATATTTAAAAGAAAAATCAATAAGCAATATTATTTTATATACAGACTTGGCTACCACACACACATACTCCGCCCACACAGATATCATATATTACCGTGTTCTCTCGGTTTTGGTATAGAAGAAACCTTGAATGATTTTAGCAGCTTTCAGTATAGCTAGATATTCTTTACGTGCTTTCCAATACCTATACCAGGCTTGAATCTTGCAGGCAGCTTTCACTTTATGTAAATAATTCCTTGCTTTATAGCTCCTCCACACAGCCTATGAAACACATAAATACAACAAATATGCAATGAGATATATTTTCTTGTAAATTGAAAAAAATCAGTATTAAAAACAGCTAGTGTGAGATTGGTTAAGTAGCCAAAGATCAACTGCAGAAATATAGTCATATAATGACTCTTCTTTCGATTAGGCTCATTCATTCCTGACGCCTATGAGCCCTCTGAAAACAGCAGGGCTAACCATAGTGAACACCTCCTATATACCTTATCACACATAACCTGTGGCTGGCTGGGAGCTAAGACTACTTAATATAACCCTAACAAATCTTTATAAATTGTAATATATGTACAGTGTCTGAAAAGCCAGATATGTGTATTGTCCTCACTATCTCAATCTATTTGGAAGAACAGAAGGAAAAGGAACACACTGACTACTCTACTTCCTGGGAAGGAAAGGAATCCTTCCCACCTCCCACTTTGCCTCCCTCACACATATCCTGGGTTTTGTGTCCGGGCTGCAGCAAACTCCTAAGAGCAACTCTCTATCAGAGAACTATCAGTTTTTCCAATTTCTGCGACCTCGAGGCTGACTAAATGTTTAAGTGACAATACAACTTATTAAGCCCTTAGCACTGTACTAAGCACTGTAGGTCCTTACAATAGCATAGGTAGATAATATCATTATCTAATTTAGATATGAGTAAATCAAGAGAAATTGAGTAACTTGTTGACACAGGTAATAAGTGGAAAAAGGATCTTATTTATTCTCTACAAATATCTCATGAGATGATTAATATCTCTATTTTACAAAACAGAAATTGATGTTGAGGAAGAAGAGACCTGTTCTACCACATAGCCAGAAGACAAAAGAGTCAAGATCTGTCAAACAAATCAAACAAGTCAAACAATCTGTTTGACTCCAAAATACCTAAAACAATACTGCAGCCATGCCTTATATGGGGATCAGGACCCAAAGTCAGCTGAGAGGCAAGAATTATATGAAGGTCAAAATTACTCTTGTGATGTCCTTAACTTACTTAAAGTATATTATATGAAATTTTTATGTAAACAAACCTGAATACCAACACACTGGTACTCACACTGGGAGCCAGGCATCAATATTTCTAAAAATTCCAAGTGATTCCAATGTGCACTAAAGTTTGAGACCACTGAGTATATGTTAAAAACAAGATGTGTAAAATATAATTTTTAAATTTAATTATATATGAGAAAAATAGCCAAAATTTCCTAAGATTGTTATTTTGCCTTTACTGTCATTTCAGTTGAATATAACCCTAACTAATACATCCAGTTAACATATTTCAACCATTAACATCTTGGCAGCATTTGGAATTTGAGGATTCTTTTCTTTCTCCCTCAATCCTTGGTTTCTTGATACCACAAATCTTGCAGTTTTTCTTGTTTTCTCTTACTACCATGATTTGGCTTCTCCTTTCAGTATTCTCAAATGTTGATGTTCTTCAGGGTTGAGTCCCAGGCAGACTCTCTTCTTTTACCCATGTTCTACATTATTCCTGGGTGATTCCATCACTCCCATGACTTCAATTATCACATATATGCCAATAATGTAGAAGTCAAATTCTGAAATCCATACTATTCTCCAAACTCCAGACAAACACAGCCAATTGCCTTGCTAGACATCACAACTGAAACATCTACTAGGTACTTCAACTTCATCATGTAGTCCAAACTGAACTCATCATCAATCTTCCAATCTGCTCCTCTGCTCTCTCCCTATGTCAGTGACTGGTAACATCTGAGTTACTTAAGTCATACACATGGCTTGGATGCTTGTTTACACTCTATATAATGCAGATACTACCCCTTCCACTCAAACTAATCTTCACAATCCCATTGTCACTACACCTTACTAAACTATCTTTTACCTGACCTAATGCCAATAGCCTCTTGGCTGGTCTCTCTGCTCTCTTTCCAGTCCCTCTTCCACATTCCTGCCAGAGTGATTTTTTAAAAATAAAATTATGATTTGGTTTTCTCCTTTTTAAATTCTTCTAGAACTTCTTTTAATCCAGTAGAAAAGACTAAACTTGTGTCTGTGTCTTACAAAGCTATGCACAATCTCACTCCCTGTACTGCCAGGCTGGTCTTATATCATTCTCTATACTGCACCACACACACCTTCTCATTTTTGAACTCTGTGTTATCTCCTACAGCTGCATACATTGGATACATTTTATTGGGCTATTTTTAACTCACCCTTTGGCTTAATATCTCAAATGCCACTTGCTCTGGGAAGCTTTTTCTGAGCATTGGGACTAATTTAGGTTTCCCTTTTTTATGTTCCCAGCAACATAAACCTCTCGTTTTGTTTTATAATTAAGGTTCCTTGCTCAGTTAAGTGCTTTAAGGACAGCAACTAAGTATATCTGTCTATGCCAATCAACCGCAATAGCATTTAAGCACAATTGTCAGCACTGGACATCTATTTGCTGAATGAAAACAGTGTATCTAAGTTTAATGGCAAACCAACAAGATACCAACATATCACACTGAGGTTCAAAGTCCAGGGTATGAACAG
The DNA here is from genome assembly GCA_028534135.1 of Potos flavus. NCBI lineage: Eukaryota > Metazoa > Chordata > Mammalia > Carnivora > Procyonidae > Potos > Potos flavus. Next base: position 30,720,723 of record CM052893.1, read on the forward strand.
GTAGAAAATAAGTTGCTGAAGTACCTTATTCAATTTCTGGATCTGCTTCTCCCTATCCAACATTAGCAAGTTATTTAACCTTTCTCAGTTCCTTCATATTTCGAGAAAGATAATACTCTACACTTCTCTCCCACTGATATATGTATGTGTGTGAGAAGTGCAGATGTATTTTTAATGTTTTACGGAATATATATTTTATGCATAACAATTATAATGAAAAAATTATATAAAATTTTTGCTTTGGAAACCTAAAGTGCTAAATGCTCTGAATAAAGTACACGTCTATCTAGCTTAAGTGGTCTTATTAACAGATTGGTAGAGGAATAAAGTTATACAATTTCGCCTAAATTTTGCCAAATCTCATTTTACCTTAGCTTAAATTTCTCACGTAAAATTTTTTTACTCAGTAGAGAACTCCCATTTATCAAACTATATTATCAAAATTAACACCTATTGAAATGCATCAAGCATAGAGTGATCATGTTGAGAAGAATCCCAATTCTGTGTTGTATTAGCTGAATTATTATTAGTGCCCTTTTCCTACTCTCAAAAATGTTCCGTTTTGGAAGAATAAATGAAATGATCACATAAATGAACTATTATTCCTTATGACCCAAGTTAATTTTACAAATTCTAACAAATATTGGTTAAAGAAAGAATGCAAGCTTTACATTTAAATATATAACTACCTGGATTTTTATGGTGCTATCTTTAATTTTCTGAAACTTCCGTTTCTGTATAACTCCTCTTGTTCTAGCTTGAATAATGATAACGCTGCTCCTGATTTGTAAATACACTTGTCTTTGACGTTGTGCAGACAAAAAGGCTCTGTGGTGATTCTGTAAAACCACTGCTGCCTTCCTATACGATAAAAACTGCCTTCTTGTTTGCCACGTCCTGAAGTACTGCTGGAGGGTCACAGCCGCTCTTTTCTGCCGAACAAATCTTCTCCGGTGCACCGCCATCTGAAGGAAGGACTGAATTCGGAGGGCAGCACACATCTGCATTTCCAATTTTCTTGTGACCATTTCACAAAAAGCTTTTTGAGTTGTTCCTGCAGCCTCTCTTTGAGGGTACTCTGCCTCCCGTGAACAAGCCACTAGGGAAGCTCTGCGCCACTTCTGAATCCCAAGTGCCGAGCTGTTCACAGCTCCTTGCTGAGTTTCCGTTGTGTGAGGGCAGGATGCGGATTGCTGAGCAATGGCTGCCATGTTTGCCTCCGACAGGTTTCTCGGCTTCTGTCTAACTGTCACGCCTCTAAAAGTAGCCGGGATAATTAGTACAGATTTCTGAACTGCTAAAAATCTTTTTCTTTCCATTTTTACTCCAACATATGACCTATAATAATTCTGTGTGACAATGGCAGTTTTCTTTGCTTGATAATCAAGTCTGGCCCTGTGCATTCGGTAGACTGACTGAATTAGTGTGGCAGCCAGGTGCATATGCAGGATATCCGTTCGCACCTTAAAACCTCTGTATGAAGACTGTAGACAAATGACTGCTTGGGTGCGTGCTGCAATTAGTGCTCTGTATCGTCTTTGAACAAAAACTACTTTTGCTCTCAAGTGGAGAAAACGCTTCCTTATTTTGGAGGCTTTAAAATGCTTCTGAAGAATAGTCGCAGCCTGATGCTGTTCCTCAATCTCTTTCCTTATGATCATGTCCTGGAAATCTGCCTGAATACAGGTTGCTGCTTTCCTGAGGGCATCGTGTTGAAGAGCTTTCTTTTTATTTGCTCTATATCTTTCTTGTATTACTTTTGTAGCCCACTGAATCTTTTGGTAAAAAAGATACTGCCTATACATTCTAAATGTGCTTTGTATTATGATAGCAGCTCTGTGTTTTTCCCTTAAAAGCTGTCTTGCTTTCATTCCTTTATATGCGGCCTGAATGACCAAAGCAGCATGTTTTTGTTGGACATAATTTTCTCTTTGCAATTTCGCAGCCCTGTATGTTCGGTAATGTTGCTGAATTAGAATTGAGGCATGTTTCCAAGTCTGAAATGCAATGTATGTTCTGTGCATTCTGTAAGTGGCCTGGATGAGAACTGCAGCCCGGTGCCTCTCCTGTAACTTCTTCTTTGCCACCAGCCTTCGGTAAGATGACTGGATTATAATGACTGCCTTTTGTAATTTCAAGAATTGGTGCAAGTGATGCTTGGCACAAACGGTGGCCCGATATTTCCTCTGAACAAAAACGGCAGCTTTTTTGAGGGAAACGAATCTTTTCCTCATCACTAAAGATCTAAACCTGCTTTGAATAAGGGTTGCAGAGGAATGCATGTTTTTCAAACGTCCTCTAGCTTTCATCCCCCTAAATGCAGCCTGAAGGATCAGAGCAGAATGTCTTTGTCGGAGATAACATTGTCTCTGTAGCTGTGCAGCCCTGTTTGCTCGGTATTGCTGCTGGATTATGACCGAGGCATGTTTCAAGGCCTGGTACCTCACATTTGCTCTGTGCATTCTGAAAGCTGCCTGGATAACTGTAGCAGCCCTGTGCATCTCTTGCATCCTTTTCCTTACCATCCATCCTCTGTATGATGACTGGATTTTAATGACTGCCTTTTGTAACTGCAGGAATTGCTGGAAGCAATGCTTTGCACAAACTGTTGCACGGTATTTTCTCTGAACCCAAAGAACAGTTTTCCTGAGAGACAGGAATCTTCTTCTCATCCTGAGAGTTCTAAATCTCCTCTGAATAAGAGTTGCGGCTAAATGCATCATTTTTAAATGTCGTCTAGTTTTCATCCCCCTAAAACCAGCCTGAATGCGTATGACAGAATGCCTTAATTTGTTATACCTTTGAAACTGTATGTTTTGTTCCTTCACTGCACGGTACCTTTGCTGTACTGTTTTTGTTACCTTCTTTAACTTACTAAAATAGGTTTGCTCTCTGTGTCTTCTATAATATGATTGGATGAGTGTGGCTGCACTTTGCATCTTTCTGAGAGTCTGTCTAACTCTCATTCCTCTAAAACTTGCCTGAAAAACAGTAATAGCTTTCAAAATTGTCAAGTACTTTGCACGCTGAATTTTACCTTGACAATATGCTCTGTATCTTCCCTGAATCAGGACAGCTGCTGTTCTCATTTTATGGTACCTCATTTTTGCTTGTTGCATCTTAAACATGGTTTGAATAATAGTGGCTGCCATGTGCATGTGTTGGATTTGTCTTCTTGCTCTAATACCTCTATAAACAGCTTGAATTTTAACTGCTGTCTTCTTTAAATTAAGATATTCCTTACGTAGATGTCCTGCAATTTTAATATTTCGATACCATCTCTGAATTATAACAGCTGAAGCTCTGTAGGTTGCATAGTTTTTCTTAGTTTTGTAAGCTCTATATGTGGACTGTATAGTGACGGCTGCTTTGTTGCACTCCTTTATTTTTTTTCTTACTCTCATACTTCGGTAAGCTGACTGTAAAATGACTGTAGCTGCTTTGGTTTTCAAGTACAAATGACGCTGTTTCCTTCCAACACTATAAGCCCTATAATACATTTGAATCAGACAAGCAGCCTTTTTCATGATTTCCCACTTCTTTTGTTGCACATACATTCTATAGTATGACTGTATGATGACAGCACATTCGTGCTGCTTTTGAATCTGCCTTCTTACTGTTTTGCCCTTCCATGTAGATTGAAGCATCAGTGCTGCTTTACGGAGTTCAGTGTACTCCATGCGTTGCTTCTTTCCTGCAGTCCATGCTCTCAGATGTCGCTGGATGACTAGTGCTGCTGTTTTTAACAATCTAAACTGTTTCCGGGCTTTGGCCATTCTAAAAACAGACTGAACCCTCACTGCAGCTTGATGTTCCCTTTTGATCTGCTTTCGAACTTTCCAGCCCTGATAAGCAGATTGGAGAGAAATCACAGCTGCCTTGGTCTTTAAAAATTGCGTTCTAACACCACGGACAGTCCTATATGTCCTGTACCACCTCTGAATCTTGATAGTAGACTGAAGCACACGTTGATATTTCTTCCTTTTACTATAGACTCTAAAAGCAGTCTGAATTTTAAGAGCAGCTATGGATTGTTGTTTGATTAGCTGGCGTACTTTATAACCTCTGTAAGCTGCCTGCAAACAAGTGACTGCTCTTTTGACTTGCAAGAAGTTCCTCCTCTGATTGACCTGTGCTTTGTATGCACGATAGTAATTCTGAATGACAACAGTTGCTTTATAAATTTCCAGGTAGTACTGCCGCGTCTTTCTCATTCTGAAATAAGTCTGTAGTGAGACAGCAGCTTGCCTTTGCAACCGCATCTGCTTTCGAACCAGGTGACCTCTAACAGAAGCTTGCAGTTTGATACAGGATACCCGCATCTGCATGTATTCTTGTTTCTTTCGTTCGACCATTTTTATAGAACGGTATTGTTGCTGGATAAACAGCGTCGCTGCTCTCAAATGTAAATATTGTTTACGAGTTTGTTTCATCTTGACAATTGACTGTAACTTTACTGTAATACTTTTTAGTCTCAGAAATTTTTTTCTGGAAATATAAGCTCTGTAACATGACTGAATTTTTATAATGGCTGTGAGGATGTGAATAAACTTTTTCCTGGCTTGCATCCCTCTATATGCAGACTGTAAAACAATGACAGAAAAACGTGTTTTCTGGTAAGATGCTCGAACTTTCTTCGCTGAAACATAAGCTTGAAAATGAATCTGAATTACAAGGGCAGCTTTCTTTATCTTCTTATATTTCTGTAATTGTTGATGTTTTCTTACATGTGCCTGCAACTTGGTAGTAATTTTCTTAAGGTTTAGAAATTGAACTCGGTCTTGTCTCATCCTCCAGTAGGACTGAAAAACACAAGCAGCTCTGGTTTGTCTGTGTAGATTAAGAGCTCTCATCTTCCTAAAAGCAGCCTGCAGTAGAATGGCTGCAGCCCGTTTCTGCAAATAGTTGGTGCGCTCAATCTTTCCTTTCAGATATGCTTTGTAGTATTTTTGAATGGTCAGTATAGCCTCTTTTTTTCTTTTATATAACTTTTGGGCTTGAAGGCACCGGAATCTTGTCTGAATGACAACAACACAAGATCTCATGTGAATATATTTCCGTAATTCTTTGTGCATTCTATACCATGATTGTATGACAATAGCAGATTTTTCTTCTTTAGCTCGTTTCCTGACATGCCATTCTCTAAAAGCTCTTTGTAGTATTACTGTAGCTTTTATTTGTAATTGCATTTTACGTCGCTTCCATCTTCTGAACATAGATTGGATTATGAGACATGATGACTTTAGCATCTTATATCTCTGTTGATCATGTTTTCTTCTTAAATAAGCACGCCAATGTCTTTGAATTGTAACTGCAGCCCAAAGATACCGTTTGTAAGAAGTAACAGCAATTATCATTCTTATCCTAGATTGCAGGATGATTGAATAATATTTCAATTTCAGAAATTGTTTTCTAGTGGAATATCTTCTCCAATATCTCTGAAAAAGGTAAGAAAGGAAACAAAGTAAAACACATAACTTTCTATACTTAGAACCTCTGCAAGAATTAATTTTTCTAGCATTTGGCTTAAAAATAAATATATTAAATTAAAAAACAATATTATTTTTGGGAAATACTTGTCTCTTTTGTTTGTAGTTTAGTTTCTATATTGATAAAGCTGTAGCCAATTCAGAAATCCTTGTCTCAATCCTAATGGTATTTATATTGCATTTGTATTCCAGAGACAAAAGAAATATAAAGCAAGTTTATATTCTAATAGAATAACATACAAGAAAATAGTCAAAATAAAACCATAGTAACATTCTTCTATCTATTGATTCTAAGTAATTTCCTATGAATATATCTTTGGATTTTGTTTTTTCCCCTTAATATCAAGGCTGCTAATCTATCTCATAATGATTGGAAACTGTTTATGTGAGGAATCCAACACAGGCCCAATAATATAAGCAGAGGAACCTTAGAAACAAGTGAGCCAGATCATTCTGAGTCTTTTTTTTTCATTAAGAATTGAATTACTACTTCTTCGTAAGTTTAGGAATTATAGACACAGTCAAAAAGTAAAATTCTGAAAAAATATGAGAAGTGATAAACCATTTATCTCTTGAATAGCCAAGATTGCTTTCTTTCCATACCACTCACATTCCCTAACTCCTTCATTAGGGTAAGACTGGGGGGAGAATTACCTATTGTAGCCTACTTTCCCTTACACATAAGCTAAACAGTATAGAGGCTAAGTACTTCTGTCTCCTAGAGCACTATACCCATTGTTATGTGTCTGTGCCTGGTCCAAGCACACCTATCCATGGGAGAGAGAGTTAGGAATCCTCATGTTTTTCCCAACAGATACTGCCTTATTCCTTTACTATGTGTCGATTGTGGTTTTGTTCCTACTCTTCAGCCTGATAAGAAATAATGAGTATATCACATTACTATGAAGAGATGCATAAATAATTAAAACACTTATCCAACTACATTTAAGCACATTAATGCAAAATGGCGTTGAAAACTGTAAGCTTGTTGCAAATGTGAAGTATTCTATTAAGCTGCCTCAAAAAAGTAGGGATAAGTAAAGCAGATATTTTTCAGAGTTGTAGTTGCCATTCTTTTTCTTTTCTTTCCTCTAGATGTTCATTTGTGAAACCTTTAAAACTCAAAAATTAAAGGGTCAGTGTTATAGCTTATTTTACACTTTGATAACCATTTCTTCTGAATCCTGTTACCAGTCTCTGTTACTGAAATGTTAATCAGTGTTGATATGGATCATGGAAGGTAAGTTCATCCCCTCTCATCGCAGTAGAGATTTGGCAGCACTGCCATCTGTCTGTTAATACTAAGTAGCTTTAACTAAAGAGCATCACGTATAATTTTCTTATTTCTCACAAAAACACAATAAGTTAGGATTCTTTGTTCATCTAAAGAAAACTTATGATGCAAAACTTTTTCCAAAGTCACATAGCAAGTACCAAGAGTCGATATTAGGGCCTAGATTTTCATATCAAATAAGGTGCTCTTTCTTCTCCACCGTAGATATCTGTGATAGATTGCTTTCATAGCTCCAATTCTTCATTTCTCCCTATCTCCACAACCTTTGTCATATTTTGTACCTCCTCTTACTAAAGACACAGAGTCTCTGCTTGATCTTGGCTAGGGTAGTCATAGAAAGAACACAGCATACCAGTGTAACCAAAGGTTTAGCTTTCTGGCCAGAGAACAAAACAGGGCAGCCCTAAAAACACCTGGAGAGTCCCAGGGAGACTGAAGAGAAGAGATAGCTCAGGAAAGCAATCTCTTAATGTTAGGAATTCCTGAGTTCACCATTAAGCTGTGTTTACGTGGGTCTGACAGCAGACTAGTCTTTGAGTAATGAATTAGGTAACACATCACCATCTAGATCCCAAACTGGCCACTCGATGACATACGCATGGGACTGATATAAATATCACTGTAAACGCTTTAAAAAAGGAACTGATGTTGAAGCCGTACCCATAGAAGGCTGATAAAAACTTGTGGCCTGAACCCAGGATGCCAGATCATCTCATAAAACTAAAATATCAACATTCACATAACATTTAAAATATTCAAGATGTAATTAAAAATTACTTAGCATAAAAATACAAGGAAAATTTCAACTTCCATAGGAAAAGACAATCAACAGAGGCTAATGGAGATGACCTAGACATTGGAATTATCTGATAAGGACTTTAAAACAGCAGATATAAAAATGTTCCAAAAATTGAAACTAATGGAAGAATAGACAGTCTCAGTAAAAACATCAAAGATACAAATAAGAACCAAATGAAAATATTAGTACTAAAAAACACAATAACCAAAATAAAAAACTCATTGGAATGGCTCAATAGCAGAATAAAGATGATAAAACAATCAAGATCAATACAAAGAATCTAGGCTGAAAAAGAAAAATGATTTAAAAAGGAAATATCTCAACAAACTAAGAATGGAGAGGAACTTTCTCAATATGATAAAGAACATCTATTCAAACCTACAGCTAACATCAAACTTAATGGTAAGAAACTAAAGCTTTTCCCTTAAGATCTGGAATAACGCAAGGATGTACCCTCACCACTCCTATTCAACATCTACTAAAAGTCCTGGCTAATGTAGTAAGAAAAGGATATAAAAGGTATACAAGAGACAATAATAATAAATCTTTCTTTGTCCACAGGTGACCTGATCATTTATGTAGACAATCCAAAGAAATGACCAAAAAACTCCTCGAACTAATAAGCAATTACAGCAAATTTGTAGGATATAGCACCATTAACATTAGTAGCAATGAAACAAAACAAAACAAAACAAACTCCACTTCAAAATACATCTAAATATACACAGGATAGGGGTGCCTGGGTGGCTCAGTGGGTTAAAGCCTCTGCCTTCGGCTCAGGTCATGATCTCAGGGTCCTGGGATCGAGTTCCGCATTGGGCTCTCTGCTCAGCAAGGAGCCTGCTTCCCTCTCTCTCTGCCTGCCTCTCCGCCTACTTGTGATCTCTCTCTGTCAAATAAATAAATAAAATCTTTTAAAAAATAAATAAATAAATAAATAAATAAATAAACAAACACAGGATCTATATAAGGAAAACTATAAAACTCTAATGAAAGAAATCAAAGAAGATCTAATTAAATGGAGAGACGTATCACGTTCATTGGTAGAAGACTCAATGCTGACAGTTCTTCCCAACTTAATCTATAAATTCAATGCAATCTCAATCAAAATCTTACCTAGTTACTCTGTGGATACCAGAGTTTCAATATACATGATGACAAAATTAAAAGAACTGAAAGGAGAAACACATATCCCATTACAATGGAGAGATTTAAACACTATTCTTTTACTGAGAGAGCAAACAGAAAATCAGTCAGGATATAAAAGAACTAAACATCACGAACAAAATAGATTTAACATTTACAGAACACTTTACCCAACAACAACAGAATACACATTCTTTTTAAGTATGCAGAACATTCACCAAGACTAGGGATCAGCAAACTTCCTGTAAAAGACCCATAGATTAGGGGAAAATAGTTGCAAAACACTGACAAAGAATTTGTCTCCAGAATATGGAAAGAACTCTCAAACCTCAATAAGATAAGCAATTCAATTAAAACAATAAGCAATAGATTTCAACAGACACTTCACAAGGAAGATATCCAGAAGACAATTAAGCACTTAAAAACATATACGTCATTTGTGATTAGGGAAACGAAACATAAAACCATGATTAGATACCACTACACATCTACCACAATGGCTAAAAAACACTGACATCACGGTGTTAGAAGACGTGGAACAATGAGAACTCTTATGCATTAGGGTTGGAATGAAAAATGGTATAGCCTATCTAGAAACCAGTTTGCCAATATCTTATAAAGTTAAATATACACTTACCAAATGACCTAGCAATCCCACTTATAAATATTTACCTTAAAGAAATGAAATCACCTAAAACTGGAAACAACACAAATATCTTTCAACAGGTTAATGTAAAATCAAATTGTGGTACCTCCATACAAGAGAATACTTCTCAGCAATGAAAACAAACTATTAATATATGCAACAACTTAGAGGAGTCTCAAAGGCATTATGCTCAGTGAAAAAAAGTGAGTCTCAAAAGGTTACATACTATATGGCTCCATTTAGGTGAAATTCTCAAAAAAAACAAACTATGGTAACAGAGAACAGAGTTATGGTCACCTGGGGCTGGCTATAGCTGGCAGAATGACCACAAATAGCATGCAAAAGTTTTTCTGGGTGATGGAACTGTTCTGTAACCTGACTGAGATAGTGATTACACAAATATGTACATGTGTTTAAGTTTATGGAACTGCACATCAAAAAATGTCTGTTTTACTGAGTGCTAATATAAAAATTAAAATTTTAATAATTTTTTAATCTAAATTTTAAAAAATGTATCAAATAGATGAAAACAAAAATATTTAAGAGCTCTTGCATCAAATCATAAAACCAAGTTAGGAGACCTTTAAACAAGACCAAAATAAATAGGGAATAGATACCATGTTCAGTATTATTAAATCTCTAATTCCAACACTTTTCAACTTCGGATTCTAAATGTGTATGAAAATGCAGAAGAAATAAAATAGCTAAAAACTTCTTTAAAAAAAACAAAGAAGGAGGACTTATCTACTAGATATCTAGATTTCACATAAAGCCAGAATACAAGGCCCAAAGAAAGCCAAAAAGAACAATGGAACAGAAAAAAATTCTAGAAACAGAAGCACAGATATAAGAATATTTGATGTATGCCAAAGGTGGCACAGTAATGAGGCAAGGATGGTTGTTTCAGTAAATCGACTGAAACAACTGGATATCCATATATAAAAAAAGAAAAAAAGGTCTGTAACACAAATCAAGAGCGATCTAAATGTGAAAGATAATACATTAAAGCGTTTAGAATAAAATGCAGAGAATATCTTCAAAAGGCCTTGGGTTATGGTACACAAAAAAACACTAACCTTCATAGAAAATTAAGAATTTTCGTTTTATAAAACATTAAATCACAGTCTAGGAGAAGGTATTTTAACACCCAAATCCAACAAAATTCTAATAACCAGAATATTCAACATCTCTTACAAACCCACAAGAAGGCAAACAATCAAAATGAAAAAAAAAAAAGACTTGAAATAACACAAGAGAAGATTTCCAATTTAAAAAGGTGCCCAATATCATTAGTTATCAAGAAAATGCAAATTAAAAAAAAGGAAAAAAAAGAAAATGCAAATTAAAACTACTCCAGGATACTATTACACAACCATTAGAATGGCTAAAATTAAAAAAAAATTTCCAAGTATTTATTTACCTGAACATGGAGTTACATGAACACTCATAAACAGCTGGCGTGTGCTGCAATTGCTTGACAAACTTTTTGGCAGTATCTACGAAAACTGAAATCTATACACTCAAAAACCAAGCAATTGTACTCACAAGTATATATATCAAACAGAGTGAATACATTTCACACCAGAAGGCACATTCATAGAAGCATTCATTACTCATAATAACTTACAACTGGAAAGCCAAATGTCCATCAACAGTAGAAAAGATAAGTAAATTACAGAATATTATAGACTGAAAGATAAATCATAGTTACACTCAACACTGATAAATCTCACAAATTTAAAAATGTAGAATAAAAGAATTTACATGGTTTGAACCTAGCTACATAAATCCAAAAAAACGGACACGACAAAATTATAGTCTTTAAAGAAGATGTCTAGAAAAATGACACATGTTAGAATAATAGTTATGGGTGGGGGTGAGGGAGGTAATGGATTGTGAAATGACTTCTGAGAAGCGGACAGTATTTTATTTCTTGACCTGGTAGTGGTTAAATGGGTATTAACTTTGTGAAAAACTATCAGGTTCTACATTTGTGTTCTGTGCCATTTTCTATGTGTAATATTTCACATTAAAAAAAGGTTCAAAAAAAAGATAATTTATTAAATCAGAATCTTTCACTTGTAAATAGTAGTAGCCAGATACAAAAATTTCCAAATTTATAAAATAGATAAAAATTATGGGGTCAAGCTTCAATGATATTTACATAGGGTAAATTTAAATAGTACACTTCTCTATTGTTATTAAAATAGAATCTAATATCAAAAACAAATAAAGAATTTTTCTACTATGTAAAGTAAATAGGTTAAAATTTTTTTTACTAAGTAGAAAACTAACATAGGAATTCTATAGATTATAGGTAATATTTTGTTATATGCCAACTAAATGGGCTACAGAGGAAAACGTGCACAAGTTTATCCCAAAATAAGTTTCCAGAACCCATAGTAGAGATTAAGCAAAGAGCTTGGTTGAGTCTGTGGATATACAAAGTAAAATGGTGCAGTATGTCAGCATGTCCCATGGAGCATAAGACTGTAAACCTCTAATATAAGACAAAGAAGACAGAAGGGGTGAAGAATTAGACTTCAGAGAAAAGGAGGCATTTCAATTTGTCTGAGCCTTATGCTGAATATGTAAAGAGTTTCAGAGGTAGTAGGAAGGTATTAAATACTTGTTCAAGTATCAGAAAAATTTGAAAGCCTAAAATATAATTGAAAACTATCATATTATACTTTCTTCCTTAAAAATGTCATTAAAACTTTTTAAATTCCAAATACCAGGATACTATACCTGAATAACTGATGCTGATTCATTTTGAACTTTTTCTAATCTTTCCTTTTTTAACATTAATAATTTTCTCTGTGCTAAGAGTCTTCGCCAATATTTCTGAATGGTCGATGCTGCATTAATTTCCTTTTTCAATCGTTGTTTAGTTAGGAAATTGATTACAGCTGATTGAATAATTCTTGCAGCTTTGTCTTGCTCCTAAAAAATAAAAAAGCAAATATGAATCAAAAGCTTAATTAGTTAAGTTTGTAAGAAAATCATCTATTAAATATTAATCAAATTGATCCTGAAAATAAAACATCCCCCAGAATTAAGATATGCTCATCTTTGAAGTATAGATACTTTCAGGAATGTCGAAAGGTCTGATAGGTGGATATGCATACATATATTTATATGATGGAACAAAAATTCCTGAGACTATAATCCTAAAATAAAGATCACAGACATGGGGGCGCCTGGGTGGCTCAGTGGATTAAGCCTCTGCCTTCGGCTCAGGTCATGATCTCAGGGTCCTGGGATCAAGCCCCATATCGGGCTCTCTGCTCAGCGGGGAGCCTGCTTCCCCCTCTCTCTCTGCCTGCCTCTCTGCCTACTTATGATCTCTCTGTCAAATAAATAAATAAAATCTTAAAAAAAAAAAAAAGATCACAGACATGTTTGATATATCATCTCAATAATCAATATAAAGGCAATTTAAATGTGGTATGTTTCAGGGCACCTGGGTGACTCAGTTGTTAAGCATCTACCTTAGGCTCAGGTCATGGTCCCGGGGTCTTAGGATCGAGCCTCGCATCAGGATCCCTGCTCAATGGGAAGCCTGCTTCTCCCTCTCCCACTTCCCCTGCTTGTATTCCCTCTCTTGTTGTCTCTCTATGTCAAATAAATAAAATCTAAATAAATAAATAAATAAATAAATAAAGTAAGTAAGTAAGTAAGTAAGTAAGGTATGTTTCTCAGATTATGGCCCAGAGAATTCATGCTTAATTTTGAAAAAAGCAGTGGACCGTATGAGGAAATAAAGAAAAAAGGAGACCCTAAAATAAATAAATGCCTTACCAATATAAGGTAGTCTTGCTTTGTAACAACTCGAACAAACAAATTAACAAAAAGGGAGAAGCAGCAAAATATCTACTTTTAGCACGGAATACATTATGGCTTTAAGGCAAAGACAATCAAGACGACAGAATATCAGGTTATGGGAAGTGGTAGCAGGACTGCTCGATAGCGTAAGTGGCTGAAGAAGAGTTACCTGCCCTGGGAGCACCACAGGCTGGTATCCTACATATCTCTATTTCTGTTACTTCTAACAATGAATTACTAGCAAAAACAACATAGGTCAAATACTTACTAGGCTCCAGGCACCATTCTAAACACTACATGAATGCTTCATCTAAATCTCACACAACCGTAAGAACAAATGAACAGGTACCACTTTTATGACTATGGGGAAACTGAGACAGAGAAGTCAAGTAGACTGTCAGTCCACTGGGAGGACAACCAGTATTTGAACGAGGCAATCACTTTGCCACACCCTCAAGGCCAGATTTATCATTTCAGTTACCTGAATTGGAAACTAGAATATAAGTTATTCCCTTCGGTGGAAAGAACAATTTATAGCATGTCTGATAACCCTTTGTGTAGCTATCCAGGACAGCTCACCATCCAAGGATGGGCTCTACACAGACATTAGATTCTAAATATTAATTAATTATAATCAGATGTTGAGATCTATAGGTGGAAACTGCACAGTATGGGAACACACTCAACTATGGAAGGGATCAAACAGCCGCTCTAAGAAAGGAAAAATGTAGTTAATGGATTGAAACAAATACTAAGAAATGATGAGTGTCATATATTAGATCACTTCTAAGTGAAAAAAGACTAGACAATTCTAAAATTGGGCTGAGGATTATGTCTAACAAATTGATTAAGTCATCTAACATCACTGTCAGTGACCCTGTAAAGCATATGGCCTTTAAGACCACAGATATTCAAATTAAAAGCATTCCCCCACCCAGCCACAATTTCAAAACATATTTCAAAGCTATAATAATCAAGCAGTGTGGTACGAACATAAAGACAGGCACACACACCAATGGCAAAGAATAGAGAACCCAGAAATACACTGCCATATACATGGATAAATGATCTCTGACAAGGGTACCGAGAATGATCAATGGGAAAAGAAGAGTCTCTATAACAAATGCTGCTGGAAAAACTAGATAATCACATAAAAAAGAAAGAAGCTGGACCCTTTTCTTATATCATACACATAAATTAACTCCAAATGGATTAAAGTCCTAAATGTAAGACACAAAACTATAAAACTACTTAAAGAAAACATAGCAAAAAATTCCGTATTTAGCAATGATTTATTGGATGACACCAAAAGCACAAGCAACAAAAGCAAACAGACAAATGGGATTACATCAAAACCTTAAAAAAATTTGTCAGCAAAAGACACAATTAACAAAGTGAAAACTTAATCTACAGACTGAGAAAAAAGTATTTGCAAATCATATATCTAATAAGGGACTTGTATCTAGAATATATGAGAACCCCTACAACTCAACAATAAAAAAATCAAATAACCTGATCTAAAAATGGACAAAGGAATAGACATTTCTCCAAAGATGACATACAAACGGCTAACACACAAATGAAAAGATGCTCAACAACACTAATTGTCAGAGAAATGCAAATCAAGAGCACAATGAGATATCTCTACACTATTAACAAGTATTGGCAGGGATGTGGAGAAATTGAAATGCTTGCACACTACTGGTGGGATTGTAAAATGTGACACATAGTGACCAATATGGAGAATAATATGGCAGTTCCTCAAAAAAATTAAAAAATGAAACTACCACGTATGATCCAACAATCCCACTTCTGGGTATATATTCAAAAGAATTGAAAGCAAGTTCTCAGAGATACACCCATGTTCAAAGCAGCATTATTCACAAGAGCCCATAGGTGGGCATAATCTAAATGCCCATTGAAAGATGAATGGATAAACTAAATGTGCTATATATATACAATGGAATACTATGCAGAACTTAAAAATGAAGGAAATTCTTCCATATGCTACAACATGGATGAACCTTGAGGACATATGCTAAGTGAAATAATCCAGTCACAAAAGGACAAATATTGCATGATTTCACTTATATGAGGTATCTAAAATGGTCAAATTCATAGAAATAGAAAGTAGAATGGTGGCTACCAGGGCTAGGAGGAGGGGGAAATGGGAAGCTCTTTAAGGAGCACAATTTCAGTTTTACAAGTTAAAAAAATTTCTGGATATTTGTTTCATAGTGATGTAAATATACTTAACACTACTGAACTGTACGCTTTAAAAAGAGTTAAGATGGCAAATTTTATGATGTGCTCTTTACCACAATTAAACAAAAACTGGGTTAAAAATAAGCATTTCCTATTAGCTTAAAAAAAAGTCAAAAGTTACATTTGAGTCAAAAGTTCCAAGGCAAGGGGCACTCCTAGAAACAGTAGGCTAAGGTAAATTGACACTTACCTGTTTGTAGATCATCTCAATCTCAAGCAAACTAAAATGAAACAATTTTATGTGACATTAGAGAACCACAGGTGGAAAATAGACAAATCCAAACTAAAAGCTGTTTGAAAACTTTCATAAACTGATGGTAAAAATCCAAAGCTGGCAGTCACTGTTTCTTTGCTAAATTAGACTGCATGTTATCATTTTTAATCCTATACTGTTGCTAAGTGAACCCACTACAAGCTTGTTTTATTTTACCTTGCATATGGGCCACATACAGGCATTCACTTTGCTTTACAGTTTATGCCTACTCTTTAACAGGAAGAACTAAAAGGTACAATGTGTCGGGGTACCCTGGGATAATCCTACTTCATTCATTAGGTAATTGGGCCCTTAGTCAATTTTCACTTGTCGCTACAAGAACTTGAGCCAGTGTTTTCTCAATGGATAGTTTATATGAATTATAGCAATGACACGAAAGTAAAATACAACACCTAAAAACTTAGCTATTTCAAGGTAATATTTATATGTTTATTAGCTTAAAATATTTCTATGAGAATATACAGAGAACCTACTGCTTAATGTTCCAAACAGCAAATGAAAAGATGTAATTGGATGTTAGTGTAATCGTATAAGAGAGGGAGCATGGTCACCTGGAGAAAGGAGAGAAATAGTTGCCTTTAAAAAGCAGGGAACTTTCTACCTCCTAAATCAGGAAAAGTGATCTCACCAGCAAAGAGCTAAGAAATCTTTGCAGTTAATATCTTATTAGTATATGGTCATCTTGAACAGAAAGTAAAGCAGGTTTCATTTACCAGTCCCCCCAATTCTGACAAATATCTGTTTCATGGGATTTTTACTCTCTCATTTAATGTCATATAAACAGAATGAGAGAAATAATTTGAGGACCAGCCAGGAAAGAGTCTTTGCTGAAAACTCTCCTAAAGCAATTCTCCTATAAGCTTCCAGAAGCACAAAGTTATCCCCTAAGGCATATGTGGGCAAGGAGGCAGATTCTGAGAAGATAAGGGGCAACAAAAGAAGGCACAAAGAATATATATGGTAGCAAAAAAGACCATTTGTGAGTATAAGCCACTGCCTATTTCCCAAAAGTTACTACTAAGAGTATGAGTGGGGGAAGAGCAAATTATTTCAATTAGTGTTATTTCCGAGTCTGATAAACTATGACAAAATACATGGTATGTTTAAGAGTTGCCAAAATGTAGGTGTTTTGTAGAGTTATTAAGAACTCTATCATAAATGCACAATAACTCAAAATTGAGGAGCAGTAAAAGGTGGAAAGTATTTCTGAAATACCTGATAAGTTTATCAACCATGGCTGCTTATTTTGTTTGATTTTCCAAATAAGTGAATATAAGATCATTAGTGGAAGGGATAGGGAGAAAAAATGATTAAAATAGTTTGTTCAACTTGATCAAGGAGACCATTTCACAGTTGGTGAAAAATTACATTTTTCTCAGAACTTAAAAAAAAAATGCTTACATTTACGTAAAATTTTGTACTGTTGGGGTCATAAAGGGAAATGACAAATAACATCACTATCCCTGTGCCCAGATCCCAAACAGTAAACAAGTAAAACAATAGAAACCAAATTCCACTTTAAAAAATTTTTTTCTTTTAAGATTTTATTTATTTGACAGAGAAAGCGAGCACAAGCAGGGAGAGTGGCAGGCAGAGGGAGAGGGAGAAGCAGGCTCCCCTGCAGAGCGGGGAGCCTGATGTGGGGCTTGATCCCAGGACCCTACGATCATGACCTGAGCCGAAGGCAGACGCTTAACCGACTGGGCCACCCAGGCGCCCCTCCATTTTTAAACTAATAAAGGATACACTGGAAAACAGTTTCATGACAGACAAAATGAGCTGGCTAACTGCACTATAAAATCAGACACTGACACCGGGACTCAAGGGGCACTCTCCAGCACCAAGATCAAGCCTCCCAGAATACGCATGAAAAAAATTCATGGAAAACTGCTCCCAGAGATAGGTTAGATTCCATGAAGAAGAAAAGAGCTGAGTCAGGTATCCTTAGTTTACTTTTATAAATTTACAAAGGGGTAAGTTATTCTACTTCCGCCAGAGCAAGCGAGGGAACAGTGCTTGGAAGACACATCCAGTGAAGGAAACATCAGGACTTAGGGAGAAATACCCATCCCTAACTCAAAACGAACAATTATTAAAATTATGTCAATAACTTCATACATCAGTAAAATGTAAAAATCATAACGAGAATCAATAAACTGGTATTTTGTGAAGTACAATTCACATTGAGGTGTTTTCATTTTGGGGAGTACCTGATGGCGTTTTAGATCTGCTTTTAGTTTGTATTTTCTCCAAGTTGTCTGTATAAGTCTAGCAGCTCTTGCTTCTTTACAAAGATCCAAAAGCCTTGCACAAAGAAATGACAAATAAGTGATAACCACCTAAGAGAAAACAGAAGAGATGAAAACAGAAGTTTGACAGAGAATACGCATCTTACTGTCACCTGCTGAGACTCTTGTTATTAGTTGAGAAACTCACCTTTTCGTCAGGAATTGTATTGGACATATCTGAATGATTAATCATAGCAGGTATTCCACCAAGGTCTCTAACTGCAGACCTAACCAACTGAAAATTTTTCTTTTCATTTTCTAGAAGTTCTTTGTATAGTTCTGAAGTGTTTTCTACTATGCAAATAAAAAAGAGATTGGAGAGCTCAGGTCAAATATCTGATGTGACAAAGAAAAAACTTGAAAAGTTAATCAGCCAAAAGGGACTAACCATGATCAAATGCTTTAAAAGACAAATCCAGAGAACTTCCATCAGATTCAGATGATGAATTTAGCACTACTGAACCAGTTTGTGTGCATTCTACAGTTTGAGTAGTACGCTGACATATAGCATCAAAAGGCACATAGTAAGGATGGTAGTGATGGATCAGGTAACATAACACACGGCCATCTGAGAAAGATACTGTAAAATTCTCCACCTGATTGGAAATAGCAGAAAAATGATTAACTGTATTTGGACATTAATAAAGATATTAATGGTTTTGTATTGCATATTTCCTTTAATAGCTATTAAAATCACATTAGTGGCTAATAGTACCTAGGATAATATCTTATTTATAGCCACATTCTCAATTATAAAATATTCTTTCAAAAATAGAATTTGATTTTTGTGCTAGGAGAAATAGGGTCCCTTAAAAAATTCATGTCCTTCCTGGAATCTCAAAATATCACATTACTTGGATATAGGGCCACTGCAGGTTTAATTTTCATAGTGGAGTAGGGTAGATTCTTAATCCAAAGTCTGGTATCCTTATATGGAGAGAGACACAGAGACAGACACACAGGAAGATGCTATGTGAGGGCAGAGGCAGAGATTGGTAAGGTATCTACAAGCCAACGAATGCCAAGTATTGCCAGCAACACCAGAAGTTAAGAGAAAGGTATGGAACACATTCTCCCTAGAGTCTTCAGTAGCTCTCTAGTATTTAGTATTCAGTATTTAGTATCTAGTATTCAATAGCTCTAACTAGTATTTAGTTAAAACATAGAAGATTATCCATGTATCTGACAAATTTTCTACTAACCATACGGTTCAAGGTATAACAGTTCACTATATTTAGTAACATGAACTCTATCATTTTTCTGGCTTCATATTCTTTACCAGATATTTTATTCATTTTCACATATTTACATTTAAGGTTACACTTCATATAGAAATACAGTATCAATCTAACAAATTTTACAAAACACACAACTTAGATTTTTTCCCTCCCCCTTGTACCCAGTGGTCTGGTTCTCTATTATCCACTTCTAGAAGCATGGTGGGTTTATTTGCATTTACCTTTAAAATAAGGGTATAATCCTTAGGTGCCCCAGTTCTGACAAATGTCTCCTACTGAGACTCTGGACTAGGGCATTTTTTCTTTCTTAGTAATACATCAAAAAATTGTGCATTATACAATTGGCGACATCTTAGATCAGATAAAATACAGTGTGTGAAAACACCCTCACTCATTTGAGGAAAAGTTTGCTTATATATAAACTACATTATTTAAGAAACGCAATAAAATATTTTATGAATAAAGTTTGGCTTTAACCAAAATGTACTTAAAGATAGTGAGCTAAAACAAAAACAAAGAAACTTACTTTTTTATTATAGAAAGCACAAACAGCATTTACCCACTCCATCAACAGCTTTATGCTTTCACTATATTGCTCAAAGGAACCACTATTTCTTTTGTCTTTTTTCTTATTGGTAATAGCATCAGAATGGCATGATCGTGCAGACATTGTTTTCTTCATACTGTGTGTGTGTTTTAAAAAGTCAATTTCTTCTTTTAACTGATCTAAATTAATGGAAATATCCACCTGAAACGCACACAAAAAAGGATAAATATCTCTGTTTTTCATATACCATTTTAACCCAGAGAAGTTAGTCATTGTCATCGTTTTTTTTTCGTGTTTTTTTTTAAAGGCAAACATAGTTTATGCAGAAGTGATGGAATGCATAGTTGTTAATGTATAGTGTGTCACACGTAAGATTTGGGGTTACACAAGCCTGCATTCTAATCTCATCGCTGCTTCCTATCAATGCTATAACTTCTGGCTTCACTTTCCTTACCTATGAAGCAGTGATAACATCTACCTTACAGGGGTGTTGTGAAGATTAAATTGGAATATATACAAAGCAATTACCCCAGTTCCTGGGTCAGAATAAACCCCAGTAAGTAACAGTTATTGTTAGTCTATTTGATGAAAAATGCTTTTATAAACCAATACTATTGGTTGATAAACTTGATAAAAAGTATAAAAATTTGACAAAAATTTGGTAAAAAGTATAAAAAGTATAAAATTTGATAAAAAGTATAAAATTTACCAAATGTACAATACCTGAAAAGCAAATGCTATTTTCCAAAGTAATGCAAGAGTTTTTTCTCTGTGCCTATCCACAATATCCTTAGATAGGATTGTATTTCCTGTAAGTGAAAAGACAGTCTGTTAGCAAAATATATGTACATATCAGTTTTTGGTGAGAAGAGAAAGTTTTATCTTTACTCAATTTTTACCATGCTCATCATTTAACTGAATTCCTTGTGATCTAAGAATTTGAAGAACAATATCAACATTGTGCATCTTCTGAAGACGACTTATTGCAGGAATCCTGAGTTTCTTTGAGAGATTCCAGTCTCGTGTGAGAAGTTCCATGATTCGCCTAACAATAAAGGAATTTTCAGATGACACTGTCACATAAAAACATATATGAAAAGCTCCCCGCATCAAAAGGTGGGGCTCAAACGAGACCCCAAAATATCATAAATGTCCTGCCTTTACCCTCCCCACAATGAGACACTAAGAATCAGTCAATGTATGATTGTTCTTATCATGTGAAGAAATAAACTTAACTTTCCTTTAAAAAACAAACAAAATATGCAAGATGAACTTTATTTAAATACAGTTATCACCCACATAAATCCCCCTAATTTGAAGGATTTTAGGTGAGAAAGAGCCCAAGAAACTAACTGAAAACTCTTGCTCCACATTTGGCAAATAAGAGTCATTTCTCATTTTAAGCCTGCGGTTTGAGTTCTATGAACAGAATGTAAGAAAAAAAGATGAGACATACACAAGTGCACATATGAACAAAATAACAGAGTTTTATAGGAAAAAAGAAAGGGAAAGGAAGGGAGAAAGTATATTTAGGGAAAGGAAGGGAGAAAGTATATTAAGGGAGAAAGTATATTTATAAAGCATATTTATATATTCTATTTATGGAGAAAGTATATCTATGGAGGGGCTACTATATTCTACACATCAAGCAAGTGCTTTCTTTTCTTATTTTAGTCATCATAGCAAGTCCCACAATCAGGTATTATTACTATTTTTTTTTCTTCAGATGAAGAAACCAAAGCCCAGAGAAATTTAATAAACTGCCTATAGTCATACAGTCAGTAATATGAACTAAAACTCAGTTTTATCAGATTCGAAAGCCATTCTGTTATATCTATACTAGATTATTGTAAAAATACTTGAGTGCCTATCTTAAAAAGACATATATACTACAACTTAAATTCAAACCCCTAATATCATCTAAGTCACTAGTATTTTATCTACTAGACAATAATCAATATTTCTACAGAAAAAGCAAACCCCAACAGACTACTGTAGATAGCTAAAATTTGGCAGAATTGTGTATAGAACTAAAATTTGGCAGAACTGTTTATATAACCAAATTTCTAAAGGTTAGAAAGTAACTTAAGATCATTCCAGGCTAACCACTCAATCGACATATGAAGTATTTCTGCAACAGTAGACCAAACCATTATCTATGGCATTAGTGGATTAACCATTTTCAAGCATTCTCAAATGACCTTGGAGATCCATGATCATTTTGCTGAAGAAAGTAGAAATTTGGTATGCAAAATCAAGCCTCTTATAGTTAGAATTCCTGACCAGTAAAAAAGCATCAACATCCAACACTGCTAAGTCCTTAGTAACTTTCGTGAAAGCCTAAAAAATGTCTTCCATTGTGGAAAATAGCACTGAACATAAAACCAGTCCCTGCCCCTCCTGGAAAGTAGAGAAAGTCTAAAAACGTGAATTCTTATTGGCCAGAAAACAGATGTGGTGGCTTGGATTTATGAAATGAACAGATTAAACAAACATAAAAATAACATGTGAAACATTTTCAGCAAATGCTCTAGCCTATATGGAAATTGCTCAAGTGAGAAACAGTTACAGAAGAGTTCAAAAGACCACTACCTTGTCACGAGAACATATAATCAGAAAAGAATATTCATGGAAATTTAATTTAGAAGGAAGCAAGTGACATGCATGTTGTTTTTGAAGAACTAGGGATTCATAAAGATCCAGAGAACCCTTCCTCACAAATGTCAAATGTAATATAAATTGGAGAGTTTCCTAGAAACAAGACAAATGTCTTCAATGAAGATATCTTGAAGAGGCCAACTGTAGTACTATGCTCATGGTCACTCCTGCCAAAGCAGGAACTGATAATTCACCGGACTCATACAAAAGCCAATTTTGAAGATTCTGGTTTGTTACTGAGAAAATAGTATGAATTGAAGCCAGGCATCCTGAGTTTATGTCTCAATATCATGTTATGTCCCAATATCATGATATAAAACTCGGGCACACTCTGTTACTTCTCCAGCCTGCTTTTCCTCCTGTGTAAAAAACAAGGTTAATAATGCTACTAGAATTGGTCCCAAGTAATAATAGTACTTATGAAACCCTGTTGACATAACATGTTACTGAAATGTTTGATATTTTAAATAGTTCCATGCTTGTCCTATGGAACAAGGACTTCTGTTCTAGGGCATCACTGGTTACTACTCACAGACCCTTGTCACTGTCAGCATGAAAAAAAAAATGTGCATAGGAGACAAGGTTTCTAGACCTAAAATTGACAGCATTTTACAAAGGTGCTGCAGATACTTGTCCCGATCTTTTGTTACTCTAAAAAAAATTTATTGCATCACACGAAAGAGCAAGAAAGAGGGGCGCCTGGGTGGCTCAGTCGGTTAAGTGTCTGACTCTTGATTTCGGCTCAGGTTATGATCTCGGGGTTGTGGGACTGAGCCCCATGTTGGGCACTGTGCTCAGCAGAGTCTGCATGAGGATTCTCTCCCCGTCCCTCAGCCCCTGCCCCAACTCTCTAAAATAAATAAATTTAAAAAAAAAAGAGCAAGAAAGACTACGTAAATAAAAAAAAAGTGTTTACCAGAAAATTTTAGTCTATTCCACTAAGTAAAATAATTCTATTTCTTATACTTACACAAGACGCACCCCACACTGCAAGTCTACAGCAAGATTTGTAACAGCAAAATCAAATTCATCAAATGGTGTCTGAACATGGTTAACAGGCAATCCCAATAAGCTAAGGTGACGGGAAAGGTCACCTTCACCACTTAGGAAGTCTCGTGAAAAAGCCAGAAGAATGTCTTTACTAGTCTGTGGAGAAACAAGTTGCAGGTATTAAATCCTAAAATTATAATTTTGTTTATAAGAATAATAAATTCTTATTCTGTGCATATAGAAATGAAGTAAAATTAATGGTAGCATAAAAAAAGTCAGTTTCATATCATATGGTAGTAATGTATATCTATTTCCAATTTAAGGCCTTTTAAAAAATTGCTCATAATTAATAACAGACTCCAAAAATTAGTATTCATTTGATAGTATGCTAAATTAGGAAAGAAATCCTCCCCCTCCCCAGTTAATTCCTCAGAATTCTCAAATCAACAAAACTTAATAGGGTTTTGTGCTGGTAAAAAGTCAATCAATAAGTTAGGCAGGATTAGAACTACTAATAAGACAGACTAGATAAGTTTTCCTATCCTATTCCATTCCAGAGTACTCTTCTTTGGGAAACTTAGAAGTTTTTAACGAGAAAATATACAATAAAAACAAGTAAAAGTCTTAAATGTGAACTATAAAAGAGAAAATGAAAACTATACCTTGAATTCAGCATCTTTACAGAAGAGACAAGGATCATGATCAATAAGTTTGGATATTTTAGCATAGTCAAGGAAACAAACCAACAGCAATAACTTTTTCAATGTAAACTTAGACAAAGCTTCTTCATGACCTTAAGTACAAAAAAGCACAGCAAGTTAATCTGTGAAAGACAAGTTTCACCTTAAAATATGATAACATACTAATAAAGAAAATAGTAAGCACAA
Source organism: Potos flavus (assembly GCA_028534135.1). NCBI lineage: Eukaryota > Metazoa > Chordata > Mammalia > Carnivora > Procyonidae > Potos > Potos flavus. The sequence continues at coordinate 30,745,069 of CM052893.1, forward strand.
ATAGAACACCTATTTGTTTCTTAGTGTTTTAAATGTATGAATTCATGTAATACCCCTAAAACTCTATGTTTCTAATATTTCCAGCTCATGGAGGAGGAAACAGAGGCACAGAGATATTGAGTGATTTAGTCCGTCTCATGCAACAGATTTTTAATGAGCACCTACTCTACGCAGGTGGCAGCCTAGATGCCACACTTATAGTTAACAAGCTAAAAGAAATAAGATCTCCACAGGGCTTATAGCCTACTTGTGAGGAGAGGGTGGGTAGAGACAAAAAAAGTAAAAATAATTACAGTGATGGAGGAAGTGATGGGGAATGATGGGTGTAAAGAAAGGGAGGATAGTTGAGAGAGGAACTATTTATACTGGCATCTCTAAGAAGGTAAAATTTAAACAGACCAGAAAGAAGAAGAAGAAGCCATTTATGCATAGCGTGGAAAGAATGTAATGGAGGCAGAACCACTCACCATCTCTATATAGATGAGGAACAGTGGGGTGTCTGTACTCAGCGGCTAGATCAGGATTCCAAAGTAAGCGATTCAGAATAAACACAGCCAACCCCATTACATCACTATTGTCTTCCAAAGATAGGAGTTCTCCAAAAATTGTCTGAAAAGAAATTAAAGTCAAGACTATGTGACTTTTGGGGCGCCTGGGTGGCTCAGTCGTTAAGCATCTGCCTTCGGCTCAGGTCGTGATCCCAGGGTCCTGGGATCGAGCCCCGCATCGGCCTCCCTGCTCCTCAGGAAGCCTGCTTCTTCCTCTCCCACTCCCCCTGCTTGTGTTCCCTCTCTCGTTGTGTCTCTCTCGGTCAAATAAATAAATAAAATCTTTAAAAAAAAACAAAAAACTATGTGACTTTTAAGAAGCAAAAGGATACAACAGGGGAGACCAAACTACAATCTTCTAAGGACTTGGCAGTGTTCTATTTTCTAAGTAGTATGGAAATAACATGGATATTTGCTAAAAAAAAACTGTATATGCTTTGTGCATTCCTTATGTATATGGTGTATATGGTGTATGATGGAAAAAGGCAAAAAAAGGCAAAAAAAGGCAAAAGCTCAGGATTAAGATAAATTCTTAAAAATCATCTGACAAACCATCTTTACATTTAAGTTTTTCCCTTAAAGAACTATCAAATGTAGGCATGTTGTTCAAATTCTATTTTAATTACCCTACTAAGTATATCATGAAGGTACAACAGAAACTTAAATATTCAAAAATTTTTAATAATTAACAGGTAGAAACCCATCTGCAAATAATCTAAGATAATAATTTGGGAAGTTCAGATCTGTTTATAATTGATTTTTAAAAAATTTTTTTATTATGTTCAGTTAGCCACTGTATAGTACATCATTAGTTTTTAATGTAGTGTTCAATGATGCATTAGTTGTGTATAACATAATTGATTTACATATGAAATTAATTTATCATCAACATGTTTATTATTAATGCTTTTTAAAGCAATTAGAAAAAACTAAAACCATATCAGATTATATCTTATAACCCTACATTGACCAATTGTAGAGATAAAAGCATGGAAAATATATGCCAAAATAGAAAAACTTTATTTACTTATTTTTTTCCTTTGATGTTTTCTTAAAATCCTCAAAGGTCATACCCACCACCAAAATCTTAAGGTGTTCACAGTCTCATATCTCCTTTCCATCTAAAAGGATTATACATTCCCACCAACTGACATGGACTTGCTGTCTCTCTTGTGGGAGGATAATATTCCTACCTCATTTGCGTTTGGCCAAAGAATGTGCTTTGGCCGGTGGAATATGGATGGAAGGGATACATACTACATCTAAGCAGAAGTTTTATTTTTTATTTATTTTTAAAGATTTTATTTATTTATTTGTGAGTGAGTGAGTGAGTGAGAGAGACAGCACAAGCCAGGGAAGGAGAGGCAGAGCGAGAAGCAGACTCCCCGCTGAGGAGGGAGCCTGATGCGGGACTCAGTCCCAGGGTCCTGGGATCATGACTTGAGCCGAAGGCAGACACTTAAACAACTGAACTATCTAGGCGCTCCTAAGCAGAAGTTTTTAAAGGCATTACAAGTTTCTACCTAACTCTCTTGCTTTTTACCTCGGCCAAATAGAGGGGTTCTACTCCAATTAAAGTTCTAGAATTATTTGACTGTGAAAGCAGAGCTAGTTGATATGTAATTTTCTGATTAACAAAAGCATACTAAATTGAAATAAGAAAACTTAGCAATGATACTATCAAACTGTGTGACCATAGAAAGCTTATCATTTGTTCTCTTAGGGCCTCAATTTCTTGATAAATAAAAGCCAAATTATTGTTAATAATTCCTTTCAGTCCCAAAGATCATTCTATTCTAATACCTGGAATAAACTGAAGACTGGAATATCCCACTTGATAATGGCAAAAAGCCTAAAGAAAATGTAAAAGTATACCAGTAAAAGATGAAAAAAAACTGGAAACATGGAGCATTTTAAAAATAGAATCATATTTTTAATAGTCAACTACTACTGTCTTTTCATTCAGTTAGTTGTTGTTGTTTTTAAAGATTATTTACTTATTTATTTGACAGAGAAAGAGAGAGAGAGACAGCTACAGAGGGAACACAAGCCGGGGGAGAGGGAGACGGAGAAGCAGGCTTCCCACAGAGCAAGGAGCCTGATGGGGGCTCGATCCCAGGACTCCCTGGGATCATGACCTGAGCCCAAGGCAGACACTTAAAGACTGAGCCACCCAGGTTGCCCCACATTCAGTTAGTTTTAAAATTCTAAGTATTATTAAGCCATACACCAAGTGAAAAACTCAAATTGACAACTTTTTTATAAGAAATGTTGCATTAAAATGGTTACAAGTTCAGGCTCTGGGTGTATAGATTCAAATCCTGACTAAAAATTGGCATATAGCATGTCACTTAAAATCTAAGCTTCAGTTTTGTCAATGAAGTGAAAAAAATAAAACATACCTCACTGGGATTTGAAGAGGTTTAAATTAGACAATATATTTAAAACAGCCTAGTATATCATTTGTAAAAGCTCAAAAAGGAGCTTACAATACTTGTTATTATATCCAGTACCAAATTATACCTATTTAAGAAAATTACTATGTGATGATATGGCAATAATATATACTGGCATGATCTAATTACCTGCTAAGCATTTATTAAAGGACCTTAAATTTTATACTGGAAGACCAATTAAGCTAACCAAATGACTTTATAAGTGAAACCATATTTTATTTAAAAATCTATTAATATCAGAGAGATCATAAACAAACTGAGGGTGGCTGGGGAGTATGGGGGGTAGGGATAGGATGGCTGGGTTATGGACATTGGGGAGGGTATGTGCTATGGTAAGTGCTGTGAAATGTGTAAGCCTGATGATTCATGGACATGTACCCTGAGGCAAATAATACATTATATGTAATAAAAAAAATAAAAAAAATCTATTAATATACATAATAAAAAGTCTACTAAAGGTATATATAATAAAAAAAGTATACAATAAAAGTATATAATAAAATGGATAGAATTTCAAAAACTGAAGCATATACTTACTTCTAGGCCAATTCGTAGCCATAAAGGATTATATGACAACAGCCAATTCAGGACTTTCTGTCGTTCTCCTGAAATGCATGTGAAAAGCAAGTAAGCCCAGACCACTAATCAAATAGAGACAATAAATAAAATTTTATGGAGAGAAATCAGCAGAAAATAGAGATGATCACTTACATGAAATTGGTTAATTTAAATACATGCCATTCTTATATATATGATCATATTAAATATGAGATTTTAGGCAGCAAAGTCAAATCATGTACATATTTGACTCTGAAATACAAAATGTTGAGTGTTTTTAAAGAATTAATCTCAAGCGGTGCCTGGGTAGCTCAGTCAGTTAAATATCTGACTCTTGATTTTGGTTCAGGTCATGATCTCAGGGATCAGCCCTGCCTCAGGCTCTGCACTCAGTGAGGGGTCTGCTTGAGGATTCTCTCCCCCATCCCCGCCCTCCCCCCACTCATGAACGCCCATGCTCTTTCTCTCAAATAACCAAATCTTTAAAAAATATAAATAATCACATCTTTAAAGAATCTTTATAAAGATTTATATAATCTTACCCACATCTTTCCAGAGGTGTCTATCTTTTCTAACAATTAACCGCCTAGCTTCAATTTCAATTTCGAGCTTCTTAATAGCTTTAACCATTTTTTCAGAAGTAAATAAATGACATGCTGCACGACGTAATCTATTCAGCCTGCACCGAGCAGTATAAGCTCTGAGAGACATTTCATCTTTTGTAGGAGCTCTAGGAACACTGATTTTATGTTGACTCTCCACTCCCAAAAGAAGAGTAGCAGCATTTACTGGGCAAAAACAAAAGGAAGAATGTTTCTGGTTAAACAATATATACACATATCCTTAAATTTAGCAATAAGTGCAAATTTCAGATGGCCAAAATAGGGTCTTTTCTCTGCCCCTTTCCAAGCTTGTTCTTTTCTTTCTTATCTCAAAATACGGGTGTCATCATTCACTCAGTACCTTAGACCATTCTATTGTTGCAACTTGAGGCTCTATCTGCAAAACAGATCTCAAGTCTAACCACTTCTCATAACCTCCACCATTATTACCCAAGTTCACACACTATCATCTCTAATGTATGGTAATGAAATGGTCTCCCAACTAGTTTCTCTGTTTCCAAACTGTTTAATAAATTAAAAAAAAAAAAAGTCTCTAAAGAAGGTGACTTTAAAAATTCAATTAAATTTTGAAATACAACTTGAATTTTTATAAAACACATTTTCACTCAAGAAAAAAACTAAAAATCAGGCTCTGTTTACTTGGGGGGGGGGCGGGGAAGAAAAGTTGCCTTAGAGACCGTCTTGCCAAAGGGCCTTTTAATGTAAACATGCTATACACTATTCTCTAACAAATACAGAAAGGCCTCTCTTTGAACACTGCAACAATGGAGAAACTATCATTTTAAAGACAGCCTATATAGTGGCTTGGCAATTTAAATGTTTACAAAGATGTTTCCTTATCTTGAGTTGAATTGATCCCTATAATTTCTATTCAAGAGTATCACAAGTTAAGTTTCCTTCTCTCTCAGGAAAAAAGCCTTCAAATGTTGGAAGGACAGCATGCCTCCATCCTGTTCTACACCTGAGTCTCTTTTCCAGGACATGCACTGAGATGTTTGCCATACAAGACTGTTAGATTTATTCACCAGGACATTATACTTTATTTATGCGGTAAAGATGGAATTGGATTTCTTAGTAGCCATGTTTCACTGTTAACTCAGACTGAATCTATATTAAAATAAAACTCATTCCCCTGAAAGGCTGGAATTGCATTGGCTGATGAACGAGAATGGAAAACAAAAGGGAAAAGCAAAGTTTAGTACTTTCAGTAAAGAATTCCCTAAAAATTCTCACCTCCATAATCTTTAGCATTGATGTCAATGAGTTTGTGAACCATGCCATTAACTATAATATATATGCATAATTAAAAAACGACAATTCAAAAAAGAAAACAAAAAAACACAATTCATGTTAAGAACTATCTGTTAAAACAAGAGTATTATTTAATTTAAACATTAATTTAATGTTTACCTTCAGAAATATTTGTTTTTACAGTGAAGTCATCAGGAGTTAATATAAAATTTAGCCACCAAGTGAAGCCCTGCTCCTGCTTTTCCTTCCAGCGTTCATCATAAAACATGTTTTTTGCAGCAAACGGCATAGGGTGTCTAGGAATATCTAAGAACACAGAGGGTTTATTGTGTGAGAAATTCTCTTTTAAGTTCTTATGCAATATATAGCAAAAGACCATCTTTACTAGAAAAATCACCTTTAAACCACTAAACAATATTTGCTTTCCCACTACTTGCTGATAACCATTGAAAACGTTTTAGGTACAAAATGTAATCAACGTTTGAAGGGAAAAAGTACCATTGTACTTCCTGGTTATTTAAAAATCCTAAGTCACCATGAGTTAATTTCACTGAAGTCTGGTAAAATATCCTGTTATTTGATTACACATATTTATTATTCTCCAAGGCTTTAATGCAATAAAAAGTATCAATTCATCTCCACTTAAATGCAGTTAATGCTTCATTCCATGTCAGTTTTTCAGAGACTTTAAAAGTAATGAACACTTACCTGTTTTTAATGGTTTTATGAAGGTCAAAGTAGACTGCGCCACAGCAACAATGGGTTTTGTTTTTTTGTTTGTTTTAGGATTAGGAGTTCGGTATACTAATGAGTCTAAAATAAATTAGAAAGCAGAATAATAGCATTAAAAATGAAATAAATTCCATGAATGAACTGTTTTAAAGTTATATTTGGGTTCTTCAATATCACATCCATTTAGCAAATACTTAATAACTACTATGTGCCTGGTACTATGCTATGAACTTGGTGGTCAATAAAACCTACTTCTGGAAGTTACAGACCAGAAGCTACACTTCATCTTGTGTCTGCAGAAGCTAAATCTCCATTTATTGTATGTCTATATTACAGAATCTGTGCTAGATGTTCAGAATGCAGAATTGCAGGTATGGTCCCAGCCCTGGGAAGTTTTCAGTCTAGTACAGAAGTATAAAAGAAATTATAATACACTGCATAAAGGAGAAGTACATTTAAGCAGCTATGAGAACAAGAAGGGAGAGTTAACTTCACCTAGAAGGGTAGGACAGCGTTCCTAAATGCAAATACACTTGAGCTGACTCTTAGAGTGGAAGTTAGGCATGAGGAATGCGGCCTGTTGACAGAACTGCAATGTGACTGGAATAAAAAATACCTATCGGAAAAACAATAGAAGAGGTTGAAAAAAGTAGAAAAGAGTTCAATTGTAATAAAAATAGTGGCAGCTAATGTTTGAATACTTTGTTGCAGGCACTATCATAGTCTTTTAATATAGACTACCTCAGGCAATCACCCCAGCAAACCTCTAAGAAATGTACTATTATTATCCATATTTTATATAATTAGGATACTGGAGCTTAGAACAATTGAGCTACTTGGTCAATGTCACACAAGCCAGTAAGTGGCAGAGCTAAGCAGTATACTCCCAGAGCCTGCACTTTTAATCAGTTTGATGCATCTGGTATGCCAATGAAAGATTTAAATCTAGGAAGTAACACTATCGTTTACATTTTAGAAAACAGTGGTCAGTGGAATAAAAGGGGTCAACACTAGAGATAGAAGGCTAAGAAGAAGCTATCACAGTGGCCCAACGTAGCTATTAAGAGAATTTAAATTAAAACAGAAGCAGTGGAGATAAATTAGAAAGAAGAGTTATTTTAATAGTAGAACCTACAAGACTTAAAACCACTGGTTAGGCAAGTGGTAAAGAATGAAAACTTCAGAGGATTTCCAGGTATCTAACCCAGGTGACTGAGGGAGATAGTAGGTGGTAACTACAAAGGAAACTGCAATAAAAGTCACAGTGGCAAAGTGATATAGTTTACAGGTTAATATAGGTTATATCAGAACAGCAGTTCACTCCCTCAAATGCAGGTTTCATACCAGATGATACACCTACTAAATACAAAGAGCTAAGAAAAGGCAGAAGAGAGCAAACGATGACCCGCAGGCAAAATCCAGCCCACTGCCCATTTTTATATGGTCTATAATCTAAGATTAGTTTTTACATTTGTAAATAATTGGGGAAAAATTAAAAATGATTATATTTTATGACACATGAAAATTACATGAAATTCAAATTTCAGTGTCCATAAATAAAATTGTATTGGAACACAGTCACATTTATTGATTTACACATTGTCTGTGGCTCTTTTTCCTTCTACATGGTGGAGGTTCAGTAGTTGTGATAGAGATCATTTGGCCTACAAAACCTAAATATTTATTATCTGAACCTTTAGAGAAAAAGTTTGCTGAGTTTTGATTTAGGGGGATTACAAATCTATGCCAATTGTGAAAATAAGGAACACAGTCAAATTGTGACATATTTATGAGGTTATAAATTTCTTTGTATTTGAACCTTTTAAAAATAAAAATAAGAGGAAAAAGTCCTCATTCCGAAACACCAGAGAAGCTAGTACCTCTACATGGAATCATTTTATTCTGTGGGAATCCTTTCCTGGAACCATCTCACAGCTCCCCATCACTCAGAAAGGCCAAGTCAAGTGCCTCTCTTTCTGTGCTTCCATGATTCCCTGTGCATAGCTCAGAGGACTGAGAGAAGCTTGGAAACAGGAATTATATCTTTTCTCCTTGTATCCATAGAGTCTAAAACAATGCATGACACACAGTAGGCACCTTACCAATACTGAATAAATATATCTTGGAAAAATGACTTCTTTCTTTGCTCTTCTGGGTTTGCCAGAAGAGAAAGAGTCAGTTATTCTTAGTGATTACCTAATACTAATACTTAGTGATTAGTATTACCATGCTCTCATATAAGCTCATAAGTCAGATACTCAGTGTGTCCAGTTTTCTTTAAATCTTGCAAAGAAGCTCAACTAGGTGGCCACCTTAAAGAAATTCATCATTCATCATTTATTATACACCTTGTAGGAGATCAAAACAGATATAGGTATGTTCCTTATTTTCAAAGAATTTGTTATCTGGTCAGATAATATCTACAGGAAACAAGAAATACAAGCAAAGAAATAGAGTTAACATAGGAGATGTTATATATGCTGAATTCAGATTTGCTTAGGGAACATACCTAGAGGGAAAGTCATCAGGGAGTTAATAAAAGTTGACTATAGTACCTGAAATAAGTGAAAGATTTGAATTAGTGAGAAAACAATAGGTAAGAAAGTTAACAAGAGGATACATGGACAGGAATAAGACAAGGATGCCCACTCTTGCCACTTTTTTTCCTGCACAGTATTAGAAGTCCTCACAAGAGCAATTGTGCAAGAAAAAGAAATAAAAGGAATCCATATTACAAAGAAAGAAGTAAAATTGTCACTATTTGTAGATGAAATATATAGAAACCCCTAAAGACTCCATCACAAAACCATTAGAATAAATGAATTCAGTAAAGATGCAGGATACAAAATAAATACACAAAACTATAAGACGTTGACAAAAGAAACTGAAGACACATATAAATGGAAAGATATTCCAGACTCATGGATTTAAAGAATTAATGTTATTGAAATGTCCATACTACCCAATGCAATCTACAGATTCAATGAAACCCCCATCAAATTTCCTATGGTGTTTTTCACAGAAATAGAACAAATAGTCTTAAGATTTCTGTGGAACCACAAAAGCCCCCAGATAGCCAAAGCAATCTTGAGAAAGAAGAACAAAGCTAGAGGCATCATACTTCCTGATTTCAAACTATATTACAAAACTATAGTAAACAAAACAGTATGGTATTGACATAAAAATAGGCACACAGATCAGTGGAACAGCACAGAGAGCCCAGAAATAAATCCACACATACATGGTCAATTGATTTACATTCAAAGGAGGGAAAAATATACAATATACAGTCTCTTCAATAAATGGTGTTGGGAAAACTGAACAACCACATGCAAAAGAATGAAACTCTACTGCTATGTTACAGTATGCACAAAAATCAACTCAAAATGGACTAAAGAATGTGAGACCCAAAACCATAAAACTCTTAGAAAAAAACACAGGTGGTAAGCTCCTTGACTTGGTGATGAGTTTTTGGACCTGACACCAAAAGCAAAGGCAACAAAAGCAAAAATAAACAAATGAGACTACATCAAACTACAAGCTTCTGCACAGCAAAGAAAATCATCAACCAAATCAAAGGCAACATACTGAACGGGAGAAAACTCTGATAGTGGGTTAATATCCAAAATATAGAAAAAGAACTCAAACAACTCAATAACAAAAAAATCCCCCAAATAATCCAAATAAAAAATGGGCAAAAGATCTGAATAGACATGTCTCCAAAGAAGACATACAGATGGCCACCAGACACATGAAAAGATGTTCAACATCACTCATCATCATCAGGGACATGCAAATCAAAACCACGATGAGCTATCATCTCACACCTGTTAGAATGTTTATAATCAAAAAGACAAGAAATAATAGTGTTGGCAACAATGAGGAGAAAAGGGAACCCTGGTGCACTGTTGGTAGGAATGTAAATTGGTACAGCCAATGGAAAATAGTATGGAGGTTCCTCAAAAAATTAAAACTAGAGCTACCATAACAGCAATTCCACTTCTGGACATTTTTATGAAGAAAACAGAAACACTAACTCAAAAAGATACATGCACACCCATGTTCACTGCAGTATTACTTACAATAACCAAGATATGGACACAACCTAAGAGTCCCTTCAATGGGTGAATGGATAAAGAAAATGCTATATATATGGAATATTATTCAGCTGTAAAAATGGATGAAATCTTGCCACTTGTGACAACAATGGAAAGACCTTGAGGGCATTATGCTAAGTGATATAAGTCAAACAGAGAAAGACAAATACCATATGATCTCACTTATATGTGAAATCTAAAACAAAAACAAAAACCAAGTTCATAGATACAGAGTACAGATTTGTGATTGCCTAAGTTGGGGAGTAGTGGGAGTGAGGGGGGTCAAAAGTATAAACTTCCAGTTATAAAATAAATAAGTCATGGGGATGTAATATACAGCATGATGATTAGTTAATAATACTGTACTGCCTATTTATAAGTTGCTAAGAAAGTAAATCTTAAAAGTCCTCATCACAAGAAAAAAAAATTATATAACTATGTATGAGTTTAACAACAGTAAAAAAAAAAAAAGATAAATGGATGGAATGACAGGACTAGCAAGGCAAAAAATGTTGTGGAATATAAGCTAGCAGGCTGGCTATATAGAGGTCACATGAAGACGACCTTAAATGGCAGAATAACAAGCCAGGAAATAATCTGATAACAGCAGAGAGCAACTGAAGGTTCCTTAGCAAGGGAGTGGGAAATCCAGATATTGGATACCACTCATTGCCTCCATCTATTTTGGCACATCAGAAATTTGAGGCCAGTGGATCCCAACCACTATGATCTTTGGTCGATGCCCAAAATAAAACTCTTATATTTACCTGTTCCTTCTCTTAAACCATAATAGTATAGCAAAATATGGTAGAAAGAGCATTTACTTTGTAGTTAGGGAGACCTGAGTTTAAATTATTTCAATAATTTAGTAGCTATTTTAGTAGCTTCTGTGACCTTGGGCAAGTTACTGGCCTTTTTGAGTCTTATATGAAGGAGTTAGAAAAGGAAGTCATTCTATATAGATGGGACAATAAATTTGAAATATCCTGAGGACAGAGCATGTTTGAGGATTCGAGGATAACAAGGAAGCCAGGGTGGTAGGAGCAGAGTGACCAAGGGGGAGAGAGAAGTTAAGAGTGGGGGGGCGGGCGGGGTGGATGGGTGGTAATACAGATCTTAGAGGGCCTTGTACATCATTGTAAGAACTTTGGCTTTCAGTGAAATGGGAAGCCATTAGAGGGTACAGAACTGGAGAACGTCAGAAGCCAACTAATTTTTAAAGTATTACCCTGGTTGCTATGCTATAGACTATATAGAAGCCAAAGGTGAAAGCAAGATCTATTAGTAGGCTCTGCAACGACACAGACTAAATCAGATGCCACTGGAAATGGTGAGAAGTGATCAGATGATGTATTTAGAAGAAAGAGAAGATAGGACTTGTTGATGGACTGAATTTGGAACCAGACAGACTAAATTTACAAAGAAAAGGTCGGAGAGAAATATACTTAAGGACAATTATAAGGTTTGGGCCTGAGATGTAAGGTCCCAACAGGAAGTATTGTGATGGGAATGACATACCAGGTAGGTGTATCATGGGAGAAAGGACAGCAAAGGTTTGACTTTGGACAAATTAAATAAAGATGTTCAATAGACAGTGAAGCAGAAATGTTACATATTGGATAAATGAGTCTGCAAATTAGAGGTCCATCCTAAAGATATAAAATTGGGAGGCCTCCATGTACGGGTAGCACTGAAAACTAGGAAATGGAATGAGATCACTAAGAGAATGAGTAATGGTATGAATATGATAAAGGGGGACGCCTGGGTGACTCAGTCAGTTAAGCGGCAGCCTTCAGCTCAGGTCATGATCCCAGGGTCCTAGAATCAAATTCCAAATCGGGCTTCTTGCTCAGCAGGCAACCTGCTTTTCCCTCTGCCTGCTGCTCCTTCTGCTTGCGCTCTCTCTCTGACAAATAAATAAAATCTTAAAAAAAAAAAACAGAACAAAAAAACAAGTATGAAAAAGAGTCAGTGACTAAGCTTTCACTTACTCCAAGATTTAGAGGTTGGGATGATAAATAGCACTCCACAAGGAAAACTGAGAAGCAACCAGTAAAGTAGGAAAAGAACAGGAGAGAGTGGGGATGGCAGAATCAGGTGTTCCAAGAAGATAGAGGTTAAAGTATCAAACAGTTTGCTAATAGTTCAAGATGAAGATGGATAAATATTTATCAGATTTAATAGTGTGGAGGTATTAATAAGGTTGATAAGCAAATTTCAGTACTCGAAACCTAATCGAAGTGGGTTCAAAAAATAAGAGACAAAGTGGAAACAGCTAATTCAAGCAACTTTCTAAAGGAGTTTTCTACATTAAAAAGAACCTTTTAATTCAAGTATCATGTTTACACATAAAAGTATACATATCTCAGTGAACAATGACAAAGTGAAGACTTAGGTTCTCTAAAGGAGTCTTGCTCAAAAGAAAGCAGAAAAATGTAGCAGGGGCTGAAGGAGGAATAAATGGTATTAATAAGTTTTTGTTTTTTAAAAGACAGAATAACAGCATATTTGTATCAGAAATGACTCACTAGGGAGTAAAAAATTGAAGATATGGGAGAGAGAAGACAATCATTAGGTAGAAGGACACAGGATCTATTGTACCAGTGAAGAGCCTAGCCACATCGAGTGCATAGACACTTCACGCTTTAGTAGGTGGGAAGAAAGTAGTGGATGAAACACAAGTAAGGGTGGTAAATGTTGAGTGTGTTAAGGTTTTTTTCGATAATTCTACTGACTCAATGAAGTAGGAAGCAGATCATCAGCTTAGACAAGGTTCAGAGGACTATCTCTGGAGCCTAAGTGCCCTAGTTTTATCATTTACTACCTCTGCAATCTTAGGCAAATTATTCAACTTCTGGATGTACTGGTTTCCTCATTTTGAAAATGTTGTATTGATAACAATTATTTTGTGTGATTGTTATGAGTATTAAAGGAGGTAATAGTAAAGCACTTACAACTGGATCTGACAGAAGACAAGTTCAGTAAATATTGCCTACCATTCTCAATCATCAGAGAGAAGGAAAGAAAAGTGCTAGAGGTTTCAGGAGAAAAGAAGGGACGCAAAGTGATAAAAGTTAGTAAATCCAAAAAGACAGCCAAAAAGAGTTAAGAGGTTACTTGAGATTTGTGGTCATTAATTTAAAGACCAACCAGCAAGATTCAGGCACAGAGCAGGTAGAGTTGGATTAGGATTGGAATTTGCTAGACAAATACAATGAGGGGAAGAGAGATGAATGGAATGATCATGATGAGTTATGGAATCCAAGCTGTATAAGTAGGAAAGTAAGGACATGTTAGCGTGAGGGCTGCAGAAACCATGATGAATTAAAGGATTGTATGTGTAGAAAGGGGAGAAAAAATGTTGGAATTAGGTTTCTAGAAAAAACGCTAAAATCATAGAGATGGTGATTAGAGATGGAGATATTTTTAGGACTAAGTATGTTGGAACTAAAAGGCCAGGATATTGGAAAGATCCTACAAGGATTCTGAAATGATAAAAAATAATGATGGTAGTTTTGGAGAAGCCAAATGAACCAAACGTAAAAATCTTGAGAGTAATCTTTCATTATAACAAGGAGGAATATAGGTCAGAGAATGAAAAATGAACTTCCAGTTGTTCCAGCAACTTCTGTTGCTGTTTGCTTTCTTTTCGTTTGCTTTCAAGGAAAAAGAAGAAAATATAACCTAGAAATAGATGTGAGAAGAAAGGTGGACCACCATGCTATCAAGAGGCCCAAGGTCAAAGGAATAGGAAAGAAAACATACAACTTGAGAGGGTTGCAATGAACACAGGGTTTTCAGGGGAGATCCAGGTTTCAGCAAGGTAATAGAATGATGGAATGTTTATAAAAGACAATGCTAATGAAGGACTGTGAGTTCAGAGTGCACAGACACTTTAAAGAGCCAGACAGATAGAGAAAATGGTTCAAATTAGGGGGTGTTCAAAGAGAAATGAGATAACAAATGAGAGAAATGAGATGTGTGATACCTCCTGGGAGTTATAGGATTCTCTTAAATTATCTGCTAAATAAGTAGTGTGATTCGTTTTCCTGCCTGGACCTTGACTGTCATGAAGTAATTTGGGTTAAATGGCGTGATGGAATTAGTCCTGTTTTTGACGCAGACTTGACAGTAAGGTTGTGAGTAGTGGGGAAGGAACAATGATGTTTTTCCCAAAGGTACGCAGAACTCTAGGGCCCTATCTTCATTCCTAATTAATAGCTAAGTAAAGGCTGAGGGAGAATAATGTCAGGAGGTGCACAGGGTATGCAAAGGCCTCTTCTGCGTTTTCTCAGATGGTATGATGGGGGTCAGGCACATCACTGGATGTTCCAGTCAAGGCCTGGACTAAGATGAGGCAAGTAAAGTACTTCCCCTGGGTATAAAACTTGAGGGAGTGCCAAATAACTCTGTAATCAAGATAAATATTTTAATGCAGTTTTTTGAAATTGAAATGAATGCAAATAGATAATGAACAAAATATCAAAGTTTCAATAAGAACAAATAAAAACTTTTAGATTTTGGCCCCATCTTCTACTAAGCAAACTGGTAAATGAAAAGTATAACTTAATTCAAGCTTATCAATAGGAAAGTTACTAAACCAAAAGAAACAGCAAATACACACACTGTAGATATACTTTCATTACAGATTTTATAAGTAAGACTCACCCGCTTTCTTCTTCAGGTTTAATTTCTCTCTGTTCATATGTTTTGAGATGGGTATCATCACTTTTTTCGTTTTTTTAATAGTTGACATTTTAGATTCCGCAGGAGAAATATAGATTCTTTTGATTTCTTGTACCTCTGCATGTTCTGTAATTCTAACATTTGCATCGTCCCTGTCTCCCTCACTCTTTCTTTTACGGGCAACTAAAGTGGTCTTTGAGGGAGGGGTTATGACATTTTTATTACTCTTAGATTTACTGAGTACTGGATCTATAACTGGAAGACAAGATTGAAAACCATCTTTCTCTTTTTGATTATCTGTTACTTTTTCAAATTCATCTGCTACACTGTTGAGACATCTTTTTGCCTTTGGTTTATTAGTCTCCTTTTGGTTTTCTCTGGTATAAGTGGGTTTCCGTTTAGTAACAGTAGCAGAAAGTATTGGGCGTCTTATAAGCTTATCATGGCTGTAACTAGAAACATTCTGAATTGTAGAAAATTTAGGTCCATCTTTTGTAGAATTGTAACAATCTGACTTCATTTCTAAAGCTTTGGGTTCTTCAAAAATAGCTTTGGGAGATTCTGAACCCTGATATTCAGGAATAAGAGGTAGAACTCCATTTGTTCTCTGATCTTGAGGAGACTGTGAGAACTGAGAATTTTTATTTGATGATGGTGATAATTTACACATTTGCTGAGATATACATATATATGCCATATTATCTTTTACAAATTGATTTGGGGATACAATTGGATTAATTGGCTCTGAATCTAGATTGTGATTTAGTCCATAATTATCATTTATGAAAGAATCAGGACTTAAGATTGTCCGGTAATTTTCATGTACAGTTTTTGATTCCAAATGCACAGGCCTTGAATTATCTTTCATAAACATATCTGATGAAAGACATGTCACTACCTCTAATTCATTATTAGCTGCACGACTGTTATTTACAAAGGAATCTGGACTTAGAAAATTTCCTTGGCTTTGTGTAACGTTCAAAGTGGAGGAACAGGTTGGGGTAAGAATAAGTTTACTATTCTCTTCAGTTTGGCTATTAATATTATTTGTGGAGTTAAATGAAGTTTCGTTTGCAACTTTCTCACTAAAATTAAAATTTTCCAAAATGCTGGCATCTTCTGCTTTCAACAGTTCCCCATTTTCACATGCATGAAGAGATGTGTATGTTGTAGATCGACGTACAGAAAGAGGCAAGGAAGTCTCGCCATGGCATTCTTTGAAAATGGGACTAATAGGTGATATCGGTATTTTATTTTCTTCTAGGATTAATGAATTGTTTTCTGTTGGGGAACAGTCTTCCTTCATAGCCAAATTTTCACAAGCTTGTAGTGGGTTCCTAACTCTGTCAACTTTTTGTGAAACACAAAATGTTTTGTTAACATTTTGAATACAGGAAATCCTCTTATTACTTGAAGAGGCTGACATTTTCTTCTTATTAATCGTATCCCAAAGACTCCTCTGCAAAAAATAAGCAAAACATACAGGTTAAGTTGATAGCTACTGACTATTACCTTTAAATTAGCAATATTATGTACGTTACCTCAGACTTATCAAAATAATCTTTCAGAGGAGTTAAGATGATGGAGTAGTAGGGGGAACCTATGCCTGCCTTGTCCCTCAAGCACAGCTAGATAAACAATCATTCTGAACACCCAAGAAATTGATCTGAAGACTGAGAAACAAAATGCACAACTGGAGGGATAAAAGAGGTCACACAGCAGAAGATAGGAGGTGCAGAGATGTGATTTGGGGGAGAAAAGAATTAGAAGTGCTGTGGAGGAGAGGGAGTGGTGGTTCAGTATTCACAAATCAATCAACGTAATACACCGCACTAATAAAAGAAAGGATCAGAATGATATGATCTTCTCAACAGATGCAGGGAAAGCATCTGACAAAGTACAGCATCCATTCTTGATAAAAACCCTCAACAAAGTAAGTGTAGGCAGAACATCTCTCAACATCATAAAGGCCATATATGAAAGACCCACAGCTAATATCATCCTCAAAGGGGAAAAACTGAGAGCTTTTCCTCTGCGGTCCCAAGACAGGGACCCAAGACAGGGATATCCGCTCTCACCATTATTATTTAACATAGTACTAGATGTCTTAGCCTCAGCAGTCAGATGACAAAGAGAAATAAAAGGCATTCAAATCAGCAAGGAAGAAGTCTTTCACTATCTGCAGATACGATACTCTATGTAGAAAACCTGAAAGACTTCACCAAAAAATTGCTAGAACTGATAGACAAATTCAGTAAAGTTGCAGGATATAAAGTCAACGTACAGAAATCTACTGCATTTCTATATACAGATAGAGAAAGAGCAGAAAGAGAAATCAAGGGAGTTGATCCATTTACAATTGTACCCAAAACCATAAGAAATCTAGGAATAAAGCTAATCAAAGAGGTAAAAGATCTGTACTGTGAAAACTATAGAACATTTAGGAAAGAAATTGAAGAGGACACAAAGAAATGGAAAAATATTCCATGCTCATGGGTTAGAAGAACAAATTTTGTTAAAATGTCTATACTACCCAAAGTAATCTACACATTTAATGCAATCCCTATCAAAATACCACTATTTTGATTTTTCACAGAGCTAATATTTTTATGGATCCACAAAAAACCTGAATAGCCAAAGCAATCTTTTTTTTTTTTTTTTAAAGATTTTTTGTTTATTTATTTGACACAGAGAGAGAGCACAAGTAGGCAGAGAGGAAGGCAGAGAGAGAGGGGGAAGCAGGCTCCCCGCTGAGCAGAGAGCCCGATGCGGGGCTCGATTCCAGGACCCTGAGATCATGACCTGAGCTGAAGGCAGAGGCTTTAACCCACTGAGCCACCCAGGTGCCCCATAGCCAAAGCAATCTTGAAAAAGAAAAGCAAAGCTGGAAGCATCACAATTTCAGATTTCAAGTTATATTACAAAGCTGTAGTCATCAAGATAGCATGGTACTGGCACAAAAACAGACACTTAGATCATTAGAACAGAATAGAAAACCCAGAAATGGACCCACAACTATATGGTCAACAAATCTTCAACAAAGAAGGAAAGAATATCCAATGGAAAAAAGTCTCCTCAACAAATGGTGTTGGGAAAATTGGACAGGCACATGCAGAAGAATGAAACTTGACCACTTTCTTATACCATACACAAAAATGAATTTAAAATGGATGAAAGATCTAAATGTGAGACAGGAAACCACCAAATCCTAAAGGAAAACACAGGCAGAAACCTCTCTGACATCAGCTGTAGCAACTTCTTACTAGACAGGTCTCTGAAGGCAAGAGAAAAGAAAAGCGAAAATGAACTATTGGGACTTCATCAAGATAAAAGGCTTTTGCACAATGAAGGAAACAATCAAGGAAAGTAAAAAGGTAAGCTAAGGAGTGAGAGAAGATACTTGCAAATGACATATCTGATAAAGGGTCAGTATCCAAAATCTATAAAGAGCTTATCAAACTCAACACCCAAAGAACAAATAACCAATCAGGAGATGGGCAGAAGACAAGAACAAACAGACATTTCTCCAAAGAAGACATCTAGATGACTAACAGACACATGAAAAGATGCTCAACATCACTCATAATCAGGGAAATATAAGTCAAAACCACAATAAGACAGCACCTCACACCTGTCAGAATGGATAAAATTAGCACAGGAAACAACAGATGATGGCAAGGGTGCAGAGAAAGGGGAACTTTCTTACACTGTTGGTGGGAATGCAAACTGGTGCAGCCACTCTGGAAAACAGTATGGAGGTTCCTCAAAAAGTTAAAAATAGAGCTACCCTATGACCCAGCAATTGTACTACTGGGTATTTTACCCAAAGGATACAAAAATACTGATTCAAAAGGGCACATGCACCTCAAGGCTTAGAGCAGCATTATCAACAATAGCCAAATTATGGGAAGAGCTCAAATGTTCATTGACTGATGAAGGGATAAAGAAGATGGGTACATGTACACTACGGACTATTACTCCGTCATCAAAAAGAATATCTTGCCATTTGCGATGAGGTGGATGGAGCTAGAGTGTATTATGCTAAGGGAAATAAGTCAGTGACAGAAAGACAAATACCTATGATTTCACTCATATGTGGAATTTAAAAAACAGACTAACATAGGGGAAGGGGAAGAATGAGGGAGACAAACCTTAAGAGACTCTTAACCATACAGAACAAATTGAGGGCTGCTAGAGAGAAGGTGGGTGAGGGTGGGCTAAATGCGTGATGGGTATTAAGGAAGGTACTTGTGATGAGCACTGGGTATTATATGTAAATGATGAATCATTAAATTCTACTCCTGAAACCAGTATTACACTGTATGTTAACTAACTAGAATTTAAATAAAAATCTGAAACAAAAAAACACAAACAAAAGATTTCTCAAAATTTTTACATGTTCTTATTTTCTTAGAGTAAATCACAGAATGATTAAAACTTATTACCTTTTTCTTTTTCTGCTCTTCTGCATTTCCTAGTAATATAGCTTGGTGTTTCAGAACATCATTTACAAGAAATATCACAATCTCTCTTACTCGGCCTTCTTTTATTGGTGTCCAGTTAACAGAAATAACAATTTTTTCTTTAGGCTATAGTCAAAGAACACATTTTGAATGAATATAAAAGTAGTGATGCATAATAATCAAAACACTATATACAGTTTAGAATATAGATCATTAATAATTATTAATCACCAATGCTCTACACCCTAATAACATTTAATAAGTCGAATATATTTTCCTGCCCTATCTAATTTCATAAGGAAAAAAGCCACTAATAATAACAAGGTTCAACAAGAAAATGAAATTATAATAAAATCTTAACTGCATCTGCACCGCACAGCCTGGCAGGAATTTGTCAAATGCAAAGCCCTGACACCTGACAATGACAAAACAAACTCTGTATCCACCGTTTTTCAGGGAAAAAAAGGTAAGTTTTGTTTTAAGGTAGAAAACATAAAATATCATAAATAGCTAGCTTTTAAAAAATAACACTTTAAAAAAGTGAACTTTTACTCTATAAAAGCAAATTCTAACAAAATAAATTGAAAAACCATAAAACAACTCTAGTCCACATAACAAAATAAAAAGTATTACAGATGGACAAAAAAATCTATCTTCCCATAGAATGAAAAGCAGGCATTTGTAAAGTAGAGGAGAGAGACAGCTTCTTAAGTGTAACTGAACCACTGCTGGCACACAAACTAAATGGACCTCAGATTGGAGCCTCTTCACACTACCTTATGAAGCAGTTGTATAGACAACTAGTCAGACTCCTTCAGCTAATGGATTATTTTCACACTTTCAGAGGTTCTCAATGGGAATGCCACAGCAGTCAAAATAAGAACATAAATTCTCTAGCTTTTGGTAAGAGGGATGGGAACATTACTATGGCCAATGCAATGCAGAAAAGCTTGCCAGGTTGTTCTTGAAGCAACAGTTGTAATATTAAATTTGATTCATCATTAAAACTACACTGTAGCAAGGGGGGGGGAAGGATTAAGATATTAGAGCATATGCACCACCCATGCTTGTTTTTTTTTTTTTTTTTGCTGTAGACATATTTAGCCAAAACAAAGCTCACTATTTTACCCGCAAAAGTAGTTACCTGACTCTATTTGGAGTCAGTTTCCCTGATACATATGGAAACTAAAATGCATATTAAGATGACAGATAGGAAGCAATAATTTTTTAAAAGCTGTTCTAAGTTACTCGTAGCAATCCTAAAAATAAATAGATAGATATATCAAAATGCTTCTAAAGATGCACGGTGCACGCGCGGTGATGTGCTGTCACCGCCCAAATTAGCGCTACCCTACCCATCTATAGAGCATGTGGGATAAGGACTAGCCCGGAGTCAGTGAAAAGGAGCTAAGGAGTCCTTCGTTTGTGGGTTTCTTTTCCAAGTCGCCCACCCCCAGCCCCCCATCAAAGAGGGCACCGGAGAGCCAGGAGCCGGGGCGGGGGCCCGGGCACGCCCCGCCCACCACCTACCTGCAGCTGGAACCAGCGCTCAGAGACGCTAAAGCCCTGCTCGGCGGCAGGGAGGTGGGAGATCTTCACTTCAGCGACCTCGTCGTTAGGGTTGTCCAGGACCAGAGGCAGCGTCCGCGAGGCTCCCAAGCGCACATCTCCGAAGCAGAGGAAAGGCGACCTGCAGAAGTGGCTGAGGGACAGGACCGGCGGGGAACCTGCAGCATCCTCGGCCGCCGGGCCCCGTAGCCCGGCCGGCGGCCTCCGGTCGGTGGGGCTCACCTCCCAGCTTCGCCCCACACGCCGGGTCGCCATGGCAGCTTCGAAACGCCGCCCGGAGATTCTGGCGCAACTCCCACAAGGCTGCTGCGGAGCGGGGACCCCGGCCGCGGCCCCTTGGAGGCGGCTGTGGAGGTCGGACACCGAATTCCCCCCCTTCCGTTTCCAGTCGCCGACACGCCAGAAAAAAAGAAACAAACGCCACAAATTCGCAAACTCCAAAGGGGAGCAAAACAAGTGTGGCCCTAACCTCGGTTTAAACTTCTCGCGTCCACCAATGGGCGCGCCCGGGCACCGCCACTTCCTCAGAAGGCCAATCAAGGCGCAGCAGCCTCCGGCCAATGAGACGACAGCGCCTTATTTAAACGAGTACATGGGCCGCCACTCGCTCCCCGCGAAAACCTTGGTGGAATCTTGGCGACACCCCGAAACTCGTGGTTCAGACTCGAAACTAGATTTTTTATGGGTAGCTTTTTTAATGTGTAGACTCGAAATTAGCTTTTTATGTGTAAACAGCTTTTTTATGTTAAAGGGGAGAGAGTAACAGCATTTCCACACTAAATGTAGCAACCATCGCGGGTGCCCGAGACAACCTTAGGTAAAACCGTTAAGTAGGCAAAAATTAAATCATTCTTCTCGTCTAATATACCCCACCCAGAATCATATTAATTCGCTTTCCTTTTGCGGTTTCCTGTGGAGAGATGGGAGAAAAATGAAGAAAGTTAAATTTATAGTTCTGTGAACGTGCTTATTTCAGTGACTGACCATATAAGTGCTCAGTAATTTTACATACTGGTTCTTACCTCGGGATTCTGGGAGAAAAAGTACACAAAGAAAACCGAGATTCCCAAGAATTCCTAAGTAGTGGTTTTGACAGCCAGTGCCCTTGACAACTTCTTGGATTTAATTGTAGGTATCTAATAATAATGATTATGGTTTGCATATTACTATATTCCAGGGACTGTTTAAAGTCCTTTACACATTTACCTCAACTTTCACTTCAACTCTGTGAAATAGGTACTATTATTTGTATTTTACAGATGAACAATACAGAGCATACAAGACAGCAATTTGCAAAGCTAGGATATGTACACAGGCAGTTTGTAGTCTTACTGTTGCTCACTATACTATACTGCCTCGAAAGATAGTAAGAAACTAAAATATAATGTCTGGATGTGTGTATGGGTACACCAACTATATAGAAAGCAAAGTCTGAGTAGAAAAATGAGAAAGGGGAGATGCTAAATTTTATTCATTGACACCCGACATAACCTGAAGCTGAATCTCTTACCTTAATAATTTTTAAACAAAACTGTTTACTGAGGGTTGGTTTTTTTTTTTTTTTTTCGGGGCGGGGGAAGCCTTTAGGATTGATGCACAATAAGAACACTACTAGTTTTTTTAAGCAAAAAATGTTAATATGAATTACTATGACTTCCAAGTACGCTTAACTTACATTATTTCATAATGTTATTCATCAAATTAACATTGCAAATATAAACCCTCTTAAAGCTTAAGTCACTGAAATAGTTTAGTTCAACTCTTTTAACATGGTGTTAGCACATTTTGTTTCCCTTCGTAGTTTTTCATTAAGAAATGCTATTAACTCAATTTTTTTTTTAAAGCAGCACAATGAACTGCACTGGATATATTTTATTTGCACCTCCACTTCCACTCACCACTATTTTCCAGAGTGTTCTTTGCTGTGGGATTCTGATCTACATTCTGTATATGCTACATTAATAGTTTTACTCTGTGGCTTCTGTTTTGCTTCAAAGAGGGAGGCCACTAAGGGAGAAGAGGGAGGTGAGGGTACTTACTTCCTCCCCTCTCCCACCTTGGGCTGACTACATCTCAACATTAAAAGCAACACACAGCTGAACAGGTGCCCTCTCCACATGAGTCTTTCCCCTCATCCTTTTGGATCTGGGGGAGGGAATACCATAGCTGTTAACAGTTCCAGGATATTGAATTATTGCTTGTTTCCCTACATCCCAGTCACATCTTTGCAAATGCAGGTGACCTGAGAACAACATGGGTTTGAACTGCACCGGTCCACCTACATGACTTTTTACAGTACTGTAAATGTGTTTTTCTCTTTCTTATGATTTTCTTAATAACATTTTATTTTCTCTAGCTTACTATATTGTTAGGAATATAGTATATAATACATATAACATGCAAAATGTGTTGTTTATGTTATTGGTAAGGCTTTTGGTCAATAATAGGCTATTAGTAGTTAACTTTTTGAGGAGTCAAAAGTTATCCACAGATTTTAAACTACACCAGGGGTCAGTTCCCCAACACCCACATTATTCAAGAGTCAACTGTATTTTGCAGCCTCTCTTTCAATCTACACCTTGGGAAAATTGGGGATTTCCTTATGAACATTTCGTAAAGGAAGGAAAAGCCTGGTTTATGGATGGAACTGTATGGAAAGCCAGATTTTCCATTTGTTTATGCATTCAATTTTTAAGGAGGCATGCAGAGTATGTTCTGCATTCCCATGCTGTTAAAATGTGTTCAATAAAACCTAGATATACTTTATTAGGACCAAAGAACTTTGTATTTATTTTAAATATCAAAATAACACAAAGAACTAGTTCAATATACAATACACTTCCTAGTCTTCACAGAGAACTGAATTTTTCTATAAAGACATTTGTACTTATGAAACATGAGACAGCTAAAATATCTATGTAACTCACAAGATACTTCACACACAGTTGACAAAATAATGAATTTTGATATTTTAGATTTTACTTTGTAATTGCTTTTAAGTGCCCTTTAATGATTAAAAACAAAACTTATGATTTGAGACTGAAGGCTAAGTTCAAAAGCATTTCCACTTTTAATGTACATCATAAATCCCCTAAATTAGAACACTTACTACACAACATGGAGAAGCTAAATGCCCACCTCTGTACTCATTCTTTTTGGCAGCCACACTCAATCTATTGTAATACAGTTGTATCTATAGGGATAAGAAAAGTCCAATTGTTGGAAGAAATAAAAATTTTGTAATTACACCACAGTACACTGTCCAACTTTAACGCAAGCAGGAATACCAAGCAAAGAGGCAAAGTAACAATGAGAAGTATACATGCTCTTCATTCAAGAAATGTTTTAGAATCTCCAACAATAATGCAAGCACTGAAATTACTTTTTTACTTAAGATTTAAAAAAAGATACATCCATCTTTGTATAACCTCTATTCTCTGAATATAATTCTCATTTTCTTTGTATAAATGGCTGCAGAGGCTAAATTTAAATTGTCTTGAGATTCTTCAATAGTCATAGATTTAAGATCAATACATAGCAAGTTGAATGAAACATGAAGAGTAAACAAAACATAGTCACTCTCTCTACCAAGACCTTCTTTCTCTTATCTGCCACACAAGCTAATCCTATTACTTCTATCTTATTAATGCTACTTCCAAAGAGAAGAGCAGAAAGCATGCTAATATTCTAGGATAAAAGTATCTTTAAGTCGAAATAACATTAGAGGAAACAAGGGGGTGATTCCCCCAAAAGAACACTACAGACTTTACCGAGAGGAATGTGCAAAGAAAGGGGGAGGATCTAAGGAAGAATTGCCTATAGTTCCTAGAAATTATTTAGAAAATTATTCTCACATTATCCATTATTCACCCTAATCACAAGTAACATTTATCATAATACTATTTAAAGTCTTAGAATACATTTTTAGTCAGGTCAAATTTGGCACTGAATCTTAGAAAAATCCAAATAGGACTTTAAAAGTCCTGATTCTTCCTGAGTTCATCAACTCAAATTGCATGTTGGTTGGGATGTTGCTGCTCCTAATGAGAAACTCATCTCAAACCATCACCTCTAGTTCAGTTTTAGGCAAACTGAAATGAGAAGCCATTCAGTGTAGAGCTGTGTAGTTATGGGAACTGATTATTTTCAAAAAGGGAGGGGAGGGTGAGTGGGAGGAGGAGACAGAGAGGCAGACACACTACTCATTTTATTTTATTTGCCAGATTCCTCTAATAAGCATCTAGAGACAGGCCCTGGAGTGGCTTCACAGTAACTATAAAGGCCACAAAAGAGATTTTAAAAAAACAAATGTTCACACTAGTACTTAGTGCCATTTTCCTAAATAATCATAAAGTAATCTAAAAAAAGTGCTGCCTGACCAGCAGGCAGCACAAACATAAAACCCATAACAACGACGACAACAAAATCAAAATCATTTATTAACCAGTACAATCTAGCCAGCAGAATCAATTTTAAGCAACTACAACACAGTGAAAAGGCACAAAGCATTCAATTCAGAAAAGACTGGGTATAAAAGGACACTGTCAAAGAGCTAATGCTCCAAATCTGACTTTTCATCAATCATATGTTAAAATGATCTGGTAGGAAGAGAACTCAAATTTATAAACATATCAGTTTAATTGTGTCTTTGTTTGCAATTAGAGTGAAAAGCAATGAATGATATTTAATTACTTATTAGCCCTTAACAGTTTATAGTCACTCTGCAAAGATGTCTTGACACTTTTAAAGTTGACAGAATATTATTAGTGTACCTATTTCATGACCTACAATCACTTAAAAGGAAGTCACTTAATAAAGCACCAGTTTAAAACCCTATTTATGCTACTCCTTTTCTCCCAGCAATAAATGACTAAATTACTTAAAAGTATGCAAAGATCATTACCTTTACAGTTGTTGGTTAAATCTTGCTGGCATGAAGAACAAACGCTAATCTTAAATGGTATTTTAGGCTGCAAAAAATAGGTGGGGTTTCTTATAAAAATAACTTCGACTTGTCTTAAAAAAAAAATTCTAAGGCAAAATTATTTTAATAGTGTAGTGTAAAAAATAAGCTTATTATTTAGCATTTAATAGTGTCCACTTAAAGATAACATTCAATTAATTAAACTGAGGAAAACTGAGTATTCTTACTTGTAACTGGTTTGTCAGTATGACTATTCCCAGAGTATTTTCTTCTGCTTTTATTTTTACACATATAAACACAAACACTTAATCTTAGTATTCAAACTAATGATTTTTTTAAAAAAATCCATAATCCTAGGACTTCAACTGTGCTTCTTTGGGCAAATATTTATTCAAACAACAAAGAATTTTAATTCTTTTAAACTATTTTAATACTACTAAAAATCTTTGGTGCATTTAAGTAAAAACTGATTAGGTTAACAAATTTCTACACTTGATAAATTATTCAATTTACATATTAAGTGCTAACTGCTATCACCTAAAAAAATTAATTTAAAACAATAAATTATGTTCATAAAATAAAAAATTCTGAATGAAGCTAAGCTTAGTTGCAAGATTCAAAATCTAAGTATAGTTACAAAATTAATGGATTTTAGAGTTAATGGAACATTTGTCCAAATACTCCAAATTAAATATTATAAAAGGTTAACTGAAAAGAGCAGGCCTCATTACATATTTTTGTGCCAACTTCAACAACTTATATACATTCAGTTTGCCCAAATCCATGAGGTTTTCACAATTTTAAAATTTCCTATATTCTAATTTTGGAAATTAGAGGCAGCAGATTTGTGTGTGTTTGTCCACCCACTGAGATAATTTCTTCATAAGAATTATACTATGTAATTCCCGGATTGTTTAAGATTACATGAGAAAATGTAGTGCCTGGCACATAGTAAGCATTTATTAATGCTAACTTTCTTTCTCTATTAGTAGCTCTGACATTTATTAATGATGTGAGCTTAACTGAGTCCTTTACCTTAACCTCAGATTCTTCATCTCTAAAATGGGAATATAGCATGTCCTTTCTCTTTCAGAGCTGGTTATGAGGTTAAACGAGATAAGTGAAAGCATTTTATGAAAGAGTAAACCAGTATTCAAGTTTATCTACAACAACTAAATAGAATTCTATTTCACTTTATATAAGAGATGTATTCCAGAAAAGTTTTATACTGTAAACCAATTCCTACAATCAAATTACATATTTAAAGCATTAGGAAATTATTATTAAAAGAATCCTAAAGTAAATACCTTCAAACAGCAAAGTATTCTTTTAAATGTGAAAATGCAACACCCTCTTTCTTTCTTGCTACCAAGCATATAATATACCATACATAGACACATACATATCATCTGCCTTTTTATAAGTCCAAACTTTTCTACGATGGTTTATATGTAAGGCAGGGTATACTTTTAGGTATTATTTCATCTCATTATAGTAAGTTTTTAAGTTAAAAGTCTTGCTGGTCTTTATGATAAAAATCATAAAGATCTATATTTTTAAAAGTCAATTTGAAAGTATAACAGACTAATAGTACCTCAAATAGTCAAGTTCAATCATGAAGTACCCCAGATATAACATTTCCACACAAAAGTAAGAAACTTTTAAAAAGAAGAATACATTAATTATATCTACTGGTCCTAGATTAATTACAACCAAACCTTGATAACTGAGGCAAAACTCAGGTTGGTTTTGTTACTTATATGAGCTACTTTGGTTAACTGCCTCAATCTCAACATTTTTTTTTCTTTTATTTCCACTAGCATGGTGAATGTTCCTGTAAAGTACCTTCATTTCTTAAGTGCTTCAGTAAACAAGTTTCCCCATTATTAAGTGGTTAAATTTTATTCATTAAAACTTCATTATTTTATTTGTGATTTTTTTCACAAGGGCTAGGCCAGACTTTACAGTTTACACACAAAAAAAGTGCTTAAAGCAATTAGGAGTGTAAACAAAACTGAACTAGAAAACTCTTAAAATTGCTATTTTCCAGTAGTTTACATACAAATGACATGCTAATAATAAATCAACCCTGCCTATTCTAATCCTTCAAGCAGCTCTACTAGGAAAACATTATCCTAGCTTAAGTTTAAATTGACTTGAAAATATGGAAAGTGCACATCTTTAAAGGTATTTTATAATTTTAACTTTTTCCTTGATTAATTTTTATCAGTGAAGTTTTTGCTCTAACTGCTATTTCTTTTCACCAACTCCTCAACTTTTATCTCCTACAAAAATAAAAATCAAGGATAATTACAGACATTAGGCTTATGTGAAAAGCAAAATAAAATCTAGATTACATGTAAATCTGTATACAAGTAGTGGTTCCCTTTAATTAAAGTAAACATTAAGTTTAGTTAGACATCAATTTTATAATTTGTTTGGCACCTTCCCTAACAATTATATATGAAATATCTAGGTTCTGTTTCCCACAATTTTATTAGCCAAAATAAATGAGACCAAAAGTAGCTTATTAATTAAATTTCATTGATTAGTTATAATTGCCCCTCCTTAATGAGATGAAGATACATGCTATGATGTATTGCTGATGTTTCTTAAATGACAAAATATAAAAGATGAACTTACCTTCAAAGCTATCTAGTTAAAACTGTCATAATTTGCCTTTAATACATTTTCGACTTGTATAATTTAATACCTATACAATAAAAACTCGCATTTCTTATTCATAATAATTGAAGCATAGGCAAAAACCAATTATTGGATAATTATTTCAGTTCTAGGTTTCATTTAACAAGCTAATCTTACATTAAGTTAGCTTCCTGGCTTTGAGTTTGTCAAAAGATGAAAGGATTAATAATAACCTGAAATTAGGGCCACATTAAAAAAAAAACACAGAAATATCCAAGACTTTCCTTTAAATTTCAATTCCTAATTTCAGTTTTTAAAATGTAGAAGAAACAATAATGAATCTTAAGTTAGGATAAGGAAGAGTTGCAATTATCAGTGTACTCTTATATTCTTTCTTAAAGGCTACATGGTCGGTCCTTAAGCTTGTTTAGAAGATGGTCAAGGGAGAAAAAAGGATTGAAACTAAAGAATAAAAATTTCCATGGATAATTAAAAACAAAACCACAAAGCCAACAGCTAATAATTTTGAAAAGTTTGAGAAACCATTAAAAATTAGCACTAAGTCATTTTTAAAAATCATAAAAATGTTCATTTCAAATATTATACCTCAAAATGTGTCCAAATATTCATATGTTCAGTAAACAGAGATACATATATTTCTTGATTTGAAATGGTTCTGAGGACTGGAGAAACTAGAAAAAATGAAAAAATAGCAGCCTTACTAATTTAAAAGCCATCAGTCTAGGCTACCATTAGCACATAACCATCAAAAAAGTCTGTGGAATGTTTAGATTTACTCATGAATGATGCTCATTATTAGAAATACTTTGTACAGCAGTAGCATTATCAAGGCCTAGTAATGTTCCAAGATAAGACTGTTCTCTAGGATCTAGCATTTGTTCAGGTCGTACTGGATGAACTATATTTGCAGGTTGAGGAGTGAGAGTATACTTTTCCAGAAAAGCTAAATCAGCCGCTCGGGGATAATCAGTTGCTTGCGGCTGTGGCGACAAGATCTCATGAGAAGATGGTGGGAGTGTGGTTGTATGACGCACCAGATCACTCTGAGTGTCAGGCATCTGAACTGGAACCAATGTTACTGGAACACACACTTCAGCAGACACATTCTGTAACACAGTCTTGGCTTCTGACTGGTAAACTTTGGGCTGGTCCATATATTGTTTTGTTTCTGTTTGAAAGATTTTATCATCAGATGAGTATTCTACTGGCAAAGATACAAGTTTTTCCTCAGAAGTATTGAGAGGATCGTCTGGAGATTTTATGCCATGAACATGGTCAATGTGGTATTTCAGCTTGTCTTTCCGCTTAAATGTTGCATTACAGTGCTGACAGTTGAAAGGTCGGGCATCAGAATGAATAACCAGGTGTTTTGTTAAAGTTTTCTTAATTCTAAAAGATTGATTGCAAATTTGACACTTGTATGGTTTTTCGCCTGTATGAACAAAAATGAAATTAAGTGTAAAATGCACTCGCTTGGTAAGACAATGATTTAAGGTAATAAATTATCCACACAAATACTCACAAGAATGTAATAAAAGCAGTGATATTATATGTTATCACAATAAAGAAAATGGGCTCAAACATTAAAAAGATCTGGGTTTCAATTCTATCTGTACCACTTACCAGCCAAATCTGGAGCAAGATAGTTTCTAAGCATTGTTTCTTTGCCAGTAATATGGAATAATGATAGTACCTACCCCAGAGCTGGTAAATGGATTGAATAAGAAAATGAGTTGCGCTTAGATCTGTACCTGGCATAAGTACTTAATAGACCCAGACTATTATTATTGCTTTCTTTTATTCCTACTACAGACCCTAAAAAAAGTTGTAAAACCAAAACATCTGATTTTTCTCCCACACAAGAAGGGTAAAAAGTAAAACAGCAACTCTGATTAATCAGGTTCTTAGAATCAGACTAAGAAGGTTTATGTCTATATTTATGTCTAGCCTGAGGTCAATATAAGGAGAGTTGATTAGGGTAAAGAACAAGGAAGCTGGACTAGTTTTCACTTCTTCCTGAGTCAGGTTTCCATGTTGTAGTTTTGGGTTTGTTTGTTTTCTTAATATGAAGCATTATTATAAATTCCTAGGTTAGCCAAGTGGTAGGCAGAATAATAGCCTCTCAAAGACGTACACATTCTAGGGAGCTATAAATATGTTATTTTCCACGGCAATAGGGACTGTGCAGATCTGATTAAAAGACCTTGAAATGGGGAGATTAACTGGATTATCCAGGTGGGCCCAATTTAAACACATGAGTCTTCAAAAGTGGCTGCTAACTGACGAAGAATGGGTCAGAGAGATGCAACAAGAAAAGAGCTCAACCCCTGCATTTCTGGCTTTGAAAATGGAAAAAGGGGCCAGGAACCAAGAAATGTGGTGGCCTTCAGAAGCTAGGAAAGACTCTCAGCTTAGAGTAAGTAATAAAACTAGAACTGGGTCTTGGTCTTATAGCTCAAAGAATCAGTTCTACCAATAAGACAATTGAGAAGGAACCTGATTCTTCCCTAGAGCTGCCAGAAAGAAATGCAGCCTTACCAGCATCTAGATTTTAGCCCATGTCAGACTTCTCACCAACAGATCTATGATCATACACGTTGTACTGTTTAAGCCACTAAGGTTGTAGTAGTTTGTTACAGCAGCAATACAAAACAAATAAATCCAGACATACAACTGTACAACAGACATAAGGCACATATTTTTTAAGCTAAATGAAAAGATTTTGTATTAACTGTTATATGACTTTGTGGATAGCACTGTTTTCTTCATCCTTCCATTAAAACAAGGCCAATTCTCCTAGAAAATTAAGAGAATTGCATCTTCAAGTTAGGCCACTAATATCAAACAATTAATTATTTGTTAAATATTATTGCTTAATTGTTACTTTGTAGACCATTAGAACTTTGAAATCCCAGTGAAGAAAATTTATACAGACTGGGATGCTGGTTTCTGGTACTATTAGATTCCTACTCCTTTCTGGACTGATATTACTGCTGTCACTAAAGAAGAAGTAAGACATGAAGTAATACATTATATAAAGGGTTAAAATTTCTGATAAGACAGTATTTGCAACTGTGTATAGAACACACTGTATTCAATATTTGATTTCGCCTGAAATACCTAGAATCAGAGACAATATGAAAAAGGCTAAAAAGTGTGTTCTGAAAAACAAAATTACACAAAATGCAAGAACTGTAAAGTTCTTTCTGTAATTCCTGGCATCAAAACCAGTTACACCAGGAGCTTTTTATGATTTTTTTTTTAAATAAAAACCCTAGCACAGCATTATCAACACCACCACTAAACACAGAATTTATTTTTAAAGATAAAAATATTGGTTTTAAGTGTTCTCCTTTGGCGCAGCACTAGCCATGATAGTTTCTTAAGAACATTCATTAAAAAGCTTTTATAAAGGACTTAAAGTCATAGTCGTTCAGTTCCAGTGTCCCACAAATACTTTTAAGAAACTGGGACCCAAACAGACGTATTTCTTTGACAAGTTTCTATGATCATTTTAAACAAATGTCATTTTCCAATAGAAAAATCAATTTAGGGGCGCCTGGGTGGCTCAGTCGTTAAGCATCTGCCTTTGGCTCGGGTCATGGTCCTGGGGTCCTGGGATCGAGCCCCACGTTGGGCTCCCTGCTCCGCAGGAAGCCTGCTTCTCCCTCTCCCACTCCCTCTGCTTGTGTTCCCTCTCTCACTGTGTCTCTTTGTCTAATAAATAAATAAAATCTTAAAAAAAAAAAATCAATTTAGGTTTGTAAAAAGATAAAGATCCACAAAGGAAATGTTGATATTATCATATTTAAAAAGCAAATCTAGAGTGCTTAAAGATACATAGTGAAAAGGGTCAACAACTATGAACTTAATGAAAAGAGGAATACATATTACAGAAACATTTTCTACAGCAAGTCTTTCTGTAGCAAAATTACCTATTTGATAATAATTAATTCAAGTTGGATGCATCTCAAGATCATAAATCAGAGACCTAAGGAAACAAACATAGGAAAGGTTTCTTGCAAGATATATAGGAAGGAGTATATTTTTTAAGAGTAGAAGTAGATAAAACAATGTTCAAAGAAATATAATCTATTTCTCAGCTAAAATCATAGTAACGTATGAGTTTTTAGAATTAAAAACTGTTGGGGCACCTGGGTGACTCAGTCGGTTAAGCATCCAATTCTTGATTTCAGCTTAGGTCATCATCTCAGTAATGAGATCCAGCCCCACATCAGGCTCCGTGCTCAGTGCAGAGTCTGCTTGAGAAGCTCTCTTCCCCTTGCCCTTCACCCCTCCCCCACTCATGCTCTCTCTAAAATAAAATAAAATCTTTAGAATTAAAAACTGTCTTCCAGTGGATGTTATGTTTAGATACTAAAAATTAGTATATGAAAATATAACTTGAGAACTTCCATTCAGACTTAATGGAGTAGTTCAGGTCACACTATGTCTCTTGCTCGTGAAGGGGAAAAGATACAAGATTTTTAAAAACTCAATCTACTCTTTAGAGGCACTTAAGTACAAACAAGGCAGCCAGGACGTAAGAAGCCAAGATTCTGAAGACACAAGAAGATATGGAGGTGTCTTCTTTTCTCAGTGCACTTTCAGATATAATGTATGGTGAAACAGAGGGCAAGTGGCAGCTGGAAGGTAAAAGCTGGAGTTTGGAACTACCAAGGATTTGAGGGGTCAAGAGCCTGGAAAGAACAACAAAGAAATGAACAAAAATACCTGTATTTGCCAACTCCCAAGATGACCATTTGCTGGATGAGATAGCTAAAAACCAGAGGCTGGGATATTGAATGTTTGAACAGATACCGCAGCAATCCCAAGGGTACTAGGGAGACAAAGATTAGAATTTAAGTCTTATCAAAGTGGGGAGACTCTGGTATAAATATCATACTTGAGTTGAGACCCCAGAATGATGATGAACTAGAAGAAAGGTAGAGTAGAAATAGACCAGAAGAGATCAATGCCATCTCAGTCTATCTGCTTGTGAGAAAATTAAATATATCTGGGAAAAAATACAACTTCAAGAGCTTCTATAATTTTTCATTCACAAAATCTAAAGTTCAATTCAAAACTGTCAGACATATCAAGAACAGAACCAAATGACCAAATGCCAAAAGAGGGAGGAAAAAAAAAAAAGATAACAGATATACCCAAAGGTGAAGAAAAACTACATAAAGACTAGAATATTAAAGTGAATATGATTAATATGTTCAAGAATTGGAATCTATGGGAAAAAAGGAAATTCTAGAACAGATAAATAAAATAATTGAGCAATTCAGTAGATGGATTCAGTAGCAAATTAGATACTACAGAAGAAATAATCAGTATATTAGAAAATGGATCAATAGGAATTATCCATATGGAAGCACACAGAAAAATAGGATTGAAAATAAAGAAAATACAGAAATATGCCTGGGTGACTCAGTTGGTTAAGCATCTGACTCTTGATTTCAACTCAAGTCATGATCTCAGGGTTGTGAGATTAAGCCCTGTGTTGGGCTCAGGGCTGGGCATGGAGCCTGACTGAGATTCTCTCTCTCCATCTCCCTCTGCCCCTCCCACTAGCACACACGTTCTTTTTCTCTCTCTAAACAAAACAAAAAAACCAGAAAGAGCATGAGAGAAATATATAAAAGATAAAGTAAAATATCTAACATCCATAAATTGGAATCCCAGAAAAAGAAGAGAGTACAGAGCAAAGGCAATATTTGAAAGAAAAAATGGCTGAGAATCTTCTTAAACAATAGAAAGACATCTCAAGTCCCAGACGCAGTAAGTTCTACAAACCTCACAAAATACAAAGAAAAAAATAAAAGTAATTGGCGGTGTTAGAAAAAAACAAAAAAAACCCCTAAAGCCATTAAAAGCACACCTAGGCACACTATAATAAAACTACTAAAAATCAAAGATAGAAAAATCTTAAAGAGCAACCAATTAAAAAGAGACATTTCCTTTAAATGAATAACAATAAGAGTAACAACGGAATACTTTTCAACAAAAACAAAAGAAGTTCAATGAGGAAAAAAATGACATATTTACAATGTTGAAAGAAAATTAACTACTAATGTAAATTCTATAGTCAGGAAAAATATTCTCCATGAGAAAAAAAAAAAAAACATTTTCAGCTAATCAAAACCTAAGAGAAGTTGGTGCCCATCCTGCAGATATTCACCAAAGGAGTTCTTCATGCGTAAGGAAAAAATTCCAGGTGGAAGAATACAAATGCAGGAAGCAGTTAAACAGTAAAGGACAAATACATGGTTAAAAATAAATAGGGGCAAATAATACATTATATGTTAATAAATAAATAAATAAATAAATAATTGGGTTATTTAAAACAAACCAAAAAATAAAATATATACCATGCATAAAAGGTGAGAGATAAAGGTACTGTAAGGTCTTTGCATTGTCTAGAAATTGGTAAAGAACTAATTTAACATACACTCTAATAATTTGTGAATACACATTGCGATCTTTAGGGTGACTACTAAAGAACAATGCAAAAACATATACAACTAACAAGCTAATTGAGGGGAAAATGTGTAATAAAAATTCTTCATGATTACAAGGTAGTGAAGACAAGAGAAAGAAAGCATCTAGAACAGGTGGAACCAATAGCATGATGACAGATTTAAACCCAAATAAATGTAAAATTTTAATGACTAAACACATCCCAATTAAAAGAGATTACCATAATAGATAATAAAAAAATGCTCCAAAGACACACATCTTAAATAGAGGTCCACAGAAGAATTGAAAGTAAAAAGACAGAAAAAATATACCATTGATATCAGTAACATAAAAATACTTAGAAAACCCCCAAATATTTGGGAATTAAGTAATACAATTCAAAATAAGCCATTAATTAGAGAATAAATCAGAATTGACATTAGAAAATATTGTAACTGAACTATGATGAAAACAGGAACCATAAAACAAAGTCTGGAATCTCAAGCAGTGTTTAGAGGGCAACTTAGAACTTTAAAATACATGCAAGAAAAATTTTTTTAAAAAAAGAAATGCTAAAATTCAATTAAGCTTGGCATGGATATAAGAAAGCTAGGGGGGGAAAAAAAAGCTAGGGAAAACCAGAAATTAAACCCAAACAAAATTAAAAGAAAAAAAGAAAAAGAAATGAAATTTAAAACAAAATGTATAAAGAAGGGAAAAAATCAACAAATTCCTACAGTCACTGAAAAGATACATAATATGATAACTTGAATTCTGCCGACAGATTTCATATTTTAGAGTTCTTTAAAAATAAAAAATAAAAAATTTGACATCTCCATATTAAATAATCTTCCACTGAAGTCTTTCTGCAAAGTAAGTTCAGAGGGATTTATCAGTGAATTCCTCCAAATATTAATAAGGAAATAATGCCAACTTTACATAAACTCCTCCATTTCATTTAAAAACATTTATTATTTCCCAAATAATTTTTTGAGGCCAGCAGAATCATAGTAACAGAAGCTGTCAGGGACATTCCAAGGGGGAAAAAAAAGGAATATGTCTAATCAACACAGACCAAAAAAAAAAAAAAAAAAAAGATACAAAATATAAACAAATTAAATTCAACTATATAGTAACTGGATAATAAATGACAAATCTGTATTTATTTCAGGAATGCAAGATCTCATATTAAAAAAATCAATGTCATTTATCTCATTAATAAGGGAAAAAGATATGATCACCTCAATAAATGCAGAAAAAAATCTGATAGAATTCTATACCTATTCATGACACTCTAAATAAATTAGGAATGGATGGTAATTTAGGATAAACAGTACCTAGAAAATATATAAAAAAATCATACTTTTTTAAAGATTTTATTTATTTGAGAGAAGAAAGAGAGAGAGCATGAGCAGGGGAGGAGGGGCAGAGGGAGAAGGACAAGCAGACACCCCACTGAGCAGGGAGCCAGATGCAGGGCTAGATCCCAGGACCCCCGGATTATGACCTGAGCCAAAGGCAGGGCTTAACTGACTGAGCCACCCAGGAGCCCCAGAAAACATCTTACTTAATTATGAAATACTGAAAGCTTTTCCCTGGAGATTGAGAATAAGACATGGATATATTGTATTTCTATTTCTATACTACTCAGTATTTCTATTCATATACCACTGGTGATGTCAACCAAAGCAATAAGGCCAAGAGGGAGAAAAGGATTTAGAAAGGGATAAATTAAATTGTCACTATTCACAAATGGCCAGTTTGTATGCCTAGAAAACCCAAAAAGAGCTAAACTATAAAAATTAATAAGTGAACTTAGCAAAGTCATTGGATAGAAAGTCAATATACAAACTCAACTGCATTTCTATACATCAGAAACAAATACAAATAAAAATATAGTTTACAATTTTGTACAAAAACATCAAACATCTAGGTATAAATCTAACAAAAATGTGTGAGATATCTGCACTAAAAAGCTATAACTTTTTTTTTTTTAAGTAGGCTCCATGCCCAAGGGCCAACTTGAACTCATGACCCTGAGATCAAGAGTCACATGCTCCACCAAATGAGCCAGGTACTCCCAAAAACCATAACATCTTTGAAAAACACTTAAAAGAACTTAAGTTAATGTAGAGATTGTTCATGGATTGGATGATTCAATATTACAAAGATAATCAATTAAGGAAAAATTGACTATATATTCAATGACATTCTAGTAAAATTCCAGCAGGTGCTTGTGTCTGTAAATTAATAAGAAACATAAAGGAACAAGAATAATAAAGACATCAAAAAAGAACAAAGTTAGATAATTTACAGTACCAGATATCAAAAGTCATAGTAATTTACATATATAGCAATGGTGCAAGGATATACAAATAATATAAAAGAATTGAGCAAAGCCCAAGAACAAATCACACATATATGATCACTTAATTTAAAATAAATATGCCAATGAAACGCTGTAAGGAAAAGTTGGGCTTTCCAATAAATGGTGCTAAGGTAACTAGAGAGCTACATGCAAAAAGAAAAAAGTAAAAAAGGAAATTTGACCTTTACCTAATAATGAACACAAAAGTAAATTACAGAAGGTTCATAATCTAAATATGTAACTTAAAATAGATCTTCTAGAAGGTAACAGAAAAAAATATTAACAACCTTGGAATGAGCAACAATTTCTTAAAGAGGATACAATAAAAAACTAATTAGAAAAAAAAAACCTGATACATGACTTCTATAAAATTCAAAAGCTTCAGTCACCGAAGATACCATTACTAGAGTGAAGAGGGAAGACACAGAGTAGAATGAATCTGCAATTTAGATAACAAATAATGGACTCATCCAGAATACAGTCACAACTCCTAGAAATCAATTAGAAAAAGATAGACTGTCCAGTTTAAGAAAATCAGCAGAAGAATGAATCAGGTATTTCAAGAAAGAGGATATTCAAATGAGTATATGGGAAGGTGCTCAAAATCATGACTTTTACAGAGATGCAAATTAAAGCCACTTTGAGACAGTGCTACATATCCATCAGAATGGCTTAGAAAAAAGGCAGTATCAAGTGGTGAAAATATGGAGCAATTCGAATTCTCATAAACCATATACTTACTGGTAGGAATGCAAACTGGCATAATTACCTTGGAAAACTGTTCAGTAGTGTCTACTAAAGTAGAACATATGCATATCTTATCAGCCAACAATCCTGTGGCCAGGTATATACACAAGAGAAATAAATGCGTATGTATAATGAAAAATCATGAACAAGAATTTTCAGAGCAGCTTTATTCATAATAGATCCAGGTAATTACAAACCAAGTATCCATCAAAGTACAATGGATAAATAAACTGTGGTATATTACTGTGAAAATTAAAAGAAATAAACCCATTTCCACATACTGAGTGAAGTGAACCAGACAAAAAAAAAAAAAGAGTACATACTATATGATTCCATTTATATGAAGTTCAAACAGGCAAAACTAATTGGTGGTGATAGAAGTAATAATAATGATTATTTTGCAAGGAGGTTATTAACTGGGAGGGACCAGAAAGGATACTTCTGCAATTCTGGTACTGGTAATATATTAATATTTTATATTAATTTAAGTGGTGTTTACATAGATGTATTCATTTATAAAAATTCACTGAACTGTTCATTAAGATTTGGGTACTTTACATATAGCTTAAAAAATTCTACCAACTCTAAAGTCAGGCCCTAAATTTATCAGCTTTAATGCCAGTTTTAAATAAATGCGCTACATTTCAACAAGACTACTGCTGAGAATAGATGTAATCACTATTCTGAGAATTACAATAAGCAAAACTTGCATAACGGGTAAGAGTAAGCCATCTGTATTTCAACCTATTTCCCTAATTGTGAGATTTGAAAACATCAGATAGATTAGAGGTTAGTCATAGGTAAACATGATAAATTCATTCATTTAACAAATACTTATTAAGCACTTACTATTTGCAAGTCCTGGGCTAGGCACTGATCATATCTACTCATTTGAACCACTTAAGTATACGGACCTGGCCAAAACTGAAACCAATCCATTAGTTATAGCTCGCCTAGAGAAAGAATATATTATCAGAAAAGAAAAGGTCTATATGGAATCTAGTTAAGGGGATTCCAAAAAAACCTGAATCTGTTTCTTAAAAAAAAGCAGTACAGGAAATGCACTAAGACTATCGTGGCTAGGGAAAAGGAATCTGGGGAGCAAAATTATTCTGGTCACAAGAGAGGTACACTATTACAAGGGTAAATATGATTCAGTATCCTTCACCATTTCCTTGATAAACTATTCTAAAAATTACTACCTAATTTTACACTATAACTGTATTTAGCAGTTTTTCTGGTTAATAAATTAAGCAACTCTGCTGCCTTGATTAGAGAAAAAGGATACCTTGGCTAGTACAATATTCATTCTCTAGAAGGTGAATAATAATAAGCTGACATTCTGGTGAATCCATTTTCAGTGGTTATTACGAAGAATTCCTAAGAGTATTTATAAAACTCTCAATGTACAGATATAAAAATGAGTTTCTGGACCTATAAATCTCAGGAATGGACTTGGGAAAAACGCAACCAGTTTTTGAAAGGGCCACACTGTGAAGTCCTGTCTCGGCAGCCTGATGATTAAATTAAGATTAGGAGTTGGCAAACTGTAGCCCGAAAGCCAAATACAGCTTCTTGCCTGTTTCTGTAAATAAAGTTTTACTGGAATGCGGCCGTGTTAATTTGATTACACATTGTGTACAGTTGCTTTCATGCTACAGAAGCACAGTTGAGCAAAAGAGACTGGCCCACAAAGCCTTAAATATTTATTATCTAGCTCTTTACCAAAAAAGTTGACTGACCTCTGCTTTAGGTGATTTCTCCCTCTCATTTCATAACTGCCATAATCTTTGTCTTATCCCGTAACTGAGTTCATTTCTGCAGTTTTCAATGGACAGAGTGACTTGTCCCTAATTCCAACTAACTGAGACATTCAGAGATGGAAATTCCATGTTGCCATTGGTCATTGACTAATTACTATAAATCAATGTTTTCAAAAACTTAATGCAACTATAAAGACAGCCCTTAAGTTTCTCCTCTTATATAATTCCTGCAGTTTTACAATTCTTAAATCATTAATGGTCTTGAATTAACTTTCTGTAAGTTCATCATCTTTCAAACCATCAGTTTATTAAGCTTATTATTTATAAATAATATGGAAGATAGCATTAATATGGTTTCCTCATTTTATATTCCTATTTATGTAACCCCAAATTATGACTTTTTCCTTTGGGGAGAGTGTATTTTATTTTTAACGGCAGCACTGTACAAGCAATAAATTCTTTACTGTAATTTTTTGCTATTGAAATTGCCCAAATCCAGTTATTTTTCATTCTGATATTTACGTAATCAATTATTTTTCTCTTCTAGAACAGCAGCTTGACAAAATCCAAATAAATATAAAACAAAATAGCCATAAATACACAAATAAGGTTCTTTTTTTAAAGAAAGTAAGGAAAGTTTTAAGAATTGCTAATTTCTATGGGAAGTCAAACAAGGACTATGACAATATCTAAGAAAGAATCCAACACAGTCTATATTTCAAAATATGGTAGCAGTACCAACAGGGAAGAACGAAAGGTTTAGAAAATGATATCTTCTGGAAAGCAGCTGAAGCAAATCATTCTACTGTAAACTACCTACAAATCACAACTCATTATGTGAAAAGAAAAGTATACAAGAGTAACCTGGTATGTCAGACAATCAAATCCTATCTAATTTATTCTTTTAAAAGAGAAAAAAAAGGAATGTCTTCAGAGAGTTACACAGATATAGCACAAACATAAACATCCAGAAAAGGGGAAAAATTAGAGCTAAAAGTTGAGTAAATTCCCTATGAAGAAAAATTTGCCCAAATTTTATGAAATAATATTCAAAAATATTGAAGCTTATAGAGAACTGAAGGACAGAATATTACTCATTCATGACGTCAATTTTAATAAAATAAGTAAAAATCACATGGGGAAAAGACAAAAAATTTAACCAAGAACAACCAAGTTTAAATGTCCATATTTCACTCCTGAATAATTACACAAAGATATAAATAAAGTACCCATTAACTTTTACCTGAATGCGTCCGAAAATGCATTTCCAGACTTGATTTGCCTTTAAAAATTTTCTTACAAACATCACATTGATGAAACGTTGCTTTGTATCTAAGAAACATAAAAAGGGATGAGTTTTCAATATAACTTTAGGAACAATCAAAATAGGTTATAACATTTACATTAAAATTTACATATAATTCTCACATTAATACAGCAAAGAACTCCAAAGGAATGTGGAAATACCAATCTTACCTCTGGCTCTTCCTCCTGCAGTTACATTCAATAAACAAATCTATAAAAAGAGGTCCTTAGACTTTTAACTTTAAACCACTTAATTTTAAGATTT
Source organism: Potos flavus (assembly GCA_028534135.1). Lineage (NCBI taxonomy): Eukaryota > Metazoa > Chordata > Mammalia > Carnivora > Procyonidae > Potos > Potos flavus. Next base: position 30,786,556 of record CM052893.1, read on the forward strand.
AAATCATTGGACTCCTGTATTATTATTTGCTATTAAAAATATCAAAGGAAAAATTATATGGACAGAAACAGATCAATTACGGGTTGAAGGAAGAAAAAAAGGAGTTGAACAAAGAGGTCTGGTGGAAATTTAGGGGTGATGGAACCATTTTGTATCTTGACTGTGGTAATGGTTACAGGACTACATGCATCTGTCACGACCTGCAGAACTATACACTGAATTTTTCTGTATGTAGAGTATACCTTAATTAAACTTAAAAAATAAATGCTGGGGCTGAATGAAGAGAAACTGCAGCAATCTCAAAATGTGCCTTCATCAAAAAGGTGACATTGCTCCAATTGGTACTCTTAATAACACATATAATAAATACTACAAACTTGAACTTAAATTTTATACTAAATTTAAAAGAACACGATACCAGACCTTTATTTTTATTACAGATTAATAGACACAAGAAGCTATAAAGTACTCAAATCTACCTTATCAGGCAGTAGAGTGCAGTACCTAAGAATATGTTTGTGATTTAAACAATCCTAGACTCCAATTTCATTGTGAGGATTAAGACATTTGTAAAATGACTAGCATTTAAGTGGTGGTTATTAGGAAAGCTTATCCTCTCACCTTGGAAGTAATTCATATCTGATGAGTACATGCCAAATAATTAACTCAAACATAGGTTACTATAATGTTCTATAAGACAGTTTGGGTTTAACATATCTACTGAGTCTTACTGGAATGTTTAGCATATCATTACCAATATTCAACAGCAATAGTACACCTAAAGTTTCAAATGCCACTTATACTTTTCAAGTCATTCAACTCAACATTTACAAAGTGGCTACAAAAACTCTATGCAAGGCCCTGTCTTTCAGAAACTTAACTTCTACTTGATGAAACAGACATTTAAAAAGATAATCTAGATTTAGTGACTTGGGAGTGTCACTAATGAACTTAGCAAAACACTTGTAACTAGTATACTTGGTTTGTCTTATTCTGTTCGTATCCATAGTAAATACAAATAGAGATACAAACAGGGTCACCACGGGCACACACAGAAAGACACAGGGGTACTCAACTAGGGGCATTTTGCCCTGCATGGGGCTTTTAGTAATGCCTGAAGACATTTTTGGTTTTCACAACTGGGGTTAGGTAGGTGCTACTGCCATCTAGTGGACAGAAGTCAGGAATACCAATAAAAAACCTCCTACAGTGCACAGGACAGCTCCCCAATAAAGAATTATCTGGCCCAAAATGTCTATATTGCTGTGGATAAGAAATCTTGGTCTTTCCTATGAACTGAGTGAAGTTTTAAACACACATATGCTCAAAACACTTTATGTGCCTCACAGTGATAAAAAGTTCCAAATGAAGTTGAGATGACCATTTTGAAAAGGACTTAAAAATGTCAATTGGAGGGGTGCCTGGGTGGCTCAGTCAGTTAATTGGTTAAGCATCTGCCTTCGGCTCAAGTCACGATCTCTGGGTCCTGGGATCGAGCCCAGCATCGGGCTCCAGCCCAGCAGCGGGCTCCCTGCTCAAGGAGAGCCTGCTTCTCCTTCTCCCTGTGCCCCTCCCCCTGCCTGTGCTCTCTCCCTCTTTCTCAAGTAAATAAAGATATTTTTAAAAAATGTCTATTGGAGTTGGAAATAAGGAACTTATACTGACAGCAATTTAAGAGGTATAGTAAAGTCAGAGCTCATATCGCAACAGCTTGTTACAGTGAATGGGAAGTGGAGAAGTAGATATGGATACTGAAATAGAATAACCATTTTTAAATGTTTAAAAGGGAAGAAGGAACAGTAGAAAATAATGGGTAGGAGGATGGGTGCAAACCTTCATCACTCCCATTCTTTCCCTGGATAATGTGCTTTTATGCCTTCACATATAAATCTTTATCCACAGGTTAGACCTCACTCCTGAGATTCAGACTTAGATTTACCTATCACATTTTATGTTTGAGTTTCTATTAAGCATCTCAAAGTCAATACACACCAAACAATTCATCATCTCCCTCTGTAAACTTAGTCCATCTTCTGTATTCTCTATCTCAGTGGCTCATTCATCAACCATCCACTTGAAAAGGAGAATTCCTTGGGGCGCCTGGGTGGCTCAGTGGGTTAAAGCCTCTGCCTTCGGCTCAGGTCATGATCTCAGGGTCCTGGGATCAAGCCCCGCATGGGGCTCTCTGCTCAGCAGGGAGCCTGCTTCCCCTCTCTCTGCCTGCCTCTCTGCCTACTTGTGATCTCTCTCTGTCAAATAAATAAATAAAATAAAATAAAAAAGAAAAGGGGAATTCCTTGAAACCAGGAATTATCCATGACTACTCCCATTCTCTCAAAAAATTAAGTATTTTTCAAATAAGTACCGTCTACTATTTATTACTAATGCTACTTCCCTAGTTAGGCCCTCACAATCTTTTTCCAAAATTCTAACAGCTTTCTAACTGGTTGATTTACCTGCCTCGATTTATCCACCACAAATTCAGCCTCCCTACACTAATAAGAGTGATCTACACCAAAAGAAATCCAACTGTGTCGCCCTCTTGTTTAAAATCTTCAATGGCTTTGTATCACATAGGAATAAGTACTGGTTCCATAAAATGATATACAAGGCTTCATATTCTAAATCTACCATTAGCCAGCCCTTGTAGAAAGTGGAACCTACAGGTTCTGGTTCCAAAATTATCTAGGCCAGTAGATAGGCCCACAGGCTCCTGTGGCAGTGAGGGAATCCCAAAATTCCCTCACAAGTTTACAAGATCAAAGTTATTTTCAAAATAATACTGTAACATTATTTGCCTTTCTTATTGTGCTGACATTTACACTAATGACATATACAAAAAACATGGCAGGCAAAGGTGCTGGTATCTGAGCTCTAAACACGGCAGTGGTACCAAAATGTACTAATGGTCATTGTGCTCTTCACTGCTAGGCACTCACAGAAAGAAAAGAAAAATGTGGTAAAGGAGTTAAATTACTAATTTTACCAAGTTTCAACCTTTCAGACTGTGGCCTTTGTAATGTTCTCTGTCATGAAGTGGCAAAGACACAAGAAGCACTTCTACTGTGCACTGAAGTACATGAGTCTGAGTGGTGAGCTGAAGAAGCCACTTTCTTTATGAAATATCATTTTACTTGGAAGAATAAAAGACAAGCCATGGTTACAGACTTGAGTATTTGGCAGATATTTTCTCGAAAATTAAAAGAAGTAAACCTGTTACTTCAAAATTTGTCATCAATGATAAAGTTTGAGCTTTCGAGCTAGTATAAAGATTTTGGAGAACTTGTGGCTGCCCTAATGACATTGACAGCTTCCCAGTACACTTTTCTGAGAGACTGGAGGCAATATTAACAAACGTGATTTGTTGATGTGCTACTGTGAAATGTGCTAACATTTAGAAAATTGGCATAACATACTGAACCCATATTTTCCAAATGACAAATGCATCATATTACAATTTACGCATAGGTAAAAAAATTCATTCAAGTACAAGACCAAGAGACTATAATAGCATATGAAAATTTCATTAATCTTGTTTCAGATCGCACCTGGCAACTACCTTGAAGAAACTAGCACTTAAACACAGTTTTGGTGTAGTAGCAGACTATTAACCACAATTATCTAAGACTGCTATCATAATACTCCACCTTTTACCAACTATGTATAAAGAGAGGCTAGATTTTCTTCATTAACTTCAAATAAAATAATGCATGGCAGCAGATATGGTAATCCAATTGTCTTCTATTAAGCCATTGGACAGATTAACAAAAATGTAAAACATGCCACTCTTTTAATATTTTTTGTTTTTTAAAGTAGCTATTCATCACAAATTGCTTTTTATGTGAGCATCTGATGGGTATATTACTATTTTTAAGTGAATTAATAAGCACTTAATTTTTTCTCAACTGAATTTCTGATACAATTTATATAATTTAAATAATGTAATTTTTATATTGTAATTTATATAATAAGAGCCCCTGAGATACTGAATAATTTTTAAAGGTATAAAGGGGTTGAGAAAAAGTTATAGAATCTCAGGAGCAAGTGAGTCTGCAGTTCAGTCTATTTTCCACCCATTCATACAATATGTTGAAATTCTTATTTCCTTTTTTTAAAAAACAAAAAAATGTTATGTATTTATTTATTTGAGAGAGAGAGAGTGCACGCGATCCACAGGAGAAACAGAGGAAGAGGGACAAGTAGACTGCACTGAGCACAGAGCCTGGCTCTGGGCTTGATCCCACAACCCCGAGATCACGACCTGAGCCAAAATCAAGAGTTGGATGCTTAACCGCCTGAGCCACCCAGGCACCCCCTTATTTCCTTTTCTATACAGCATCATATATATCTTTCCATCCTTAGTAGGATGGAAAGCACTTAGTAGGATTCCTATTACCTCATGAATACAAGAATTCAAGGACTACAATGAATACATTGATTCAATGAGTGAATCACTGAACAAAATCAGTGAAAGAAAATATAAACCAGTATATGGAAATATAAAAAACAGATACAAATTAACATTTCCTACTCTTCTTCAGAGTGGTCTATCACATACCACATTTAAAGATACTATGTATATTTTGTTGATCATGCTCAGTATATTAAACCTAAGTTTCTTGGCACCTTGGACCATGTCTGTTACTTAGGATTTGTTCCAAACATTTAGTCCAAGAACATGGATTCTCTGAACATTTTATACTCAACAACTCATCTCAGTTAAATCTGAATATCTAAACTTTATTAAAAAGTTGGTGTTCAAAATAAAAAAAGACAAAAAACCAGACTTTTAGAGAATAAGCTGATAGTTATCAGAGAGAGATGGGCAGGGGGAATAGGTGAAATAGGTTCAGGATTTAAAAGTACATTTATTATAATGATCACTGAGTAATGTATAGAATTGTTGAATCACTATATTGTATATCTGAAACCAATATAATACTGTATGTTAAGTATATTGGGATTAAAAAAAAAGTTGGTGTTTAGGACAGCACATGCCTCCTTCAAATAAAATACCATTTTAAATGCTCAGTGTGGTTAAAAAATCTGAATTCTGATTAGAAACATGTCCTAATAATTGCTCTTATTAAGTATAATAATATACTTAATAATATACTTAATAATATACTTAATATAGAATAACACTTCTATTTTTAGGTAAGAGCCACAGTAACCAAAGATAAATGAAATGCCCAAAGAATTTCAAGATTTTATATTAGTCATTAACTTCAATGTCTACCACCTCTAGCCTTAAGTCAACTGAAAACAAGTAAAACAAAAATATTTCATATCCTTTAGGTCAGTAGAGAAGGTATAGAAGGCAGAAAATGAGAGCTAGTTAACATATCCCCAATTAAATAAAATAAACTATGAGACAAGGTATAACTTTCCTCTAACCTACAATTATCCAATGTAGTAATTACGGGAAACTGCTTTTTCACTTACTTTTGCCACACCTTCTCTCCCAGGTGTACACTTTTGTAATGAACAGTGAGATGATCCCTACGACCAAAACATTTTCCACATTCTTCACACTGATGAGCCTTCTCACCTTAAAGACCCAAATATTTTGGTTATAATATGCACTTCAGTTTTCCCCCCAGAAATATTATCAAACAGTAAGATAACATGGTGGGAAATATACCAGAAAAGTAAAGCCACCCTTTATTCTGGGCTATTTGCTTTATATTCCTTACTCGAGTATCTTTCTTCAGTGAATCTTTGCTTATTTTCATGGATATGAGCCTTTTTCCCTCACTTGGAAAAGGAACCACTTGGCTTTTTGCTGTAGACTTCAAATCTTACCTTTCAACATAACACAGCAAGATAAATGAAATTACTTCAAACCTCAGTAACTTTCTGGGAATATAGTAAGTCTAGATGTCAAACACTTCAAATGAAAATACAGTGACTCAAGAAGAGGCTGTTTTACTGTTGATAAAAAGGACTTGAACATTTTCAGATCTTTGTACAGTATTTTTTTTTTAAAGATTTCATTTATTTATTTGAGAGAGACAGTGAACAAGAGAGTACAACCGAGGTGAAGGGATAGGAGGAGAGAAGCAGACTTCTCGCTGAGCAGGGAGACTGATGAGGGGCTCGATCCCAGGACCCTGGGATCATAACTTGAGCTGAAGGCAGACACTTAACCGATTGAGCCACCCTGGCGCCCCTCTTTGTACTTTATTTTTAAAATATTTTTCATCTGTGGAGATTTCATACATTTATTTGTAATGAGTCAAAATACAAATATGAAGTAAAATTCTAGATGAGTCCCATTTCTCATCTCAATTCTTATATTCAGTTACAAAGGCTTGTCCTTTAAAAACCACTGTCTCGACTTAATCCAGGATGCAATTAAAGCATGTGATCTCTGGAATTAGGAATTTAGAATTCTCCTCCTAAAAATGAAAATGCAATAATTTCAGTGAAAATGTCACCAAACTGTTAGCATCTCTTAAAAGTGTTGATAACAACTGTACCCTGCAACCTGAGATCATTTAAGAAAATAATTATATCTGCTGCATACTTTATATTTAGATTATGTTTATAATAATAATAATCACCTGTTCTACTGTGCTTATAGAGATGGCTCTTTCCCATTATTGTGCTCATATAGTTGGCTCTCTTAGCACTTCCTGAACATCAATCCAAGAGGAAAATATGAAAGAAAGTCCAGAATATAAAAATTGTAAATATGGTATAAAGATCTGAAATTGATCAGGACTGTTAAAGTACTCTTTTCCAAAATAGGGTTTTAAAAATTCACTATTACATAAACTTTAAAACCCAATTATGATCATTTCTCTTCAAATATGTTTTGCTAACTTCTTTCAAATCCAATCAAAATGAGAAATGTTATTTTGGCATCTCTCTTTAGAGAAATGTCAATACCAACTATTGTACACATCCACATAATATACAAAATGCAAATTTTGAGAATTCGATTAAAACAAACATCAAAATATAGTCTGTAGTCGTAACAGGAAACCAAATAATTAAAATTACAGTGAAGAAAAACATTTCATAAAATTATGTTCCTTTCAGATAATCAAAAAAAGTTTCAGAATCAGCATTATCAATGCCAAATTATTAAAATTATAGCCAACATAAACATGATGTAGTATGTCTTCTAGCAGGTGCTTTTTTAAAGGATTTTGTAAACATCATTACAAAGTACACCTTACCTGAATGTATTTTTTTGTGCTTTGTAAGATGGTCATGACGAATAAACGTTTTCCCACATTCATCACATTCGTATCTTTTATCATCATGATGCACTCGTAAGTGAAGTCTATAAAGAGAAAAAAATTGAAGACCATAAAAACTGGTGACACCAAAGGAAAAATCTTGATTAACTCTAAGTAAGAGAAACTGGGCTGTTTAGTCATCCACTCTCATACATTATTTGCTTCACTTCTATGACTTCCATTTTTCCCCACTCTCTTACTACCTAACTCTGGGGTTCCTCCTCATCTCTTTAAAAAAAAAACACCTGAACATTTGCATATACACTATGTCTACAAGACCTTCCTTCCTGACCTAGATCCTAAATCTACTTCACTGAACATACTAAATTTTTAGGGTTGTTATCTATCTGACTGGTGGAGTTTCAGAGATAGCAAAAGTAGGAATGAGTCGGAAGGAATTAGAATCAGACAAATGGGGTAAGTGACTTACACTTGAGATACAGCAAATAATTAAGAACTAACCCTTTTCTGGACAACTGATACCACTTACAAATCGACAGATGAGAATTCAGCAAATTTTATAAGTAATCAGCTTTCTGACAATTACATTTTGCTACTTTTTTCACACTAACCAAAGTGTAGTTCATTTTGTAGTCACCCAAAGACAGATTATAAAAGGTTTAAATTATTAAAATTCATTTAACTTGAATTATTTTTAGCACCATAATCCTCCACCTATATATATCCCAGTGAAATGAATAGCTCTCCCATTCAAGTCACCAAAACAGATACTGATTCCATAACTAAAGCCAGTAAATTGACTGAACTACATCTAAAAAGGTGACATTCTGTTTAAAATTTTTTAAAAAGAGATAAGAGGTAAATAATAAGTGAAAGTGTAAACATTAAAGCCTTAAGATTAAAAACCCTAAGAGCATTAATAAACATGTAAAATGTACACGTCTCACAGTAGGTAGTCACTTATTTATTCAGGAAAAAGCCAACTTTTAATAAACTGGAAATATGGTCAGGGATTGTTATAAAAATAGTTACACAGGTTACAACTAATACACACAAGACTTTCCAACACTGAGAGTCCTAGAGTTTTCAATTTTGCCATATTTCATACCAAAACATTTTTTTTATAATCAAGAGCAATGAAATACACTAAGGTTAGAATATCAGTTTTAATGAGCTTTGATTCAAAGAAAAGTAATGAAACAAACATTTAAATGACAGTGACTTGGACAGTAAAGCATTTACCAAACTTGGTGATGAAATATTTAATATTTTGTACTATAGAATAAAGACTATTAAAAGTAATGTGGGGGAAAGTCTAAGTAAAGTTTTTTTGTATAACTTTGTTTACTGTAAGTGCTAAGAAATGTTTTAATTCAACAAACAACTTGTGCAACTATAAAACAGAATCAAAATAATTTAGCTTACCCAGCATAGGGGGAAAATGGCTTGACTTACCTGTATGAACTTCCATGACGGAAACTTTGCCCACAAATACTACAAAGATGAGGTTTTTCTCCACTGTGGATTCTCAAATGTTCTTTCAGAGTAGTCCTGTGTTAAAAAATTTACATTTATCTGAAAACTTTTAATGTCAATATTTATATTAAACATAGGTTTCCAGGGGTGCCTGGGTGGCTCAGTCAGTTAAGCATCTGACTCTTGATTTCAGCTCAGGTCATGATCTCAGGTTTGTGAGATCAAGCCCTACATAGGGCTCCATGCTGAGTGTGGAGCCTCCTTAAGATTCTCTCTCTCTCCCTTTCCCTCTGCCCCTACCCCTGCTTGCATTCTCTCTCTCTCGAGCACGATTTTCAGAAAGCTTACTAGAAAGGTATTCAAGCTAACAGATATTATGACAATTTTCCCTTTCTCCTACAGTATTTTTGCTTTTTATTGGATTAGTCTCACCAGCACATAATCATGCCTGTTTTGTCTCTCTTCTTTAAAAACACATACGCATACACAAAATTAACTTTGGCTTCCTTTGCCATCAGTTTGCTCAAAGATTTAACTATACAACTTAAGCAGCTATCAAGAAGTACAATGAAAAATGCTCAATTGTTACTACTGCATTAAGTAAAACTGATGTGAATTTTAGAAGAAAGAATTTAATAATATATAAGTAATCCAGGTTATCAGTACTATTTCTTTCAAATATGTGCTCTGTATCTGCGAAAAGAATGTTTTAAGGCAAAGAAAGCTTTACAGGTACTTGTAATTTCCAGATGCCAATGTGAAAAAGGAAAACCATATAAAGAATACAATTACTGTCATTCCTAAGTCCTCCAGCCCTACTGACCTAGGACTTGTTAAAATAAAAAACAAACAGAGATCAGCCTTGAAAATTCCCCAAGCAGAGAAAACCAGTTCAGTTTCACAAACAAAGCCTAATGTAGCTTATTTTGCAAGGATAACTTGCCCTGGGTCATTTGTTTATGCCTCTGAAAATCACAGGCAAAACTTAAACTCTTTCCTAAGGTTGATGTGAGGTAACCACTAACCAATTCCCTATCACTTAAGAAAATTCTGTCACAACCAACCACTGTAAAGAATAAACAGTCACAGCTTTCTCCTTGTATAAGCTGCATATAACCATATATCCGAGTCTCATTCTGTATTTTGGTTTGAGTGCTCCTGGTTTGCAAACTCTTTTTACATATGCACAATAAGCTTTTAATAATTACTACTCCGGTGATTCATTGGTTTTACTTCTGTTATTTCCGAACAGGCTATTATACAACCATTGCTGCTCCAAATACACAGCTAGCGTTTCCTACAGTTCTAACACTCAGAGATTTCCTACATTTGTAAAGTGCTGAGTAAGGACAGCAAAGTTATTTTGGGAGGAAAGACAGTAAAAGGCAATGTGTCTGACTTTTGCAGGCTTTTGACTGTTTCTACTACTTGGTATTTATTTTAATCCTACATCTAGTGAGTATTAAGGCTGAACCTGAAATGAAGGCAGATCATGCCAGTAGATGGTGCTCTTCTACAAGGCCCACCAACACCTGACAGGTGCATCTGCAGGTATATTCTGTTTTGTAGAAATTATCCCTAGAACTATTCCTAGACTCCTACCTATTAAGTAATTAAAAGTAAAAAGATGGAGAGATTGTTTTAGTTTCTGGTTTGCTTTTTGTTTTTATAGAAAGACCCTTAAGAAAAAAAGAATGCAGGGGCGGCGCCTGGGTGGCTCAGTGGGTTGAGCCTCTGTCTTCGGCTCAGGTCATGATCTCAGGGTCCTGGGATCGAGCCCCTCATCGGGCTCTCTGCTCAGCGGGGAGCCTGCTTCCTCCTCTCTCTCTGCCTACTTGTGATCTCTCTCTCTGTCAGATAAATAAATAAAAAATCTTTAAAAAAGAAAAACGAATGTATAATGCATAAAATAAACTGTATCCATCTAAGTTTTCATGTAAATATAGCATACTGATTTTCCTATTTTACCATATCAATTTGATATTTTAAGAACGTGGTATTTCTAATGTTTTAAAATTATGGAACTTTTATATAATGAAGGCTATAAAATGTATACATATTGTTTAAAGAAATTCTATTATTACACTTAAATGAAGGATAAGATCTAGAACATTGCTATACCTTAGAATGCCTCTACATGTTCCTCCTTGATTTCTCAGAGATAACCATGTATGTTAACCATTCCCTTTCTTCTTTGTTTTACTAGCTAGTAGTATATGTCACTAAACAATATGCTACGTATTTTTGAAAGTAGCAAGCACGAATCTAACAATATTGCTACTGTTAGCTAAAGAGCCCACGGGACAGTATGAACAGGGTCTCTGTATCAAAGTCTGGCTGCGGCTTGCCTGAGCATTGGCAAGAGCCCTTTCCAACATGTCAGTAGGTAAGGTCATAAATAAATACTGGAAAAGAGGGTACATCACAATTAGAGGATCTGACAATCTAGAGTGGATCAGGTACTAGAAGTCTGACAGAAATACAGCCAACATAAATAGGGTGCTGTATATATTTTGCTTCTAAACTTACTATGAACCACCTCTAGTTCTCACAGACGGTCAAAAAAGAACATTTCTTCACAGACGGTCAAAAAAGAACATTTCTGTGAAATGAAACAAGTATGGTTCAATCAAGTAGCAAGGCATAAATACAATAGTAGGAACCTCACTAGCATACAGGTACTATACAGTGGCAGAGTATAGATAACAATTTGAATCAGGGAGAAGGAAACGGTAAGCTGCTATTCAATGAGTATGAAGTTTCAATTATGCAAGATGGATAAATTCTAGAGTTCTGCTGTACAACATTGTGCCTTAACACAATAATAATACTGTATTATTTAATACATATTATACTTAATACTATATTGTAACTTAGTAACAATACTGTATTGTGCAATTAAACATTTGTTAAGAAGGTAGACCTCATGTTAAATGTTCTTACCACAGAGAATAAAAAATAAATTCTGGGATCGGACCCACTCTCGCATTTTGTCCCCTAGTTAAAAGAGGAAACATGCCAGCAGGGATCTTAGCACTGGCAACCCTCAATCTGTCATGGGGCATTACTACTACTTGTGTGGACTGACTACCCATTGTTACACATATGTTGCACATCTGACAACTTGGAAACTTCATGCACCATCCTCCTATGAATTTCCTTTGCCTCTTTCCAGGATTAGAATTTCTATTTCCTGTAGCCCTTGTCTTCCTCTTCACCAGTTTATGTTCTCATTCTGGCGAAGCATACCCTTTAGTTGCTTCATGAGAAAGACAACATCGAAGGCCAACTTTTTGATATCGTGAAAAATGTCTTAATGATCCTCAGACTTGGTTGTTAGTTTGACTAAGAACAGAATTCTAGGCTGGAAATAATTTTCTTTAAGAATCTTCAAAGTAGGGCGCCTGGGTGGCTCAGCGGGTTAAAGCCTCTGCCTTCGGCTCAGGTCATGATCTCAGGGTCCTGGGATCAAGTCCCGCATTGGGCTCTCTGCTCAGCGGGGAGCCTGCTTCCCTCTCTCTCTCTGCCTGCCTCTCTGCCTATTTGTGATCTATCTCTGTCAAATAAATAAATACAATCTTTAAAAAAAAAAGAATCTTCAAAGTACAACTGTATCATCTTATTTCTAGTGTTGCTATTCAGAGAGATGTACAAGTAATTCTAATTCATAATTCAGCATATGTAACTTTTTTCCCTGAACAATTAGAAGCATATAGAAGCTTCTCTTTGTCCCCAGTGTTCTGAAATATCACAGTGATGTATCTGGGAGTAGGTTTATTTTCATCTAATGTTCTAAGCATTTAATGGGTAATTTTAGTCTGGCAACTCATGTCCTTCAGTTTTGGGAAATTATCTTGAATTATTCAGTGACGATTTTTCCCTTGCTATTTTCATTGCTCGCTCTTTCTTTCTGGACCTCTTGACTGGTTCTCTAATGTTCTATTCCTTATTTTACACTTCTGTATCTTTTTGCTCTCTACCTTTTGTGAGATTCCCTCAACTTTGCTCTTCAATCCTTTGTTCTTCAATCCATTAAGGTCTTTACTTTGTCTATCATGCCTTGAATTTCTGGGAGCTCTGATTTGTTATAGCATCCTGTTCTCGTCTAATGGATTCTAGATCTTCAACTGGGGATATTCATAATATGAATATTTCTCATGAAGCAACCAGTTGTTTACTTCTTTTCTTACAAGTTTTCTTCTTTCTGAATAATCTGTTTCCTTCAAGTTTTTTTTTTTCTTTTTCTTCCTATGTTAAACCTAGCTGCCATGTTAAATGTTTTCCTTCTGTGTTTAATTCTTCTATCTGTCCATGATTATGTGTGATAGACTAAAATGTAGATGGCACAATCAAAGAGCATGCAGGAGTGGGCCTTGATGACTAGGCTTCACACTAGGTGACCTGAGCGTACCATACTATTTGTTAGAGAATATATTTGCCCTTTGGTTTTTCAGATTTTCCGGGAATTGTTCTCTAATCTACTGCTTGGGTGGTAAAATCTAAAATCCAAAATGTCAGCAGGGATAAGGCCTGAGACTCACTGCTTTCAGCATTCAGAATGCATTCATCATATAACATGGTATACTCCAGGCCAGGTATTTGTTAAGTTGGGATAGGGGTAGGTGCCCAGCAGCAATGACCTGTGTGGGTGGCAGAAGAAAATCCAAATAATCTAACTTCTAAGGAAGTTTTTACTCGAGTGCTCCCTGTTCTGCTTCTCCTTCACCCTATTTCCAGACATACCTGATACTGCCCACTCCCATACCTTTTGTAGATTCTATGATGTAAATCACGTTCTCAATTTCTCCATTGCCACCTTGGGATTTGTCTTTCTTAGATCTGCTAAGTCAGTTTCCACTGATCCATCTGCTTTCTAGCTTCCAATCTGTGTACTCTTGTCACACTTCTGTTCTCCCTGTCTTCGTAGCTTACTGTCTTTTAAATGAGTCAATCAATCAATAACCTTTAATGTAGTTTTAGTGGGGTTTCAGAAAGAGACAAAATGGTATCTATGTCAAATTTACCATCTAAACCTGGAAATCCTGACTTCATGCCATCTTCTATAGCATTTATGTAATTTCTTCTTGTGTCCTTAAATTTCAAATTAAAGTATAATTTAAGTATTTTATATTTGACATTATCCTAATCCTTATAAACTATATTCGTTAATTATTTCTATATAACAGTTACCAGGATTTTTTTGGGTGTGTAGATAATTCCTCACCTTTCTCGTACTGATTTTCCACAGATAAAACAAGTCCATTTTCTCTTTCCACCATGGGTACATTCTATATGGCGTTTCAAATTTCCAGTGTCATTAAACTGGCGACCACATATATCACATGGAAAAGGACCTAAAAAGGAAAGAAAAGTGTATATTTAAAGTTTAAAGCATAAATACTAAGTTAAATTTAATAGGTATATTATGAATGTTTATCTACCACTGTAAGTGCATATATTATAACACAATGCAGTTATTCATTTATAATTTTCTCTCCTGGATTGTTTATTCCTAGAAGCCAAGTTACAATCATCCCTGTATGCCTAGAAATGAGTTTAGGATGTGGCATCTAATATAATAAATGCTGTATAATCTAATGGGTTAATAAACTGAAATGGCCAATTCCTAGTTTGAAATCAGACTGGAACAAAGTAAAAAACGTTATACACCAGATTTCTGGGAAAAGAAGGTACTGAGAAACTTTGGAAGGATAAACAAAGGACTTCAGAGAGTTCATAAACTGGAAATGAACTATTGTTCCTCGAAACCACAAATTTTTAATGATGTTGCCTAGATTGAAAATATTGTAGACTCTACTGTGAACTTTAATGTGAAATTAATCATAACAGAACAACAGAAAGAAAAATGGCATTTGGACACTGAAATTCAGAAGCATATCTATAAGCAGAATTGTTCAGTAGCTGCCGTAGTTTTAGGGGAGTTTCAAAATATTTTTGAGAGATGACCTCAAAATATATTAAGTATCTTTAACATATTCTCATTTAAAATCTCTCATATTTCATCTTCCATGAGATCTGAGCCTTTTATTCATTTATTAACTAATTCAACAAGTATTTATTGATTCTTAATTCATATCTAGTACTGGGTTAAGTAAAGTAGTGCTATGGAAAATCCCTCTACCTCCTCTTACATCCCTCTCCCCCCCAAAAAAACTCCAAGAAGGTTGAAAAAAAAGAGATTCTGTATTTGCACAGTTAAAGATAAATAGATGAAGCAAATGAAAGCGAAAAGCACCAAGATGAGTATATCATGGCAAGTGTATGTTAGGCAAAGAGTGAAATAACTATATGTATTCCTGAAGGCTCCAGCTGGGTGAAAAAAGGAGCATTCTCTTTCATGTTCAGTTATTCAGCAGTTCATCAAAGGAAATACTAACGTTCTTTCCCCTATATTATATACCCAGTTTTGCATGCAGTTAAACCTCCTTGAACTTGTATTTATGAAGCTACGCTCGGAAGTTACTAAAGCAATTTTCATGCTCTCTAAATAGGATAAAATTAGAAGATTTTACTTTAAAGCCAACCCTAACTGTTCAGACTGTATTTCTTAGAAATCTCTCCCCCTGATTTACAGAATATATAATCCTAATGTATAAGTATGTCTTTGAATAACCTAAAGCAGTAATACACAGGTGTGTGGTATGTGGACCATCAGCATCAGCATTACCTGGGAACATGTTAGAAATGCAAATTCTTGGGCCATACCTCAGACCTGAACCACTCACCTCTAACATACGGTGATTCAAGTAAACAGAAGTGTAGAGGTGTGATGTATGTATACATAAAATATATATACTACAATTATATATATATATGTACATATAGTATACATATATAAAACATATGCACATAGTTCTAGTTCAACCATCTTTTCAGGAATGCTTTCTTCAACAATTCTATCTGCTACAGTTCAAGGATCTGCTTGTATAATTTTACTGATAGGAAAATAACTATTGTGCAAGATAAGTTACTTCAATTTGTAAGTTCTAATACTTTATAAAATTTCTAAATTGAAACTAAACCTATACCTTAGGATATTCACTTAATATTCTTAGATTGTCCATGTATTTACTAAATACATTCAACAAATGTTGAAATAGAAAATCAGGAACAGAAAAAGGAAGTGGAAGCAACTATGTTAACCATAAAAGTTATTATATTTTGCATGTTTCTATAACATGGGACAAAAAAAGATTACCTATGCTTTCCATCTCAAAAAGGAAGAAGCCCTCAATTTCTCAAAAGAAATTCTTTTTCCTGGAACTAATGTATAAAGAAATTTCTCACCTGCAACATGCGATCACGAACATATCTCCAAGTACAGTTCTAGTAAGTGTAAAAAATGCTTCATATGATGGCTTCTTAGAAATCCTAAGCTGAAATACTCTGATAGAATAACTTACTAAAGGCAATTCAAAAAGTACTAAGCTAAGAAAATAATCTTCCAGCATACATGTCTTATATAATAAAATTGCAAAGACTAAAGGTTCCTTATAGCACAATTGTTCTACCTTTCCCAGACAAAATTATTTCAAGGTTCTTTCACATATGTTTAAGACCCTAGGTCACCATAATTACCCACCTCTTGAGAATGTACTTGTCAATAACCATCTTGAATGTGGTATCCAGGAATGAATGCAACATTCCAGATGAATTTAAAATCAGTGAGATAATTACCTCCCTGATTTTAAACAACAGATTTTTATTACTATAGTTTAAAACTACAGTGGTTTTTGTCAGTCATATGATATTCTTCGTTCAGATTGTGCCTAAAAAGCTTCTGCTTGTAAGCCCATCTATAAATAGAGGAGTTCGCCTTCTGTACCATTTTACAGTTCTGCAATCCCCAATGACTAAAAGTCAGATAATTCCCATGTTTATGACTTTGTATTTACTCTTAATTTTAACTTAATTTGTTTTAACCTTTTCTAGAGCACAAAGATTTTTTTTTTACATTTTTATTTCCTGCCATATCAACTACCCCTGCCAGCTTTATGTCATCTACAAACTTCATAAGCATGAACTATATATTTTTATCTAAGTTGTCAATAAAAACATTGACTAGTACAGGGAAAAGGCTGCCTTCTGCTTGGAAGGCAGCTATGCTCACCACTATACATCCAATGATGCAGAGCAAATAACCCCTACTTTGGATAAGAGTAATTCCCTATCAGTATTAACTGTCATAAATGTACCTAATTGTACTACTATCTAGTACACAAGTTTCCACCGTGGCCATAAGCATTAGACAGAGGATTCGTCAAATACAATACTGAATTCTGCATATACTAGGTTCATTTCATTCCTTGAAAAATGAGTTTTTTCCAAAACAAAATGCCTTATTCAAGCACTCACAGACCTATCCGACAATCAACTGTGAATAAATATAGTTTATGACCACAGACACATCTGCCGCCAAAACAGAAAATAATCATATTTACTCATCTGCAGGAACAGGAGCAAATCCAGTGTTCCTCCCAATTTATCTGACTTCTTTCTCTCCTAAGTGGTTCAAGAGCAGCAGGCTATTCTAGCATTATGTGGTAATCAATAATTGCTATGACTGGGGTGCCTGGGTGGCTCAGTCGGTTGATGGTCCGACTCTTGATTTTGACTCAGGTCACGATCTCAGGGTTATGAGATTGAGCTCCATGTCGGGTTCTGCCCTCAGTGCAGAGTCTGCTTGAGATTCTCTCCTTTGCCCTCTGCTCCTCCTCCCCCCCCAAAATAAATAAAATCTTAAAAAAAAGATACTAAAAAAATAATTGCCATGACTGCTCTTAGAAAAAGTAATTTGCTTACCCAGATGGAACTTTTCTTGGTGCTTTAACCGTGCAAATCGTGATTTGAAATGTTCTTCGCAATAGGTACACTTAAAAGGCTTATCTTGAGAATGTAGAATCATATGTTCCTCCAAGTGTGGTCTTCGAGTAAAAGATTTCTTACAAATCTAAAATAAAATGTACACAAAATGTAACAGAACCTGAATTAAAAATTAAAATACCAAGCTCATGATGTGAAATAAACATATAAATTCAAGTAAAGAGAAATTTCTTCCAATGGAAAAGTTACCAAAAGTATAATCAAATTCTCATTGTGCAGAAAAAAATGCCTTGGAGGAATTATAGTATGGAATTATTTTAAATTTGTACTAAAGGCAGCTGAATTTCAACTCCTTACATTTCTAACAGGCTAATTTCTAGGATTACACAGTAATCTTAGTATCTTAATTCTAGTCAATGTTTCTAAAATCCATTAAATTTGTATTTTAAATCACTTATATGTCATGAATAAAATGGTTTATTATTGTTGCCATGTATTTAATTAGCAATAGGAATAAGAAACCACAGAAAAATAATTTTAGAATTTATCTCTTAAAGTAGTCAAAAGTAAGAGATACAGCTTTTTAAAGAAATCTGGCAGACATGAGCTTTAAAAAGGGGAGGTCAATGTAGGTTCATCATTGTAACAGATACACCACTTTGGGGGGATGCTGATAATGGGGGTGGCTATGCATTTGTGGAGGCAGGGGTATATGGAAAATCATTATACTTTCCTCAAAAAATATGCTATTAAACTTTAAAATGTTCTAAAAAAATAAAGTCTTAATTTTTTTTATTAAAAGGGGGAGTGGAGAAGGGGTGGCTATGATGACGATGACAACAACAGAAAATAATATAGCATGTACTATAAACCAGGCACACCATGCTAAATAATTTATGGTTTATTTTACTTAATTCTCACAATAATCCTATGAAATAGATATAATTATTATGATCATTTTACAGCTGAGGATGATGAAGCTTAGTAAGAAGAAAGCAACTTATGGAGATCCAAGTAGTTAATTGATAATTAACTTCAATCCCTAGATGCTGAAATCAGAGAAATGGTGACAATTTTGCTGTATACATAAAATGAAGCCTGAAAATAAGAAAGACAAATGATAGCTTGTGACTCCTTCAAACAATATTCACCTATATACTTATATATTTACCTATATTCAAACAATAGTACCTATAAAAAGTACTTTAGCAGGTGCGGCAGGATATCTAAAAATTCTTTGCTATTACTGGAAAAACAGAATCTAATCCCCATCCCCTTAAATCTGACCTGGCTGTAGTGACTTGTCTGAACAACAGAATGTATTGAAAGTGATGCTGTCTGATTTTTGAAACTAGGCCATAAAAGTCTGATAGTTTTGGGGTGCTTGGGTGGCTCAGTTCGTTAAGCATCTGACTCTTGATTTCAGCTCAGGTTATCATGGGTCGTGGGACTGAGCCCCATGTCGGGCTCCATGCTTGGTGGGGAGTCTGCTTGAGATTCTCTCCCTCTCCCTCTGCTCTTCCCCCCCTACTGGCATGTGTTCTCACTCTAAAAATAAATAAATCTTTTTTTTAAAGTCAGATAGTTTTTACCTAGGCTTCTTGGAGCTTAGCTACCATGATAGAAAGAAGATTAAGTAGCCTCATGAATAGACTACTTGTAGAGAAGTATCAAGGTCCCTAGCCAACTGTCCTTGTTGAGCTTCTTACTATCAGCCAACACCAAGTTCCAGCCACTTGGAAGTGGCTCCACACCAAACCAGACCACCTATATCAGCTGAAACAACTGAGTGTCTTCAGTTGACACCATGTGGAACAGAATTACCTAGCAAAGCTGTGCTTCAAATTTAGATTACTGACCCAAAAAACGGTGGGATATAATAAAACGGTTGTTAAAGACCACTAAGTTTTGAGATAGATAATCAGAAGTGGAGGGAAAATTCTAACATTTTTAACTTCTACTTATACAGTAATGTCAGTTTATATATATAACTATAAGCACATGGTATGGTACTTACATTAAAAATAAAAACTAAGATTTCTATCAGGTCCATCATTTAAAAACTAACCTCTATGGGGCTTAATTTACAAATATTAGGATAACTTTGTATAAAACAGAGATTCTAAAAGTGAGATAAGCTGGGTTTATATTACTCTTAAATCTAATTACTTTCCCCAAAGGCAACATTACATTTATTTTCATTTTCTACTATAAATCAAAGGCTCTTACATCACATTTCCAACTTTCGCTCTTGGTCTTCTTAATGGAAATAAATTCTTGTGCATTTTCAGGATGAAATCTACAAGAAAAAAAAGACTATTAGGAAAAGATTGTATTAGTTAAGTCCATATTCCATGATCTGTCAACAGTGATTATAAGAATTAGGCACTGACTCCTTTCATAAAGAGACAGGCACATGTAAATACCTTAAGAATACAGGTATTGTTAACATTTAAAAATGTATATGTCTAAATTTATGCAGAAATAGTCAAAGAAAAGCCATACATTCAGGAACCTAGCTATTCACAGATAATCTTCAAGGTAATTCACTCGATTTTTTGTGGTCCAAATTTCAATAAGTTTCCTTTCTTAAAATTAAATATGCAATACTGTACTAAACATGCTTTCTTTCACAAATTTTTATACACTAAAGACAAAGTTGAGCATGAGTAATAAGTTTCCTAGAATTCTAAAACTATATATTTTGAAAATATACTTGTCAAAACCCAAAATAAAAAATGGATAACCAAAATGCTGTCTTAAACTTCTATAGTTCTTGTTTCAACATAAAAAAAACTCCATCTCAATAGCATTAATAAAAAACAAACTAACATTTGCTGTTCTTAATAAATTTGTAATCAAATATATTTGCAATCAAAATTGTTTGCAAAATATTAAGCAAAGAAAGAACTGGAGACAAGCACTCCTTAGATGTTTTTAGCTTACTCCATATTTAAGTTAGAAGGCACAATAAAGTATATTATGGAAGCAAGATAATACTTGCCTCTTAACATGCTTGGCTAAAGTCTTCTTGCTTGCATGAAGTTTATTACAGTAAGGGCACTTGTGCTCCTTCTTATGAAATTCTGTTTCATTACTGTGCTTCTTTCTGTGAACAGTTAGGTTAGACTTTGTCGAATAGCGCTGGTGACAAATATCACACTCAAAGGGCTTCTCACCTGTGTGAACACGTGTGTGGCTCTCATATTTCCCTATAAAAAGAGATAAAATTAAATTCAGTACATTTAGTACACAGGGACTGAAATTTGACAGTGGAATAAAATCTCATGATTAATAACATATTTAATACACACACCCACACACAAAAAATTTAGCTAAATACCTCTGCTAAACCAAGACTTATTACTTATTACTTTGATCTCATGGCTTTCCTTGAAAGCTTGGGTCATTAAAAAAAAAACAACTATTCATGTTTACACATTTTAAAAATCAAGACTTTGGGTAAATTTGCTTAAAATTCTTTTGGCAAATTCTCCGAATGTATATAAAACTTTAAAATATATATTTTTTAATTTAAAATTGTCATTAAAAGTTCTACTCATCACTTGACTATTTTTATAGTTCACTTTTACTATGTATATGCCAAAGCTAATGTAAATAAAAGTGTAGTGGCATTTCAGTCATACACGTAGACAAAATTCTATATATAGCATGGAAATTAGAAAAAATCCAAAATATTCCAGGCCACTGAAGAAAAAAGATAATCATAATTATTTTACTACTTAGTAAATTAAATGAGTTCACCAATCTATTAATATATCTATGTATGATTAAATTTAATAAACACATAGTATATTAGTACATTAGTATATTACCTAAAAATTAATTCCACTGCACTTATAAAATATTTCCCTCAAGGGAGGGGGAAGGCTGACAATTATAGGCAAAGAAAAACAAAAGTATGATGAAAAATGCATTAGGTATTTATGTATAGACCACACAGATGATGATCGATGTGTTATTTACATACATATAGTTAGAAAACTCAATGTTTGGTCACCTGTTAAATTAGCTGTGTGATCTTAGTTAAGCTAACAATTTAACCTCTCTGAATTTAGTAATACTGCACGGGGTTGTGAGAAGTACATGAGTTAATATACACACAATGCTTAAGACATTCCAGCGCATAGTAAGCGCTAATAAATATTAGTAGTAAGTGACTAATAAATATTAGTCACTTAGTACTATTATTATCTGGTTACTAGTCACAGTGTAGACATGTAAGTATACTTCAAAAATAAATATGGATATAACTGATTTATTAATATACATTATAATAGATCAAAGTGGGGTTTCAACTCTCTGAGAACACTGTAAGAACTTCACTTTTGGGGCGCCTGGGTGGCTCAGCTGGTTAAGCAACTGCCTTCGGCTCAGGTCACGATCCCAGGCCGGCATCAAGTCCCAGGATGAAGTTCCGGGATCAAGTCCCAGGATCAAGTACCGTATTGGGCTCCCAGCTCCACGGGAGTCTGCTTCTCCCTCTGACTTCCCTCTTATTCTCTCTCTTACTCACTTGCTCTCTCTCAAATAAATAAAATCTTAAAAAAAAAAAAAAAGAACTTCCCTTTTTCCCCTTGCCTTTGTTAAAATGGCCAGTATCTCTGTCCTCTCTCTGCCACTGCTGGGGCATACTCTCCATTTACACATGCATACACACACCCTACCAGCACTTCCTCTGCTGTTTCAAGGGATGAGATTTAATACTGGAATTTATTGAGCGTAAGGTGTTCTTGTGTCCCAAAGTGAAATCTGAAACAACACAAGTAAGTAGGTTCTATAGAACAAGAGTTGAGCTATGTTATGGTTTAAATCAGTGTTTTACAAACTAAAGGTCATTAGTGTTCATGAAATAAATTCCTTAGGTTATGACTAGAATTAGGGGAAAGAAAAGAGTAGAAAATACCAGAGTGCATTCACATTAGTTTTGTGCAATTTTTTGCTTCAATTTATGTATGAGCATATGTATAAATATGCATATTATGTAATAAAATATGCATCTCTGACCTGGAACTATCCAAAACATTGATTTATATTAATTTTTACAGGGTATAACCAGACCATTATTGTTACAATAATCTTTCTCAAGTTGATCTTATTCTTTTTCTATTATTATAATATGGCATGCATGTATTAGATTCCTTAACCTTTATTACATATCAATTAGATATAAAGTACAGAATCCAAACATGTACTAAAATCCCACAATTTTAATTTCAAAAAGATTGAGGTCTTTGCATGCAATTAAAAAGTTTTCCTTGATTGTGAAAGTTTCAAATTTCACTTTTATTAAACTTGCTTTTCAAATTATGTGACACATACTTGTAGTTAAAAAAAAGTATAAGCAAATCAAGAGTATATAGTGTGATTTTAAGTGATGAACTTGTATTTTTTTAGACTAGGCCCACTCTTAATTGGGCATTAACTGTGCACGTTTAGTTAAAAGAAAACCAACCATCTAATGCTTAAATCTCATTTTTATACCTAAGTGAACAAAAACAGCAACTTAATAAAATCTTAAAGTATAAGAAAAATAAGAAAAATTTTTCACCAAATTTTGTATTTCTTATGAAAATGCCTTTGCTGAAAAGATGTTAATCATTAGTAGCACTTTCCCTTTAAAGAAATTCTTTCTTGTTTGCAAATACAAATTAAGTTACATGTAGTTGAATAGTAAAACTATCAAAATGACAGTTAAATTAAAAATCAAAAGCACTTTCCACTATTAAACTTCTATTCTCCTACAGACAAGTACACTTAAGATTCAACCA
This sequence comes from Potos flavus, assembly GCA_028534135.1. NCBI lineage: Eukaryota > Metazoa > Chordata > Mammalia > Carnivora > Procyonidae > Potos > Potos flavus. Next base: position 30,809,879 of record CM052893.1, read on the forward strand.
AGAAAAAAATTTTTAACCAGAAGAGACAAAATTTTAAAAAAATTAATTTAAGTAAATTCAGCAGAGTCCAAAGAGACTAATGAAAATAACATAAAACTGAACGTTTCATTATGACATTAAGATTCTCTAAAATGAAAGAAAAAAAAAAATCTCTAAAGTGAAAAAACTCTTTTAAGTTATTAATTCAATTCTATGCACAGAAGCATTGCAAGGCCAGTTATCTCTATGGATTTGATTTGCTGAACAACAGAAGAGACACAACTTCTGTGGAAACACTGAACCCATAAGAGTTTGGTAGCTCTCCAGGGGCCAGTGGGGAAAAATTTTAATTTCTAAAGAAATTTCATGTTTAAAAAAATTGGTAGAGTGTGGGAGGTACTCAACATAAATACAATCAACATCTAAATCTGTTTCTTCTTTTTTTGGTGGGTGCAGGGAAAGTCAACAATAAGTCAAAATGTGCATTTCAAATAAATTTCCAATAAAAAATAGTATTCCTTCAGAGAATAATACAGTATGTCCAACCTTTCTTGAATACCAAAAGAAAATGCATAATACTAACAAATTTCATCCACAGAATTTTTCTGAAATGAATCCCAATATGAATTGCGTCCCAATCTAAAGAAATTTTCACATGAAAAAACTTGACCTTGTGTGTAAGAATTTATTATTCCCCCATGTGGGTTATGCAAAATTACCACTGTCAGATTTTCATGAGCAGTTTTTACAAAAAGAAACATTGTCAAATTAGCTCATTATTTATTTGATATTGCTAAATCTTCTATTATTCCTTGAATTTATTTATATGGCATACTCTAAAGAATACTTAACTAAAATACTTAAACTTAAAGAATTGTGTCACTGTTATAACTCTTCTCTATTAAGAAAAAGTGGAATCTCTGTCAGGTTGGCCTAGAGAGTCACATTTTTTAAAAAGCTAGAAAGCATTTTCTACCTCTAGAAGAGATTATAAATTTAATCCAAGGAAAGATTTTAGTTCCCAGTAGGAACAATAAAAAAGATAAATTATCTAAATTTCCTCTCTCACCCCATCTGTCATCTTTTCTCTATTTTTGCCTTTTCACCCACTAGGTTTTTTTCACCCACTTTAACCTTAAGGGGGAAAGGTCAAAGGACTCTTTTTGCATGAGAATACACTGAGATGAAGACAGCTGGTAGCCTAAGGAAAAATATAACTGGATCAGGAGTCCCACTCCAAGCAACTATTAAATACATCAGAAAGGATAAAGATTCAAAGTAATGGAATCAAATTAGTCAACTACATATTGTGAAGCTAATGATTCCAGCAGGTCTCACAGCTTATTCATTAATTCTTATAACCCACTCCAAGATACCAGTTAGAAGCTTATAAAGAAGCCCAACTGGCTTCTTACAAGTCCAAAGTGAAGTCAGACACCAAGCTTTCAATTTTGTTCACTCAAAGAGGAGCTTACTATTCTTACATTACTAAGAATGAAAACTTACTATTTGAAATGACCTAAATGAAATGACCTATCAACAAAGGACAGTAACTAAAAGACACAAAATTTTCAGGCTTAAAATCTAATGAGAAATAAATAACCAAAAATCTAGGTAGGCATTTTTAAATCATATGATAGGAATACGGATGCTATAAGGCTTATTGGAAAATAGTCCTTGAACTGGTTTTTTTTTTTTAAGAATAAACAGACTTCTGATGGAGATGAGAAAGGAGGGCATTTAAGTAACAGAGATCTTCTCCTTCCACATTTACATTCTATCCATTACCCAGTCCACTTAGTCTATTTTCAGTGCAACTCTCTGATCTACCCTCGTCCCACAGCCCATTCTCAACGCTACTCATCTAACTAGTCCAAGCCTACAATATCCTTCTAGTCCACTTAGTCTATTTTCAGTGCAACTCTCTGATCTACCCTCGTCCCACAGCCCATTCTCAACGCTACTCATCTAACTAGTCCAAGCCTACAATATCCTTCTAGTCCTTTCCAATTTCATTCTCTGTGCTGAAGCCAGCATGACCTTCCTAACACTTCTGCCATTTCCTTTGTCAAAGTTTTTTCATGTTTCTATAACTCACTGGATAAAATCTAAACGTTCTATATAGCATAAAAAACATGTTATATATGCTAAACATGCTAAGCATGCTAAAACATGCTAAGCGTTCTATATAGCATAAAAAACAAAAAACATTTGACCTCTGCTTACGTGCCAATCTTCATCTATCATTTTTATTTTACCTCCTTGCACATCTTGAAATCACCCCTCAGCAATTTCCAGAACACAAAAATACCTTGACGTCTTTGCATGTGTTGGTCCTTTTGCCCTGTAAATTCTTCCCTATTCTTTAGTTCTCAGCTCTAATGCTACCTGCTCTATGAAATCTTTACTGATTCCTTTAGTCCTTTGTACTTTTCCTGGTAAGATTATCTTCATTGCAATATGATTGTGTTTTTGCATGTACTCATTAAACTTTAACATTCTTGAGAACACAGAAAATATAACTTCATACCTGTTTGTTGGTATTAGAGCTACTCAATAACTATATTAGATTAATTAACAATAAGAGCAGCTAATATTCCTTGAACACCTAAATTTCACATAGTATTTTGAGTGATTCACAAGACTATCCCACTTAATTCTCATAATAACCTCCATGAGATGACTATTAGCATTACATTAGCATCAGCCCACTCTACCTATGAGGAAAACAAAAATACAGACAAGTAACCTGCCCAAAACCTGGATTCAAAAAGGCAGATGGTCTGACATCACTATAGCTCATGCTTTTTTAACCAATATGATATAATCTCACTTTCAATTCTCCTCTCTCTCTCTCAGTCCTAGGGAAAAGCAAGCAGCCCTGTGTGAGACTTAAGCAAATGAGAGGGGTGGATAAAAGAGGGGTATAATGTCCAGTGCATTCAGAAAGGTAGGCTGCAGTTAAGTCTACAATGTGACCTATTGATTCTCACAATTATTTGGGCTGCTCTTTGTTAAAAATACTACAAAACACCTTCCTCTTAGTATATCAGGAACTTAATCTTGAGCAGTGTTTTCCTAAATTGTGTGCAAAGAACTGTAGTGGTTTTTTGGACATTAAAGAAGTACCACAGAAGTGTCTTATGATAAAATTATTTTAGGAAATACCGACTAAATGAAATTACCAAGTTTCTTTACTAGAAAATTTGACAGAGTTATTACAGACTATGAATTATAGTATATAGTTTTTCCAATCTTACTTGAACATAGAAATCCTCTCTCTTAAAGTATCTCACAGCCCTAGTACAACAGGACAGTTCAGAAATCTAAGTGTTGGGCCTACAATGCCATTTGTGCCTTTCAAGTCAAATGTGCATCTCAAGTCAAATTAGGTCAAATTAAGGCAGAATAGAGGAGGCATGTACTAAAAATATAAAGTCGAAGAAGCAGAATCTATTGAAAAGATAACATGCTCTCAGATATCTGAATCCAAAAATATTCTCTTCTCACAGTACTTGTTTTAGCACTATGAGAGATGAAGTATTTATCCAGTCTGAGTTTAGCAAGTTCCTTGTATTCCTATGCGCTTCCAATTGAGTTACTCATGAAAAGTTATTTTATTCATGTTTGAGTCTCAAACACAGTAAAAATAGTGATAAGTAATTATTAAATTGGATTGTCAAAAATTCTGATTTGGAAATTCAAAGGCATAGTAAAAAGCAAAAAGAGGTTACCACTTATGCTATAGTGTGTACTGTCCCATTATTTTGAGAGCAAATGATTACCAATACCTTATAAAATCAATTTCCACCTAAACTAATAACATAAGTAACTCAACACTGCAAAATACATGGGGATATATTAAATTGCATAAGTAATGTTCAAGGTCAAACTGCACTTAAAAGTTCCTTTTAATATTACATGTGGTGGAATATATTTAATAATTTCATAACTTTGATTTATATAGAAACAGCTTAATTGCTGCAATTTAAAAGTTCACATTAGAACTGTTCATGTAAAACACCTCCAAAAATTATTTTACTAGCAAATATTAGACCTTCTGAAATTACATGTTTACTGACATATTTTTAACTTAAGGTTATAGATCACATTTCCTGCATATACTTTTCTAATAAAGGAAAAGTTGATTTATTAGTTATTATAATAACCAAAGACTACTACTAACCAAGACATTTCCTAAAGTTCTACCTACAGAATAAATTATATCCAATTCAGTTTCATTCTTAACTACAAGCCTAAACTGAAACATTCCAATTCTAAACAGTACTAGATTCTAGAGAAGTGACTGTATTTCTAACTCAGATATAGCCAGGTTCAAGAGTAAATAGTATACAAATTATTAAACTCAGTAATATAACCTAATTTAATTTTCTGTCACTCAAAAATAGCACTTATCTATGAAATTAAGTCAACATATAAATCAAAGCATTACATTCATAATAAGTCTGGAGTTTTTTCATACCAAATACTTAAACTAATGATCTGTCACCTTTTAATGGGACATGGGGTAGGGAAAATAAAAGCTAATAAAAAATAGTTATATTCCTGAATCAAAACAATTTTAAAATAACAGAATATACTATGCATTGACTCTCAAATACCCACCCTAGTTAAGTATTCCTTTCCAAAGTTACCTTCAAAGTTTAGTTTTTCATTATCACCTTTAAAATACCAGGAAAAGTTATTAGAGACAGAAAACAAGCTTTCTTTTCTTACCTACGCGGTCAAATGTTTTATCACACTTAGGACATTGCAATATTTTTTTGTTACTGTTCTGAATGACTACAGGAGTTAACCCCTCATGAATATTTCCAACAGAATCACCAGCCTCAGGTTCTTCTTCTGCATCATTATGATCTTTTTCACTTTGTTCTTCAATGTCAGAGTATTCATCTGACATTTCCTCCTCTAGTTCATCTTCTTCAGCATTATATTCACTTCCAGGGTCCTCAGAATCATTTCTGTCTGACTTTTCCTTATCAAAATTTTCTTGATTCAAATTGTCTGACCCATCACCACTTTCTTGTTCATCATCACTGGTGTCATCAAACTTAACAGGACACTTGCGATTCCTTTTCGATCTTCTTGTGGAAAAACTTCTCTCCAGCATTTTTAACCCATGTTTTTTCCCTAATAAAAGGGACCTATGAGTTTTAGCTAAATGATTCTCTAAAGACTTTTTGTAACAAAAATGTCTACTACAGAATTTACACTGATGATTATTTGATAGTCTTCCAGCTAATTCACTTAGTGTTTCTTCCGGTGATGACTTTTCAGCCAGCTCAGACTGAAAAGTGGCAACATTTTCATTATTTAGCAACTTAACTGCATCTATAATGTCCAGAAATTTTGCTGCCTCTAAAACAAGAGGTATTTCATATTTGTACACGAAAAATTCTGATGTGTAAAGGAATTCAAGCAAATGCTGAAAAACTGAGTGTGTTACGTGATCCAGGGTGACAACATCAGTGCTTGGATTTTTGCTCAAACACGCATGAAAATAACTACTGCCCACAGCAACGACAACTTTATGGGCACTGAATTCTTTTCCTTCTACTATGATAAGTAAGTCACAGAAAGATGGTTGCTTCTGCCTATCATCATTTAAATACTTCAGCAAATTCTTGTTATACTGCAAAGAACTCAAAAGTTTTCTCTGATCTGGAGAGGGAGGAAGTTCCTGGTAACAGTGAAGAGCTTCAGGAGTTGGTCTCTCTGTGGAATGAGTATAGGTTACTTCGTCACACTCCACTTCAACATTGCCTTCTGAAGAATCTTTATGATAGCCTAGATGGATCTTCTCGTCAAGATTTGAAGTAACCTTTCTCCTTTTCTTCATTGCAGTACAACAATTTCAGAACAAGAAACTTCATAAGTGTCTTAAAGGATTTATTTTAAAAAACAAAAAACTAGATTGTCTTGGTTAACAGCTTCTGGAGGGGCGTGCCCGAGGGTTTCATGGTCTGCAAAAGAGTAACAACCACGTAAAAAAACTCCGTGGCAAAGCAATCCTAAATTATTCACGGCATTCGTCTCCTAACCCTTCCTAAATCAGAACTAAATAACGATAAAGTCACACGTTCTACTCATTCGTGGCTAAGATTTTAGGGTGGAGAACAAGGAGGGCCGGGTTATAAAAGACAGCCAACAAAAGAATAATTTTAAAGGAAGCCGGAGCACACCTTTCAGGCCTGATTCACGAACGGGGTGGGAAAAAGAAGGGCAAAAAAGGGAAGGACCCCTCCAAGATCAGTGAGGGTGCAGGTTGAGGCGCGCTACATTCATGTTTAGGGCCGCTGGGTTGGTGACAATAAGGCCGTCGCGGCCACGAAATCCAAGTCTCTCTATTAACATGCCTTTTCCCAGGGCGGGCAAGGCACACCTCCTCGGGGACAGAAAGCGTCCCATGGCCAAAACCACCCCGCAGGAGATGGCCCCAGGAGGGGCGCAGAGCAGGAGGAGTAGGGTCAACCACAGGGACGACTAAAGGAAGCAGAAGAGCCTTCCCAGGCCCTGCCCAGGCGGACACTGCGCTCGCCGACGCGAACCCGCTCCCCTTCCCGCCCCAGTTTCCCTGGGCAAACGCCCCACAGATCCATTACCGGGAACCCAGGGCTCCCCCGCTGGCTCCCAGCCGCTGAGCTCCACTCTCGGCGCGCTCTCTCCAGCGCCTACCCACTTCCGGGTTCAGCCCCCCACCTCACCCTCCCTCCCTCCCTCTGCTCCTTCTCCTCCCAGAGCCTCGCCGCCTCCACAGCCACGGAACACGTCAACCGCGCGCAGCCTCCAAACCTCCCGGAGAGAACGACGCGCGGCCCTGCGCCGACCACTGCGCATGTGCGCGCACCCGTCTTTGCGCATGCTCTGTAAATTCTCCTTGCTCCCTAGGGGACCCTAGTGACGCCCCAAATCCGTTACTCCGGGTTTTCGCGGTGGTTTGGTGGCCTACTGTGATTGAACCAGATGAAGCTTTGCAGGAAACCTCGCTTGGGAATGGCGGGGGGTGGGGTGGGGAGACTGATGAGTTCAGTAGAACCTGGCAGAGGGACGATAGCACGGACGGATATCATCCTCGCTAATATATTTAATAGTTTGTGATCAACCAAGCAGCAACGGACAGAAGCCAGTCTTAGCAAACACACTGCATGTAAAGAACAGATGTCGATGTCCTTTCGGTTTTTTTCTGCGTTAAATGGCTAACGCGGTTGCTCCTAAAATTATTTTTTAACTTCTTAATGTACACAGAAAACATGGGAAAATGTACATGTAAGTATACATCTGTTAGGACAGGAAAGGCAGTCAGAACAAAAAGAAAGAAAAATCCACCAAAACAACTTTTGAAGTCAGCACCTAAGATTTTGCATTTCTAACAGAGTCCCAAGGGATGCTTATATTGCTGCTCTGAGGACCACATTTTAGTAGCAAGGTCCTAGATCAGGTAATTTTACAGAAGCAAGGAAAATAAGAGACTGAGGCCGAATACAATGGGTAACCAGACTGGTGACCCCACTCCTTCCCCCACTCCACCCATCACCGCTACCCCCCACAAGGTATAGCTGGCAATCTAGAAGGGCCACCGCTCTTAGTGGAAGAACTTGTGCGGGTGGAAAATTTCTCCTACGAAAACGGAAACTTGAGGAAACTTGACCGACTCAAATTTTCTTCGTTTTGAAAATGGTTAAAACTTTTAATGAAAATTCCTGGCAAAAGCACTCACACGAATTCCAGACAAGGATTCCTATCACCTGGGTGACTCGTTCCCACAAAAACCAGCTCTCTATAATGAGAGTAAATAAAAAAGAAGAGAGTAAAAGAACTATAAAAACAATGTCCACAGGCTTCGGATGCACAAAGCCTGAAGATACTGTATTTTTCAAAAACAGAAAATAAAATAAGTATTTAAAATATTTTTTTAAATAAAAGAAGGAAGTGAAAGGAGAATGAACAAAAAATTATTAAAAATAACCAAGCAGATTAAGAAAATAACTTAGATATAAAAGCTATCATTATACTAGTACTTAGAACATAGATGGAAATGTATAATTATGAATTCTTGTAATAAAACAGAAAAAAGGTTAAAACAAAGTAGAAAATGAATATATCCAAAGAAATGGAAAAAGAAAAGCTTACTGAAATGTAAGAAAGAGAAACAATAGAGCAAAAATCTGACTATTAGAATACTTGAAAAGTTGAGACATTTCTGGCAAGATTTGGTTATTAAAGAAAAGAGAAAATACATATATAAACCGAAGAGTTTATTGTCTTAATAGTTTTGTAAATCCTGTGGAATGCACATACTGTCACTGTTAACGAAGTGACATTCAGATGAGTTCTTTAGAATTTGCCTTAAAAATTCCAAAAACATTCCATTATTAATAATGTCTAAATATACAAAAGGGCTTAGCTGTTCTGATGTAATTTGCTAGTCTTTAACTTGTTATTCCCTGCATGCTTAACTGAATGAGCTGTAAATCTATTTGATTAATCGCCAAATCTTAGAAATGTAAAGAGAATATAACTGAATGCAATAGTGATTAAAATGATGGATGTAATCCTCTAACAAAATATCAACCTGTACTTTAAAAATTGACAGAACTGAAATGAGAAAGACAAATCTAGATTAACATACTAACAGAGTGATTAGATCAGAAGATAAAAATTACTGAGGTATACATTTTAAAAAAATTATTAACAAAATTGATCTAAATGACCCACATGAAATAGTGCATCTAACAGTTACAGTATACATATGGAGCACTTATATAATTAATCAGGTAAAAAAAAATCAGGTATTAAGCCATAAGGAATTATCAACATATTTCAAAGAAACGTAATGAGATTATCAATGAATAGCAACAATAATGATAATTTAAAATTTTCCATATAATGGAAACTAATTTAACTTACAAATAACCTATGATTCAAGGAAGGAATTACAATGGAAATTACTGATTAATTTGAACTGAATGATAATGAAAATGCAACATATAAAGTTTATCTTTAAATTCACATATTATCAAAAAAAGCTGAAAATTAATGAGCATCTAAGTTCTCAAGAAGTTAGAAGAAAAGTAAATTAAACATAAGAAAAATAAAAACAAAAAGGATAAGATAGGAATTAATGAAATAGAAAGGAAGCATATTTACAAATCAGCAAAGCCAAATGTTGGTTCTTTCAGGAAAAAAAATTGATAAAACCTATAAGCATATATATATGTCTATCAGAAAGGAGGAGGACAGGGGCCCCTGGGTGGCTCAGTCATTTGGGCGTTGGACTCTTGATTTTGGCTCAGGTCATGATCTCGGGGTCCTGGGATCAAGCCCTACATCAGCCTCCCCCCACAGTTAGGAGTCTGTTTGTCTCCCTCTCCCTCTGCCCCTCCCCAAGAAAAAGAAAGAAGGAGGACATTACACATCCTACAATTATTAAAAGTTAATAAGAATGTTATTCCAATAAATTCAATACTATAAAATGGACAACTTATTCAGAAACCAAAACTTATTATTTTAAGAGACTTATATAATTGATATATATTTGCCAGAAAGAATAGTCAACAACAAAAGAAGGAACAAATAACATAAGGTATAAAAAAAGGTATTATACAGATTCTAGTCACATTGAAAACATAACAAATTTCAAAATTTATATAAAATTGACAAATTCCTAAGAAAACATAAATTATCAAAATTGAATCAAATAAAAATTTAACTGTCTTATTTTTAGTAAGTTCATTATAAAAAGTCCTCCAGATAATAAATTCTATCACTTAAGGAAGAAATACTACCAATTTTATACAACTCTTCCAAAAAATGCATTTAAAAAGAAGGGAGCAATATATACCTTACATTATGAGGCCAGCATAATCATAATATCAAAACTTGAGAAGGACATTGCAAGAAGTGAAAATTACAAATGAAATCACTCAAAATCTTAGGTGCAAAAGTCTTAAATAAAATCAAATCCAAGTGTTGTATATGTGTGTTGTGTGTATACGCTTGGGGAGTGGGGGAGAGAGGGAGGGAAGAAGAGTTACAATGTAACTAAATTGGATTTAATACAGGAATGCAAGAATTGTTTAAATTTGGAAATGAACTAATGTAATTCTTATAAACTGAATAAAAGAAAAACCATCTCAATAGATGCAGGAAAATATTTAATAAATTAAACACATAGTCATGACTTTTAAAAAATATCTCAAACTAGGAATAAAAATATCTTCTCAGTATGATAAATGGAATCTACAAAAAAAAATAAAAAAGTCAGCAAATATCATACTTGACCAAAAAAAAAAGTCAAGATTTCCACAGAGATTGAGAATGCATGAAGAATGCCTTTTGTCCTCACTTTAATTTGACGTTTTTTTTCAAATATTTTATTTATTTATTTGACAGAGACACAGCAAGAGAGGGAACACAAGCAGGGGGAGTGGGAGGGGAAGAAGCAGGCTTCCCACTGAGCAGGGAGCCTGATGCGAGGCTCAATCCCAGGACTCTGGGATCATGACCTGAGCCGAAGGCAGATGCTTAACGACTGAGCCACCCAGGAGCCCCTAATTTGACATGTTAATGGAGATCTTACCCAGGAGAAATAACCATGGATAAGAAATAAAAGATATAAGGCTTGGAATGGAAAAATAAAATTATTTACTGAATACGTGATTTAGGAAAACAACTATGGATAAAGTATTAATACCAAAAATTATGCAACAAAAGGTTAACATGAAAATAAAATAATATTATACTATATGAGCTGTGATGGATCATCGTATCTGTCAATGTGGTCAAATTGGTCAAATACCCCTCCAGATGTTGTGCAGATATTTTTTAGATGTGACTAACATTCATTTCAGTAGTCTTTAAGTAAATATCCTCCATAATGTGGATGAACCTGTTAAAGAAAAATTATTCCTGACACTTGTTTTTTTTTAATTTTTTTTAAAGATTTTATTTTATTTATTTGACACAGAGATAGAGAGAGAGCACAAGCAGGGTGAGCAGCAGGCAGGCAGGCAGAGGGAGAGGGAGAGGGAGAAGCAGGCTCCCTGCTGAGCAAGGAGCCCGATGTGGGGCTCTATCCCAGGACCCTGGGATCATGACCTGAGCCGAAGGCAGCCGCTTAACCGACTGAGCCACCCAGGCGCCCCTTCCTGATGCTTATTAAAGAACAGTAATGCAGAAGTTATTCGGGAGGTCTACCTCAAGGTTTTGTGGTAGGAAACAGATATTGGCCTTAATTTCACATACAAGGAATAGTGGGAATTTGTAGGCTAAGGGAGATGGCATGTCAATGGATGGAAAATTATTAGGAGGCAACCTCAGGGTTAAGCTGGGGGGGCGGGGGAGGAGGAGGCGGGGAGGGGGGGGAGGCGGGATTTTGGCTAAACTGACCTGATAGGATTTTTGCTGAGAGCAAGCCATCATGTTCAGTCATCACTTGGGATGTGATGGAAGATGAGAAACAAGATAGTGGACAGTAAAGGTGAGGGATTTGGGCTAGGCTGAGTTAGTGGTCTCTTGCTAAAATTGAACAATGAAGAAACCAACTCAGAAGCTCAAAAGTCAGGCCCTGGTTGAGGGACAGTTTAGAGGAGCCTTATTAAAGTTTGGTCAAAAAGAGAATATTTGGGCGCCTGGGTGGCTCAGTGGGTTAAGCGGCTGCCTTCGGCTCAGGTCATGATCTCAGGGTCCTGGGATCGAGTCCCGCATCAGGCTCTCTGCTCAGCAGGGAGCCTGCTTCCCCTTCTCTCTCTGCCTACTTGTGATCTCTCTCCTCTCTATCAAATAAATAAATAAATAAATAAATCTTGGAAAAAAAAAAAAAAGAGACTCTTTGTTAGACCTCATCTAATCAGTTGAAGACTTTATGAGCAAAGACTGAGCTTTCCCTAAGGAAGCAATTTTCCCTGAGACTTCAACATAGAAACTCTGCTCAAGTTTCCAGCCTACTGCCCCAAGGTATTTGGACTCAAGTGGAACATCAACTTTTACCTGACTTTCTAGTCCACAGGCCTGCCCTATGGATTTCAGACATACCAAAACCCACAATCAAACATGTAAGCCAATTTCTTTTTTAAATTTAAATTCAATTAATTAACATATAATATATTATTGGTTCGAGAGGTAGAAGTCAGTGATTCATCAGTCTTATATAATACCCAGAGCTCATTACATCACGTGCCCTTTTAATGTCCATCATCCAGTTATCCCATCCCCCCACCTCCCTCCGCATCCCCCCACCTCCCTCATCTCCAACAATCTTGTTTGTTTCCTATGATTCAGAGTCTCTTATGGTTTGTCTTTGAGGGTTTTTGTCTTTATGGTTTGTCTTCCCTTTCTGATTTCATCTTGTTTTATTTTTTCCTCTCTTCCCCTATGATCCTCTGTTTTGTTTCTGTAAGCCAATTTCTTAAAACATCTATCTTATTGGTTCTATTTCTCTGGAAAACCCTAATATACCAGCAGTAAACAATAAAGAAATAAAAAATTTAAAAATAATGCCTTTAAGGGGAGACTGGGTGGCTCAGTGGGTTAAAGCCTCTGCCTTTGCTCAGGTCATGATCTCAGGGTCCTGGGATCAAGCCCCGCATCAGGTTCTCTGCTCAGCAGGGAGCCTGCTTCCCCCTCTCTCTCTGCCTGCGTCTCTGCCTACTTGTGATCTCTCTCCTCTCTGTCAAATAAATAAATAAAATCTTTAAAAAAATGCCTTTTAAATTTCCTCAATTATATAGCACCAACTGCCATTTCTCCAAGATGTCAGAAGTTTTTGTCAGAGGAAGTAGGTGATGGGACAAGGGCCCATGAAAAAGAGCAAAGGTAGAAAACCACAAAAGAAATGAAACCTACACCATCCAGAATCTCTTCCCTGTGTTTTCCTTTTGCTGATCTGTCATGGTCTTATATCAATATCCTTTAACAGACTGTTTCACAAGTTTATGTGAGAAAGTAAAAATGTTTTTCTTCATTTATTCATTGAATATCCATTGAACAACTAATGTGTACCAAGAATGTAACATTTTAAGTAAGCTTAATCATAAAAAGACGTTTTTCGACAGCATTAAAAATATAAAATACCTGGGAATTAATCTAATGAGTTATGTTCAAGACCTTTATGCACAATTCTCTACAACAGGGATGACAAATTTTCTTCTGTATAGGGCCACATATTAAATATCTTAGGCTTATAAGCTACAGATAGTCTCTATCCCATTTTATTCCTCATTTTCTTGACAACTCTTTAAAATGTAAAATTTAATCTTATCTCATGGACCATACAAAGACAAGCCAAGCTGAATTTGATCTATTGGCCATTGTTTTTTGAGCCTTTCCCCTAAAACATACCTCAGAGAAATTAAAGAAGACCTAATAATTGAAGAAAGAGGCCATATTCATAGATTGGAAGAATCAATATTGTGAAGATGTCAATTGCCCACAAATTGGTCTATAGATTTAAAAACATCATTAAATTGGATTTCATCAATATTAAATGCTTTTTTTTTAAAGACAAGAAAATTAAAAGGCAATTCACAGATTAGGAGAAGATATTAAAAAACATAACTGATTAAGGACTTATATCCAAAATATAAAAAGAACGTTTACAACTAATGAGAAGGGAAAGTATACATAAAATGAACAAATGAACAAAATCTTTGAACAAACACTTCATGAGAGAAGATAAGCATATGAAAGACTTTTTAATCTTTTTTTTTTTTTAAGATTTTATTTATTTGTCAGAGAGAGAGTGAGAGAGAGAACACAAGTAGGCGGAGAGGTAGGCAGAGGCAGAGGGAGAAGCAGGCTCCCTGCCGAGCAAGGAGCCCGATGCGGGACTCGATCCCAGGACCCTGGGATCATGACCTGAGCCGAAGGCAGCCGCTTAACCAACTGAGCCACCCATACGTCCCTCTTTTTTTATCTTTATACTGCATCTTAAAGAGGATGCTAATTAAAAACACAGTGAGATACCACTATATACCCATTAGAATAACTAACCTTGTAAAGACTGATGATATCAAGTGTTGGTGATGATGTGGATCAACCAGAAATCCCATACACTTTTTGTTGGAATGTAAAATGGTATAAGTTCTTTGGAAAATAGTTGAGCAATGTTAAACCTACACAAACCACACAAGCTGGCTATTCCATCTTTATCTGAGAGAAACAAAAGCATTATATCCATAAAGTCTTATATATAGAAGTTCATAGCAACTCTACTTGTAATAGTAAAAAAAAAATGGGAATTATCTAACAATGCATTAAAAAAACCATTCACCACAATCAAATGGGATTTATTCCCAAGACGCAAGGGCGGGTTCACTATTTGCAAATCAATCAATGAGATATATCACATCAAAAAGAAAAAGGATAAAACCCATTTGGTCATTTCAATAGATGCAGAAAAAGCAATGGACACAGTATAATGTCCATTCATGATAAAAACTCTCAACAAAGTATGTTTGGAGGGCACTTATCTCAACATAATCAAGGCCATATATGAAAAACTCACAGCTAACATTATCTTCAATAGTGAAAAACTGAGAGCTTTTCCCCAAAGATCATAAACAAGACAAGGATATCCAGTCTCACCACTTTCTTCAACATAGTAGTGGAAGTTCTGGCCACAGCAATCAGACAAGAAAAAGAAATAAAAGGCATCCAAATTGGTAAAGAAGAAGTAAACTCTTCACTACTTGCAGATGACATGATACTACATAGAAAACCCTAAAGTTTCTACCAGAGAACTACTAGAACTGATAAATGAATTCAGTAAGGTCATAGGATACAAAATCAATATACAAAAATCTGTTACATTTCTATACACAAATAATGAGGTAGCAGAAAGAGAAATAAAGAAAATATTCTCAATTACAAATTTACAAAAATAATGAAATATCTAGGAATAAAGTTAACCAAAGAGGTGAAAGATTTGTACTCTGAAATCTATAAAACACTGATGAAAGAAATTAAAGAAAACACAAAGAAAAAGAAAGACATTATATGCTCATGGATTGGAAGAACAAATATTGTTAATATGCCCATACTAACCAAAACAATCTACAGACTTGATGCAATCTCTATCAAAATACCAACAACAAGGGGCACCTGGGTGGCTCAGATGGGTAAGTGTCTGCCTTCAGCTCAGGTTGTGATCTCCAGGTCCTGGGATTGAGCCCCATGTCAGGCTCCCAGCTCGGCGGGGAGTCTGCTTTTCCCTCTGCCTCTGCTTCTCCCCTTGCTTGTGGTCTCTCTGTCTCTCTCTCTCTCTCTCAAATGAATAAATAAAATCTTTTAAAAAAATACCAACAGCAATTTTCACAGAATCAAAACAAATAATCCTAAAATTTGTGTGGGACCAAAAAGACCTAAAATAGCCAAAGTAACCTTGAGAAAGAATAAAACTAGAGGTATCACAATCCCAGATATCAAGACATACTACAAAGTTGTAGTAATCAAAACAGTATGATACTGGCACAAAAACAGACAAATATATCAATAAAACAGAATAGAGCTCCCAGAAATAAATCCTCACTTATATATGGTCAATAATTCTTTGACAAAGGATGCAAGAATGTACAATGGGAAAAAGACAGTCTCTTCAACAAATGGTGCTGGAAAAACTGGATAGCTACATGCAAAAGGATCAAACTGGACCTCTTTAGTATATCATACACAAAATTAAACTCAAAATGGATTAAAGACCTAAAACTGAGACCCGAAACCATAAAACTCCTAATAGAGAGCACAGGCAGTAAGGTCTCTGACATTGGCCATAGAAACATTTTTCTAGATATGTCTCCTGAGCAAGGGAAACAGAAGCAAAAGTAAACTATTGAGACTACATCAAAATAAAAAGCTTCTGCACAGCAAAGGAAACAATGAACAAAACTAAAAGACAATCTACTGAATGGGAGAGGATATTTGCAAATGACATATCTGATAAGGGGTTAGTATGCAAAATATATAAGGAAGTTATATAATTGAACACCAAAAAAAAAAAAAAACCAAAAACCCCAAATAAATAATCCAATTAAAAAGTGGGCTTAAGGCATGACTAAACATTTCTCCAAAGAAGACATCCAGATGGTCAATAGACACATGAAAAAATATTCAACATCACTCATCATCAGGGAAACACAAATCAAAACCACAATGAAATATCACCTCCCACCTGCCTGTCAGAATGGCTAATTTCAAAAACACAAGAAAAAACAACTGTTGGTGAGGATGTGGAAAAAAAGAACCCTCACTCACTGTTGGTAGGATGCAAACTGCTGCAGCCACTGTGGAACACAGTATGGAGGTTCCTCAATAAATTAAAAATAGAACTACCATGTGATCCAGTAAATTCTACTACAGGGTGTTTACCCCAAGAAAATTGAAACATTAATTCAAAAAGGTATATGCACCCCTATGTTTATTGCAGCATTATTTACAGTAGCCAAATTATGAAAGCAGCCCAAGTGTCCACTGATAGATGAATGGATAAAGAAGTAGTATGTATATACAATGGAACTACTCAGTCATACAAAAGAATGAGATCTTGCTATTTGCAACAATGTGGATGGATCTAGAGAGTATAATGCTAAGTGAAGCCAGTCAGTCAGAGAAAGACAAATACAGTATGATTTCACTTATATGTGGAATTTAAGAAACAAAACAAATGTACAAAGAAAAAAAGAGACAAACAGATGCTTAACTACAAAGAATAAACTGATGGTTGCCAGAGGTGAGGTGAGTGGAAGGATGGGTGAATTACATGAAGGGGATTAAGAGTACACTTACCGTGATGAGCACTGAGAAATATATATAATTATTGAATCACTGTATTGTACACCTGAAATTAATGTAACACTGTATGTTAACTATAGTGGAATCAAAATTTAACAAAAACTGCAATTAACTCAAATGTCCAAATAGGTGACCTCATAGACAAATTGTATATTCAAAATATAGAATACTATTACTTTACAACAAAAAAGAACAAACTAAATGGGTGCCTGGGTGGCTCAGTTGGTTAAGCGACTGCCTTCGGCTCAGGTCATGATCCCGGAGTCCCTGGATCGAGTCCCGCATTGGGCTCCTAGCTCCATGGGGAGTCTGCTTCTCCCTCTGACCTTCTCCCCTCTCATGCTCTCACTCTCTCTCTCTCAAATAAATAAATAAAATCTTAAAAAAAAAAAGAACAAACTAATGATAAAGTTAACATACATGAGTCTGAAAACAACTACACTGAATAAAAGACAAAATGAACATAGTCTATAGAATTCTATTTTTCAAAATTCTAGGAACTGTAAATTATAAAGACAGAAAGCCAATCACTTTGTTGCTTGGTTACAGCAAATGGAGTCAGTTTGTGATAGATTAAAATAGGACAAAAAGAAAAATTTTGTTCATTATTTTGATTGCACTGATGGTTTCACTAGTGTATACATATGTTATAACAGACCAAATTATATACTTTACATGCATGCAGAGTATTGCATGATAATTAATCCTAAATAAAGTTATTAAAAAACAAGGAATGTCAGACACATGAATAGAGATATACAAATAAGCAATAGAAAAACAGAAAGCTCAGAGATTCAAATTCGCAGATGAATTTAGTATATGAAAAGGTAAAATTTCAAGTCTCTGAAAAAAGACTGTCAAGTAAATGAGAATAGATAAAGAGGTGGGCATCAAAAATAAAAGTAAGTTGTATATTAACTCAGCAGATCAAAATAAATTCCAAATAGATCAAAATTTCCAATATGAAAACTGAAACCATGAAAGTACTATAACACAACAGAAACTTCTAATAACAGCAAAATGGGAAGGGTCACTCTAACCATGAATCAGAATTCAGAAGCAATTAAGGGATAAAATTATTAAATTAGCCATTTAAACTTAAAAAAATTTCCATGGAGTTGTTCTAGTATTAGTAATGGTATTTTAAGTAGCTCAAACCAATTCTTCTGCTGTGAACAAGTAGGTCAAAATGCTGGGTTTTTTTTTTTCTTCTTTCTTTTTTTTAAATTATGTTCAGTTAACCACTGCATAGTACAGCATTAGTTTTAATGTAGTGTTCAATGATTCATTACTTATGTATAACACCCAGTGCTCATCACAACATGTGACCTCCTTAATATCCATCACCTTGTTACCCCCTTCCTCCTTCCTCCTCTCTTCTGAAACCCTCAGTTTGTTTCCGGGCATCCATAGTCTCTCATGGTTTGTCTCCCTCTCCTATTACTCCCCCTTCAGATTTCCCTCCCTTCCCCTTTGGTCCTCTGTGCTATTGTTTATGTTCCACATATGAGTGAAACCATGTGATAATTGTCTTTCTCTGCTTGATTTAGTTCATTTAGCATAATCCCCTCCAGTTCCATCCATGTTGATGCAAATGGTGGGTATTCATCATTTCTGATGGCTGAATAATATTCCATTGTATATATGGACTACATCTTCTTTATTCATTCATCTGTTGAAAGGCATCTTGTCTCCTTCCACAGTTTGGCTCAAAATGCTGTTTTAACCAAAGCTTCTGTTTTGAATGCATGGGATAGCTACTGAAGTTGTGTGTAGGGAACTATGAGGTCATGATCAGCAAGAAAAAGAAGCTCAGAGATGATCCTGTCATATGGGGGAGCTTCTCTCTCAAAGCAGCTACTTATTGAAAAACAAATGAAAAGCTGATAAGATAAGCAAAGCTTGAGAGACTCATGAAGAAGGAGATAAAAACTGAAATTTAAGGATCACCAAAAAATGAAGTATCTTAAAAAACACATCTTGTTTTCAGCTGGGACTCTAAAAAGCCTGACCTATGAGTAAAAAATGTACCTGAAATAGTCAAAATCACAAGACTAAAGTCCTTAATATTTTTGCTCCTTATTTGAGAAAGGCAATCTGGAATTGTTTCTTCTCTCAGCCTAGCTGTGGGCCAGAAGCAAAACTAAATCCTATTTCAATTAAAATGATATCATCCACACTCTTAACTTGTTAATTTTTAATATACAATATCCAGCATCAAATCAAACACATAGACACAAAAGGATGTTTCCAAGAAAGGAAGGGACAAAACAGACAAGTAGACAAAACAGTTCCACAGGAGATCAAGAAAGTGAACTTATTGGACCAAGACAACAACAAAGAAACTATGAGTAATATGTTCAAGAAATTGGCAGACAATATTGAAGATTTCAACTAAGAAATGGAAATTAAATAGAAATTCTAGAATTGGAAAAGACAAATGATGAAATTAAAAACAATGCATGAATTTCACCTGAGATTAGAAAGAGCTAAAGAGAAACCATTGAGCTAAAAAATAAATCAGAAGAAATCTCCAAAATAGAACACAGAGACCAAGAAAGGATAATACAGAAAAGAGAACATAAAAGTGAAACATGACTAGACCTAATGTAAATCTTAATAGAACCACAGAATGAGAGGAAAATGAGAATGAACCGGAGGCAATATATTAAAAGATAATGAGTCACAAATTCCCACTAATGAAAAAGATCAGGCGAGAGACTCAAGAAACACTAGGAACTCATGCAGGATAAGTAAAAAAAAAAAAAAAAAGAAAAAAAAAGAAAATTGGACATGTCATATTGAAAGGGCTGAAAATCAGATAAGGAAAAAAAGAAATCTTAAAAGCATCCAGAACAACAACTACAAAAAAGGTATTGGCATTATAGGAGCAAAATTAGACCAAAAGCTGACTTCTCAATGGAAACCTTAGAATCCAAAAGACATCCTCATATCTTAATGATGCTAAAATAAAATAACTGCCAAGCTAGAATTATATAGCCCTCCATCTTGTAAAAAGAACAAAAACAAAGGACACTATCAAGAAAGTGAAAAGAGCACCCCAGAATAGGAGAAAATACTTATATATCGTAAGTTTGATAAAGATTTGGCATAAAGAATATATTTTGTAAAACTTATGAATCAAAAACAAAACACAGTAACGCAACTTTTAAAATGAGCATTGGATTTGAATAGACATTTCTGTAAAAAAGGTAAAGGCCAAGAAACATGTGAAAAGATGATCAACATCATAGTCTTTATGGAAATGCAAATCAAAACTACAATTAGGTACTTACTACTTCATGCCCACTAGAATGGCCTTAATCAAAAAGACTGATAACAACGGGCATTGGCAAGGATGTGGAGAAATTGGAACACTCATACGTTGCTGATGGAAACATACAATGGGGCACCCACTTTGGAAAACATTCTCATTCTCAAATGTCAGTTCCTCAAAAAGTTAAACATGAAGTTACCGTATGACTCAGCAGTTCCACTCACAGGAGAACTGAAAACTCATGTTCACACAAAAACTTGTGCATGAATATTCATAGCAGGATTATTCATAATAGCCAAAAAGTGGTAAAAACCCAATGTCTATTAGCTCAAAAATGGAAAAACACAATGCGGTATAATTATACATTTAATATTATTCTGTCATAAAAAGGAATAAAGTATTGATACATCCTATAAGATGGATGAACTTTGAAAAATTATGCTAAGTGAAAGAAGTGATTCTGTTTATGTGATTCTATGATTCTATTTATATGAAATATATAGGGGAGTTCATAAAGACAAAGATTAGTAGTTGTTAAGGACTAGGGAGGGGGCAAATGGGGAATGACTATTAATGGGTACAGATTTCTTTTTGGGGTGATGAAACTGTTCTAAAACTAGATCGTGGTAATAGCTGTACAACTTTTTAAATATCCTGAGACTTATTGAATTGTACACTTTAAGAGGGTAAACCTTATGGTATATAAATTATACCTCAATAAAAATGGTGTATTCATTTTTGTAATTGTAATAGCATGTAATAATTTTTATGTGTAAAAAAGATTACTTTTTGTTTGTATGGTATGGTCACATGTTTAGAAAAGAATTATACTGAATGAAGACTGGAAGACATTACACCAAAATATTAATAGAAATCTTCTCTGGGTGGTGGGGAGATGTAAGATCTCTTTCTTTCTCTCCCTTTCTCTCTCTGTCTCTCCCTTTCTCTCTCTCCAATAAATAAATAAAATCTTTAAAAATAAATAAATAAATAGAATGTACAACATGATCATTTTATATACATGTACATTGAGGAAGGATTCCAACCATCGAGTTAATGGACACATCTATCACCTCATATATTTACTTTTTTTTGTGTGAGAATATTTAAGTCCTACCCTTTTAGCAAATTTCAATTATTCAATACAGTGTTACCAACTTAGTCACAATGCTGTACATTAGATTCTCAGACCTTATTCATCTAGTAACTGAAAATTTGTACCCTTTACTAATCTCTCCCTATTTCCCCTAACCTCTGAGCCCCTGGCAACCAATTTTCTACTCTCTGTTTCTGTAACTTTAAGTTTTTTTTTTAAAATTTGTTTGTTTTAGATATCACATGTAGGTGACACCATTCAGTATGTCTTTTTCTGGCTTATTTCATTTAGCATAATGCCCTCCATGTTGTTGCAAAGGGCAGGACTTCCTTTTTTTTTAGGCTGAATTATATTCATATATATATATTATAATATAATATAATATAATATAATATAATATAATATAATATATATATAATATTCTTTATCCATTCTTTTGTGTACATGCCTCAAGTTGTCTTCAAACCTTGGCTATTGTGAATAATGCTGTAATAAACGTGGGAGTGCATATGTTTCTTCAAGAAAATGGTTTTATTTCCTTTGGATATATCCCCAGAATTGAGATTGCTTGATTATATGGTAGTTCTGTTGTGACTTTCTTAAGGAACCTCCATATTGTTTTCTGTACTGGCTATACAGGCTATACCTGTATGGTTTACATTTCCACCACCACTCTGCAAGTGTTTCCTTTTCTCCACATCCTTAGCAGCATTTATCTCTTGTCTTTTCCATAATAAACATCCTAACAGGTATGAGGCAATATCTCATGATTTTGATTGGCATTTCTCTGAGGATTAGTGATGTTGAGCACCTTTTCTTGTACCCACTGGCCATTTGTATGTCTTCTTTGTTAGAATGTCTATTTAGGTCCTTTGTCCATTTTTAAATTGGGTTGGTTTTTTGCTAGTGAGTTGTATTAGTTCCTTGAATATTTTGGATATTGACCTCTTACTGGATATGTGGTTTGTGAATACTTCTCCCTCTGAAGGTTGCCTTCTCACTTTGCTGAATGTTTCATTTGCTGTGTGGGAGCTTTTTAGTTTGATGTAGTCCCACTTGTTAAATTTTGTTTTTGTTGTCAAATGCAAAAAAATCATTACCATGACTAACATTAAAAAGCTTACCTTCTATATTTTCTTCTAGAAATTTTATGGCTTCAGGTCTTAACTATTCAAGTCTTTAACCCATTTTGAATTGATTTTTTGTGTATGGTGTAAAATTGGTGTCCAGTTTCATTCTTTTCATGTGGTTGTCCCCAAAACCATTATCAAAGGGACAATTCTTTCCCCATTGTATATTCTTGGCTCCTTTGTAAAAAAATTAACTGACTATATATGGATGGGTTTATTTCTGGGTTCCTTTTTCTGCTCTATTTATTCATGTGGCTGTTTTTATGCCAATACTATACTGTTTTGAATGGTATAGCTTTGTAACATAGCTTGAAATCAGTAAGTGTGATGCCTCCAGCTCTGTTTCTTAGAGTCTTGGAGCCTACTTGGCTACTTGGAGTCTTTTGTGGCTCCATACAAATTTTAGGACTTTAAAAATTTTTTTTCTGCGGAGAATGCTGTTGGAATGCTGATAGGATGCACTGAATCTGTAGATTGCTTTGCATAGTATGAACATTTAACCATATTAATTTTTCAGCCACAAACAGAATATCTTTCCATTTGTTTGTGTACTCTTTACTTTTTTTCATCAAAGTCTTACAATGTGCCATGCACAGATCTTTCATCTCCTTGGCTAAATTTATGTTTAAGTTTTTTATTCTTTTGATGCTATTATAAATCAAATTGTTTTTATGATTTCTTTTTTTTTTTTTTTAAAGGCTTTACTTATTTATTTGAGAGAGAGAGAGAGCCCATGAGTAGGGGGGAGAGGCAGAGGGAGAGGGCGAAGCAGACTGCTGGCTGAGCAGGGAACCCAACATGGGGATCAATCGCAGGTCTCTGAGATCATGTCCTGAGTCAAAGGCAGATGCTTAACTGACTGAGCCACCCAAGCACCCCCATAATTTCTTCTTGTTTTGGATAATTTGTTGGTGTATAGAAGAGCAACTGATTTTTATATGTTGATTTTGTATCCTACAATTGCTGGATTTGTTTATCAGTTTTAATAATAGCTTTTTGGTGGGAGCTTTAAGATTTTCTCTATACGATATCATCTGCAAATAAAGACAATTTTACTTCTTTCTTTCTGATTTGGATGCATTTATTTCTTTTACTTGCCTCATTACTCTGGCTGAAACTTCCAATACAAAAAGTGCCAACAGTGGAACATCTTTGTCTTATTCCTAGTCAGAAAGGAAAATCTTCCGCTTTCTACATTAACTATGTTAGATGTGGGCTTGCCTTATTCTGGTGAGATACATTCCCTATATAGCCAGTTTGTTGAGAGTTTTTCAGAAACAGATATCAAATTCTGTCAAGTGCTTTTCTTCATTTATTGAAGTAATCATACGATTTTAACCTTTTGTTAATGTGGTGTATCACATTTACCAATTTGCAGCTGTTCAACTACCTTTGAATTCCTGGAATACATCCCACTTGATCATGGTGAATGACCCTCTTAATGTATTGTTGAATTTGGTTTTTCAATATGTTGTTGAGAATTTTTGCATCTGTGTTCATCAAGGAAACATTAAACTTAAATTATGTAGTAGACCAGATGAAACTAACAGACATATAAAGAACATTCCATCCAACAGCAGCAGAATACACATTCTTTTTTTTTTTTTGAAGATTTTATTTACTTATTTGACAGAGAGAGAGATCACAAGTAGGCAGAGAGGCAGGCAGAGAGAAAGGGGGAAGCAGGCTCCCCACCGAGCAGAGAGCCCAATGCGGGGCTCGATCCCAGGACCCTGAGATCATGACCTGAGCCGAAGGCGGAGGCTTAACCCACTGAGCCACCCAGGTGCCCCCAGAATACACATTCTTCTCAAGTGCACATGGAACATTCTCCAAGACGGATCCCATATTAGCTCACAAAACATGATTCAATAAGTCTAAGAAGACTGAAGTCATATCAAGCATCTTTTCCAACCCAAATAGTATGAAACTAGAAAACAATTACAAGAAAAAAATCTGAAGGGGTGCCTGGGTGGCTCAGTCGGTTAAACGTGTGCCTTCTGCTCAGGTCATGATCTTGGGGTCCTGGGACTGAGCCCCGCATCAGGCTCTCTGCTCAGTGGTGAGTCTGCCTCTCTCTCTCACACTCCTTCTGGTCTTTCTCTCTCTCTCTCTCTCTCTCTCAAGTAAATAAATAAAATATAAATAAAAATATAAATAAAATCTAAAGATTGATTTTATTTATTTGAGAGAGAGAGAGAGAGTGAGAGAAGGAACACAAGCGGGGGGCGGGTGGGAGAGGGAGAAGCAGGCTTCCCACTGAGCAGGGTTCCTGATGAGGGGCTCCATCCCAGGACCCTGTGATTATGACCTGAGCCGAAGGCAAACACTTAACGACAGAGCCACCCAGGCACCCCAATAAATGAAATCTTTTAAAAAAAACTTTTTTTTAAAGAAAAAAATTGGAAATAAACCCCACAAACACATGAAGGCTAAACAATATGTTGCTAAATGACTGATAAGTCAACAAAGAAATCAAAGGTGAAATAAAAAATACCTTGAGACCAATGAAAATGAGAATGCAATGTTCCAAAATCTATGGGATGTAGCAGAACCAGTGCTAAGAGGGGAATTTATAGCAATCTAGTCCTACTTCAGGAAACAAAATCTCAAACAATGAAACCTTACCTCTAAGGGAGCTAGAAAAAGAACAACAAAACCCAAAGTTAGTAGAAGGGAGAAATGAAAGATCAGAGCAGAAATAAATGAAATGGAGACATAACACACACACTCAGACAACAAAGATCAATGAAACTAAGAGCTAGTTCTTTGCAAAGAAAAACAAAATTGAGAAACCTTTAGCAAGACTCAACAAGAAAAAAGGAAAGTGTGCCCAAACAAAATCAGTAATGAAAGAAAAGTTACAACAATACCACAGATATACAAAGAGACTATAATTATATGTCAACAAATGGAACAGCCTAGAAATAGGGGATAATTCCTAGAAACATACCATCTTCCAACACGGAGAAAGAAAGAAATAGAAAATCTGAACAGGGGGCACCTGGGTGGCTCAGTCAGTTAAGTGCCTGCCTTTGACTCAGGTCATAATCCCAGGGTCCTGGGATGGAGTTCTACATCGGGCTCTCAACCCTGCTTCTCCCTCTCCCTCTGCCTGCTGATGACCCTGCTTGTGTGTGCATGCTCTCTCTCTCTCTATTTCAAATAAGTAAATAAAATCTTTAAAAAAAGAGAAAATCTGAACAGACTGATTACTATTAATAAAATTCAACCAGCAATCAAAAAATTACCCACAAACAAAATTCCAGGACCAAATGGCTTCACAGATGAGTTATACTAAATATCTAAATAAGAGTAATACTTACACTTCTCAAACTATTACAAAAAATTGAAGTGGAAGGAATATTCGGGAAAGAAAGACCAAAAACAACAATGACTAGAAAGAAACAAAGAAAATCTCCAGAAACAGTGACAAAACAAGTAATAACATGGCACTAAATTCACATCTATTAATAATTACTCTGAATGCAAATTGAAAATGCTCCAATCAAAAGTTCTTTCCAAAAATGGATAAAAAAAATAAGACCCATCTATATGCTTCCTATAGGAGACTCATTTTAGATCTAAAGACACCTGCAGATTGAAAGTGAGAGAATGGAGAACCATTTATCATGCTAATGGATGTCAAAAGAAAGCTGGGCCAGCCATACTTACATTAGACAAAATGGATTTTAAACCAAAGACTGTAACAAGAGATGAAGAAGGGCACTATATCATAATAAAGAGGTCTATCCTACGAGAAGATCTAACAATTGTAAATATGCCCCCAAGTTGGGAGCACCCAAATATATAAAACAATTAATAACAAACATAAAGGAACTCATTGACAATAATACAATAATAATAGAGGACTTTAACACCCTACTCACAGCAATGGTCAGGTCATCTAAGTAGAAAATCAACAAGGAAACAATGGCTTTGAATGACACCCTGGACCAGATAGACTTAACAGGTCTATTCAGAACATTTCATCTTGAAGCAAAATACATGCTCTTTTCGAGTGCACATTTTCCAGAATAGATCATGTACTGGGTCACAAATCAGGCCCCAACAAATACAAGAAGATTGAGATCATACCATGCATATTTTCCAACCACACACTATGAAACTTGAAGTCAACCACAAGAAAAAATTTGGACAGACCACAAATACATGGCAGTTAAGAAACATCCTACTAAAGAATGAATGAGTTAACCAGGAAATTAAAGAAAAAGGAAAAAATACATGGAAGCAAATGAAAATGAAAACACAATAGTCTGAAATCTTTGGAAGGAAGCAAAAGTCATCATAAGAGGGAAGTACATAGCAATACAGCCCTATCTCAAAAAGCAAGAAAAGTCTCAAATATGCAATCTAACCTTACACCCAAAGGAGCTAGAAAAAGAACAAGAAATGAAGCCTTAAGCCAGCAGAAGTAGGGAAATAATAAAGAATACAGCACAAATGAATGATGTAGAAGCAAGCAAACAAACAAAAAAAACACTAGAACAGATCAGTGAAATTAGGAGCTATTTTTTTTAAAGAATTAATAAAATTTATGAATCCCTAGCCAGACTTATCCAAAAGAAAAAAGACCCAAATAAATAAAATCATGAATGAAAGAGGAGAGATTACAACCAGCACCTAAGAAATACAAATAATTAGAATATTATGAAAAATTGTAAGCCAACAAATTGGGCAATCTGGAAGAAATGGATAAAGTCCCGGGAATATATAAACTAGCAAAACTGAAACAGGAAGAAAGAAAACTTAAGTAGACTGATAACCCAGCAAAGAAACTGAATCAGTAACCAAAAATCTCCCAACAAATGAAAGTCCAGGGCTGGATGGTTTCCCAGAGAAATTCTACCAAACATTTAAAGAAGAGTTAATACCTGTTCTTCTCGGGGCGCCTGGGTGGCTCAGTGGGTTAAAGCCTCTGCCTTTGGCCCAGGTCATGATCTCAGGGTCCTGGGATCGAGCCCCGCATCAAGCTCTCTGCTCAGCAGGGAGCCCGCTTCCCTCTCTCTCTGCCTGCCTCTCTGCCTACTTGTGATCTCTCTCTCTCTCTCTCTCTCTCTCTCTGTCAAATAAATAAATAAAATCTTTAAAAAAAATACCTATTCTTCTCGAACTGTTCCAAAAAATAGAAATGGAAGGAAAACTTCCAAATTCCTATGAGACTAGCATTACCTTGATTCTAAAACCAGACAAAGACCCCACTAAAGAAAAGAATTACAGGCCAATATTCCTGATGAACATGGATGCAAAAATTCTCAGCAAAATACTGACAAATCTAATCCAACAGTACATTTACCACAATCAAGTGGGATTTATTCCTGGGTTGCAAGGGTGGTTCGATATTCACAAATCAATCAACATGATGTACCATATTAATAAAAGAACAGATAAGAATAGATGCAGAAAAAGCCTTTGACAGAGTACAGCATCCATTCTTGATAAAAACCCTCAACATCATAAAGGCAATATATGAAAGAATCACCACTAACCTAATCCTCAATGGAGAAAGACTGAGAGCTTTTACTGTGCGGTCAGAAACAAGACAGGGAAGTCCACACTCATCACTGTTGTTTAACATAGTACTGGAGTGCTGTGAATTGTGTAAGACTGTGAATTGTGTAAGACTGATGAATCACAGACTCGTACCCTTGAAACAAGTAATACATGTTATTAAAAAAAACAAAACAAAACATAGTACTGAAAGTCCTAGCCTCAGCAATCAGACAACACAAAGAAATAAAAGGCTTCCAAGTTGGCAAAAAAGAAGTCACTTTCAGTCTTCAGAGATGACATGATACTCTATGTAGAAAACCTGAAAGACTCCACCAAAAGCTTGCTAGAACTGATACATAAATTCAGTAAAGTTGCAGGAATCTGTTGCATTGCTATACACCAATAAAGAAGCAGCAAAAAGAGAAATTAAGGAATCACTTCCATTTACAATTGTACCCAAACCCATTAAGGTACCTTGGAATAAACTTAACCAAAGAGGTAAAAGATCCATACTCTGAAAACTATAGAACGCTTATGAAAGAAATTGAAGATGACACAAGGCCATGGAAAAACATTCCTTCCTGATAGACTAAAAGAACAAATATTTTAAAAATGTCTATACCCGCCAAAGTAATGTACACATTTAATGAAATCCCTATCAAAATAATACCAGTATTTTTCACAGAGCTAGAACAAACAATCTTAAAATTGAGGTGGAACCACAAAAGACCCAGACTAACCAAAGCGGTCTTGAAGAAGAAAAGCAAAGCAGGAAGCATCACAATTCTGGAATTCAAGCTATATTACAAAGTTATAGTCAAAGACATACGGCACTGGCATTAAAACAGACACATAGATCAATGGAAGAGAACAGAAAATCCAGAAATGGTCATCCAATCCTTGACAAAGCAGGAAAGAATATTCAATGGAAAAAAGATAGTCCCTTCAACAAATGATGTTGGGAAAAACTGGACAGTCACACACAGAAGAAAGAAATTGGACCACTTTCTTACACCATACACAAAATAAATTCAAAATGGATGAAAGACCTAATGTGAGACAGAAACCACCAAAATCCTAGAGGAGAACACAGGCAGCAACCTCTTTGACCTTGGCCGCAACAACTTCTTACTAAACACATCTCCTAAGACAAGGGAAATGAAAGCAAAAATGAACAATTGGGACTTTATCAAGATAAAGCGATTCTATAAAGTGAAGGAAACAATCAACAAAACTAAAAGGAAACATGTGGAAGGGGAGAAGATATTTGCAAATGACATATCTGATAAAGGGTTAGTCTCCAAAATTCGTTTAGAATTCAACCTAGTGTTTTTAAAATCTGACTCATATTTTAACTTGATGCTCGATCTCCAGTACAGTATTTAATACTTGCCAAATGCTTACCATGTACTGGATTCTGTGATCACCACTTTAAATCTATCAATTCTTTTGGTCTTCACAAAATCCTATGATGTAGGTAATCCACCATTTGCTAGCTGTTTTGTTTCATTTCATTTCTGTACCTCATTTTCCTCATCTGTAAAACAGAGATGGTACTAACAGGACCTAAAGGAGCAATGCCTGAGACACTGAGAACAGTGTCTGATGCAAGGTAGATGCTCCATAAAGCTGAACCATCGTTATCATTACTGCTTTTTATACTCTTGCTACTGTAATGCCTGTTTTACTGTCATTTCACAGATGAGACTAGGAGAAGTTAAGAAAGTTGCCCAACATCATGTCGCATGGCTAAAATGTAAAGGAATACGATTTCGAATGAAATCCCCTCACACCACTCTAACTTCTGCTAAAATATTCAAATGCCATCCCTTTGGTTTTAAGATACACACCAAAATTCTGAACAAAACCTGTATCATCCAAACCCCACTTGTGCCTAAATCTCATGCCACGCTTCCCTCTGTCTACGCTCCAGCTACAAAGCCGTTGGTTTACTCCTTGCAAATCAACTTACATGTTCTCTCCTCTCACTGGGTTTTTGTACTGCTGTCCCTCTTTGGCACTTGCTGTCTTACACATATTCATCCTTTCATGAGACCTCAATGCAGCTTTTGTTAATTTCTCTGACTAGGCTAATAACCTAGTGAATATGCTCTCATTAAACCACATGCCTCTCCTTTGTAGCACTTAAGATAGCTACAATTTTAAGCTTACATGTGTATCTTTGATTCATAGGTGTCCTCCACTAGACATGAGACCATCTTCTTTCTTTGTTCTCTACTGTGGGCCTAACCTACTGTCTAACATGGAGGGGTTGAAAGGGAAAAAAAAAGATAAGAAAAGAAAAAGAAAAACATGAATTGGAATAGATAAAGAAAAGAAAAGAGATAAAAGGAAATAGTAATAGTTTAAAGAATAAAATCAGTATAATAACAGTTTAGGAAGTGGAGGTTCATCTATTTTTAAAATAGATGAACAAAAAGTAAGATCTAAGTATGATAAAGTAGAAATATTTATAAATATGTAAAACAGTGAAATAAATAAAGGACTTCGAAGAAGCAGAAATAAAACCTAGGACAAATAACATCAAAACACTGAATTAGGATAAGGAAGGTGCTCAAGAGGAGTGAGAGCAAACCTTACCTGACAGGTAATGTCCAGGCTGCTTCCAAACAGGGGCCTCAAAGATGAGACAAGATCAAAGGAAAAGAAGGAAGAAGGGAAGGGGTCAGAATCAGTCCATGGGCTATAAGAGCTTTAGGTAACAGAGATGAATATTGTGTTTGCTTTCTTTTCAGAGAAAGGTTTAGGTTGATTTGTGAAGGACACCAAATGTTTGTTTGGCAGAGTGGTAACACAGAGAGAAAATGTTATTTCCTAGCATCATTCTCTGCAAGAAAGAGACCTGTAAATCCTCTAAAGAGCATGCTGAGGTTAAAAGGTAGCCACAGTTGGATTATCCGGCTTTTGTTTCGCCTGGAGTGTGTAAGGTGTGTAAGATGAAGGCTAGAGAAGAATTGTGGAAAGAGAAGAGATTTTCAGAGGTCATGTTGCAGTAGAGAGAGGAAAGCCAAGGAGGGAGGAAACTTTTTTTTTTTTTT